>CM056603.1:43213257-43573257 GCA_029721355.1 Tegillarca granosa | reverse complement strand
TATTATTATATCGTATAAAGTGTAATTATTATATCGTGTAAAGTGTAATTATTATATCGTGTAAAGTGTAATTATTATATCGTGTAAAGTGTAATAATTATATCGTGTTAAGTGTAATTATTATATCGTATAAAGTGTAATTATTATATCGTGTAAAGTGTAATTATTATATCGTGTAAAGTGTAATTATTATATCGTGTAAAGTGTAATTATTATATCGTGTTAAGTGTAATTATTATATCGTATAAAGTGTAATTATTATATCGTGTAAAGTGTAATTATTATATCGTGTAAAGTGTAATTATTATATCGTGTAAAGTGTAATTATTATATCGTGTAAAGTGTAATTATTATATCGTATAAAGTGTAATTATTATATCGTGTAAAGTGTAATTATTATATCGTGTAAAGTGTAATTATTATATCGTGTAAAGTGTAATTATTATATCGTGTAAAGTGTAATTATTATATCGTGTAAAGTGTAATTATTATATCATGTAAAGTGTAATTATTATATCGTGTAAAATGTAATTATTATATCGTGTAAAGTGTAATTATTATATCGTGTAAAGTGTAATTATTATATCGTGTAAAGTGTAATTATTATAACGTGAAAAGTGTAATTATTATATCGTGTAAAGTGTAATAATTATATCGTGTTAAGTGTTATTATTATATCGTATAAAGTGTAATTATTATATCGTGTAAAGTGTAATTATTATATCGTGTAAAGTGTAATTATTATATCGTGTAAAGTGTAATAATTATATCGTGTTAAGTGTTATTATTATATCGTATAAAGTGTAATCATTATATCGTGTAAAGTGTAATTATTATATCGTGTAAAGTGTAATTATTATATCGTGTAAAGTGTAATAATTATATCGTGTAAAGTGTAATTATTATATCGTATAAAGTGTAATTATTATATCGTGTAAAGTGTAATTATTATATCGTATAAAGTGTAATTATTATATCGTGTAAAGTGTAATTATTATATCGTGTAAAGTGTTATTATTATATCGTGTAAAGTGTTATTATTATATCGTGTAAAGTGTAATTATTATATCGTGTAAAGTGTAATTATTATATCGTGTAAAGTGTAATTATTATATCGTGTAAAGTGTAATTATTATATCATGTAAAGTGTAATTATTATATCGTGTAAAGTGTAATTATTATATCGTGTAAAGTGTAATTATTATATCATGTAAAGTGTAATTATTATATCGTGTAAAGTGTAATTATTATCGTGTAAAGTGTAATTATTATATCATGTAAAGTGTAATTATTATATCGTGTAAAGTGTAATTATTATATCGTGTAAAGTGTAATTATTATATCATGTAAAGTGTAATTATTATATCGTGTAAAGTGTAATTATTATCGTGTAAAGTGTAATTATTATATCATGTAAAGTGTAATTATTATATCGTGTAAAGTGTAATTATTATATCGTGTAAAGTGTAATTTTATATCGTGTAAAATGTAATTATCATTTTGTCAGATTTTTATTTCAGATAGTGTACAGCTAAAAGTGTCAGTCAGACAAAATCGGTTCTATCGCATTCTGTCACACGTCCACAAAAAACATCGCATTCTGTCACACGTCCACATAAAACATCGCATTCTGTCACACGTCCACATAAAACATTCGGAGTTCCTTTAATTTTACTATTTTTATTTTTCAGAATTTTGTATTACATGTAGTAATAATAGCTATGGTTGTCAATCTGACAACATCAGAAATCGACTATGAGGTAGCCATTACAGAAACGGACTTACAGTGGTTGGGTACCCTGTTGGTTTTACCTAGAGAGGGAGAGGTTAGAATCAGAAAGGAATACAGACAGATGACGGATAAAGAGAGAGAACAGTTCCACAAAGCTGTTAACTTACTTAAGGAAGATAAGGTATTAAAAAGTTAATATCAAAATGTATACCAGTAAATCAAAATTGGACATTTCGTGAAGAAAAGTAGATTATATTTTTTGAGTTGTGTGTGTATTTAGAGAACACATCAATATGTTACACTGTAAGTTGGATGTTAAGGACCCTTTACTAAAACAGTAACGGTGGAACCCAGGATAACAGTCGTATGTATATAAGGTATACATCTGACCGTTGAAGGCACGAGTGGAGTGTAGAGTGAATCGTGCTCAGTTAATGATTCTATTTCCGGTATTAAGGTAGTTATTTCGGGGATGAGGGGAAACGAGAAAACCTGGGGAAAATATCCACCTTTTGGACCTAGCTTAAAATTTGCTCTTAAATCTGCCTCATGAGAGTTGAAGCTTAAAACTTTCTTAAAAACAGCCTCGTGAGAGTTTGAAAACAATACGATCCGTCAGTCGGTGTGATGGTATATATTGAATAGTAATTCTGCGTACTTCAATAAAGCATTATCCTTAAAGACTCTCTCTCTCTCTCTATCACACACACACACACACACACACACACACACACACACACACACGTCTTTATATTATCCGTACTAATTGATTAATTTTTGTAATTATTTTTTTCTTCAGAATGTGACTTTAAATAAGTTTGATATCCTCGGTAATGTCCACGCTAGATGGTCCACAGCTGCAGCAGCCCATAATGGACCCGGTTTTCTGGGTTGGCACAGGGTGTTCCTACTGATGTAAGTAATGACTGCTTAAACCATTGATACGTGTTATACTGTATTAGCGGTAAGTATTGGTAACCGTCAACTTGACTCCTGGTTACCCATTCCCGACATGACAATTACTGGAACTTTTAGTCAATTTCGTAGTCTAAATGTCTTTATGTCATCCTTTAATAAATCTTATTTTTAATCTTCTATTTTATTGTGTTCTTGGTTGGTAAAGAATTTGTTACATATTAGAGGTAGGCGTTACTCTGTTCCATTGTCGTTTTATTCGTAATATCATTTTATCAAAAGGAATTGGCCACATCACTGATAACTTATTCTATTTAGTATTGCCACTAGTTCCATTAACAGATATCATGAATTCTATTTGGTGATGCCACTAATTTCATTAATTGATATCACCTATTTCATGTCAGTGACAGATATTTCATTAACAGATGTGACATATATTAATTGATACTGCTCATTCGATTTTTGGCCGGGTTGCTACCAAAAAACTTCAATCTTCACAGAATGTTTCTATATATATTGAAGATGTGCACCTGGCTTTATGGAAATATTTCAAGATTTTTTTCCCATTTTTCCAGACTTTGAAACTTAGTCACTTTTAAGCAAGTTTTTGAACGGGGGTTCCTACTTTGTGAACTCAACTCCTCTTACAGTTATAAACCAAAAGCCTTGAAACTTCACAGAATGATTCTATTATTATATATATTGAAGATGTAAACCTGACTTTATGGAAAGATATCAAATTTTTTTCCCATTTTTCCAGACTTTGAAACTTAGTTACTTTGTACTGTATATATCAAAAAATTATCAAAGATGTGCATCTGACTTCATTGCATTGTTTTCCAGAATTTGAAAAAAAGAGTACCTATTTTGTTAAACAACTCCTCCTACATTGGTTCACGAAGATATATATATAGCTTTAAAAAATGTTAAAATGATTGAGATTTTCCTATATATATATATATATATATATATATATATATATATATATATATATATATATATATATATATATATATATATATATATATACTTGTTTTATTACTCTTTCATATATATTGTAATTTTTTTACCTATTCCCCATTTTTCATGAATTTCTGTGAAGTATAAAAAAAAAACAACTTGTGCACCTTGCTTTGTGCAATTATTTAAAATTCCTTCCACACTTTACACATATTCAATAGAAATTCAAACCTGGCCAATTGAGTTTTTGACCCATTTTTTTTTAACATTGTTTATTCTACTTAGAGATCTCCTTAGATACTTAGTACATTTTAGATATCACTACTAAAATTAATTATTAATTATTTCACTAACACTTTATAATTAGCAAACGACTCTTTCAGTAGAACAGTGAAATAACATAATATTTAACTGACATAAGTTATATGGTTATATGGCTATTTCTTCAAATGTAACAAAAACTAGAAAGCTGATATAGCAGTAGTCTCTGGCATGTGTCAATTTTTATATACTTTATGTAAAAGCAATAAAAACTTGAAAATGACAGTCGGATATAGCTACATATATAGTGGCAAATGATTTTATTTATTTATTTATTTATTTATTTTTTACTGCAGGATGGAAAATGCTTTAAGACAGAAATCAGAAAATGTTACAATACCATACTGGGATACTACTTTAGATGCTGGAATGTCAAAACCATATTACTCAGTCATTTGGTCTGAACAGTTTTTGGGGACAGGTGGTGGGGTTGTTACAAAAGGACCATTTAAAAACTGGACAACACCACATGGACTAGGAAAACTAAGAAGGATGATATATGCCCAAGGAAAACTGATGAACCACAAGGACATTAAAAGAATCATGAAAAAGAGACATCTTAATGACATCAGCTTTCCTAATGCTAATCCAAAAAATAATATTGAAGAAATACACAATCAAGCTCATCAGTGGGTTGGTGGTCAAATGAGAAAGATTGAACATTCTGCATATGATCCTTCATTTTATGTTTTACATTCATTTGTGGACTTTTTATGGGAGGAATTTAGAAATCTACAAAAACGAGATGGAGTCAATCCAAATATGGATTATCCAAAGGATTATGGGATTGCCAGCCATTCTCCTTTAGCACCGATGGGATTAGGGAAGCTTGTAGTTATGGATGGCCTTAGTGACATATGGTTACAGGGTATACAATATTCACCAAGACCACAATGCAATGCTACACATACTGATTGTGGGTCTAGATATTTAAAATGTATTGTAAAAAGATCTCAGTGTATATCATATACATATCAAGAGTACAATCAAAATGAGACATCTAAACAGCAAAAACTAGAAAAATCTAAAAATAATATTCCAGAAAAATCCAAAAAATTAAAACAAAAAACTAAAAATAAAATACAACTGTCAACTGTACCAAATTCTTTGAAACAAAAAGAAACCAATGTCAGTAATTCAAGTGTTACAAGGAATAGCAGTAAAAATGATGTTATGCAAAATGATGTCAGCATTGAAAAATTGACAGACACAAAAATAAACAATGAAAACCCTGTCGCATATACAACCAGTAATATCCTGGATTCTCCACCAAGTAAACATACCCATTTACTCCAACATGAACTTGGTGTACATTATAACAATGAAAGTGAATCCAAACATAATCATAGTGTTCAACAACATAAAAATAATAAAAATGAACAAAGAGTTGGTCAAAATGTGTTAGATGACCAAACAAATATTGTTCATGAACACAGACATGATACACAGGAACTCAGTGAACATAAGCATGAGCATCATGTAAATAATCAAAGTGAACTTGATCGAGATCATAATAATCATATTGTGTCTATGAAAACCACAACACGACTTCCTTCTATATTTGAACGTTTTGGATTAAGATGGTGGCTGTTTAAAAGAGAAGAAGAAAATAATGAGTATGCTATAAATCCTATAAACTTCTGGTATGTTATTACACGTCTAAATTCTAGATCACCTATGTCAAATTTATTAAATACATTTAAAAAAACAAAATTAGTACAGACTCCAGATACAACATTAGAACTTGAGCTAAAACCAGGGACTTCTAAAAAACATGTCATACAGAATGACCATACAATTACAGATTGTTTACATTCGTCGGGTGTTTCCATGACAACACAGTCATTTAGTTTTGTTACTTTTATTTCATTGTTAATATTCTTGACATAAACAAGATTTAATTGTGATTATTGTTGTTATTATTATTTATTATTATTATTTTTTGTTATCCATTTCTACTTTGTAATGTGTGTATTCCACCTGTACAAGGCAATAACTTAACATGGAAAATACATGTACATTAAATGTGTTTGTTATTCAAACATAAGAAAAAAATGTTGTATGCACATGATAAGTATGATTGTTATACATTTAACAAAATGTCCAGACAAAATGTGAACATTTTTCTTCTGTATAAATGACACATTCCACCATTAATTGTCATGTTGATATACAACCTCCAGTTTTCTTGTATTGAACTACAATGTACTTTTACATGTAAATAAGAAAAAAAAGTTAAAATCCATGTGTTGTAACAATTTTAATGTAGACTCCACAGATGATCTATATTTTGTTCTGGGCTGGTATTTTGTTTGTGCACAAACTTTGTACCTCTGAGACAACTCTTCCTTTTGTTGTCAAAAGATAGATATAGCTTTGTCTTAATTGTTGTTATAAAATTGAAGATTAGTTTTTAATCCATCAATGTGGTCATGTTTGGGATTTATCAATGTGGTGGTTTGGGTATATCAAGGTGGTCATTTTTGGGATATATCAATGGGGTCATTTCTGGGATATATCAAGGTGGTCATTTCGGGATAGAGTGGAGTAAAGGTGTTTTATGTACCAATCAAGATTTTTTTCATTAAATGAAGGCAGTACCTTTGGGATACTGCAGGAAACGAAAACAAGAGGCCCATGGGCCTTAACGCTCACCTGAGTATATGTCCAAAATTGTTTGCAAAGCGCAAAAGACAATATATTAGGTACAGAAACTTTACAAGTTTTCCTAAGTTAAAAACTGCCACAAAACTTAATCAGAAATATATCAACTCACATTTCATTTATAAGTAGATTATATAATATGCATGAAGTAACTGTAATGCAATAAATAATTTCCAAATCATTTACAAATTTCAGTATACTTATGCAACTATGTCCTTGACCTTTGAACATATATGACCTTGAACCATTTATGATCGCCATGTCAATACCTGCAATATTCTAATATACATGCCTATACAAAAAGTTAAAAGTTTTCAATTAGCAATTTTTGTCTTCTTTTGAAGCTGTGACCTTGACCTTTGATCATATGACCTTGAACCATATATTTTAATGATCTTCATATCAATACCTACCATATTCTAATATATATGCCTATACAAAAAGTTAATAGTTTTCAAGATAATTAGCAATTTTTGTCTTCTTTTGCAGCTGTGACCTTGACCTTTGATCATATGGCCTCGAACCATATATCAAAATGATCATCATATCAATACCTGCAATGTTCTAATATTCATGCCTATACAAAAAGTTAACAGTTTTCAAGATAATTAGCAATTGAAGTCTTCTTTTGCAGCTGTGACCTTGATCTTTTAACATATGACCTTGAACCATATATCAAAATGATCGTTGTCACAATACCTACAATATTCTAATATACATGCCTATACAAAAAGTTAAAAGTTTTCAATTAGCAATTTTTGTCTTCTTTTGAAGCTGTGACCTTGACCTTTGATCATATGACCTTGAACCATATATTTTAATGATCTTCATATCAATACCTACCATATTCTAATATATATGCCTATATAAAAAGTTAATAGTTCATAAGATAATTAGCAATTTTTGTCTTCTTTTGCAGCTGTGACCTTGACCTTTGAACATATGACCTTGAACCATATATCAAAATGATCGTTGTCACAATACCTACAACATTCTAATATACATGCCTATTCAAAATTGTAATAGTTTTCAAGATAATTAGCAATTTCAGTCTTCTTTTGCAGCTGTGACCTTGACATTTCAACATATGACCTTGAACCATACATCATAATGATCATCATATCAATACCTACAATATTCGAATATATATGCCTATACAAAAAGTTAACAGTTTTCAAGATAATTAGCAATTTAAGTCTTCTTTTGCAGCTGTGACCTTGACCTTTGATCATATGACCTTGAACCATATATCAAAATGATTGTTGTCACAATACCTACAATATTCTAAGATACATGCCTATACAAAAAGGTAATAGTTTTCAAGATAATTAGCACTTTATGTCTTCTTTTGCAGCTGTGACCTTGACCTTTGATCATATGACCTTGAACCATAAATCATAATGATCTTCATATCAATACCTACAACATTCTAATATACATGCCTATTCAAAATTGTAATAGTTTTCAAGATAATTAGCAATTTCAGTCTTCTTTTGCAGCTGTGACCTTGACCTTTGATCATATGACCTTGAACCATATATCAAAATGATTGTTGTCACAATACCTACAATATTCTAAGATACATGCCTATACAAAAAGGTAATAGTTTTCAAGATAATTAGCAATTTATGTCTTCTTTTGCAGCTGTGACCTTGACCTTTGATCATATGACCTTGAACCATAAATCAAAATGATCGTTGTCACAATACCTACAACATTCTAATATACATGCCTATTCAAAATTGTAATAGTTTTCAAGATAATTAGCAATTTCAGTCTTCTTTTGCAGCTGTGACCTTGACATTTCAACATATGACCTTGAACCATATATCATAATGATCATCATATCAATACCTACAATATTCGAATATATATGCCTATACAAAAAGTTAACAGTTTTCAAGATAATTAGCAATTTAAGTCTTCTTTTGCAGCTGTGACCTTGACCTTTGATCATATGACCTTGAACCATATATCAAAATGATTGTTGTCACAATACCTACAATATTCTAAGATACATGCCTATACAAAAAGGTAATAGTTTTCAAGATAATTAGCAATTTATGTCTTCTTTTGCAGCTGTGACCTTGACCTTTGATCATATGACCTTGAATCATAAATCATAATGATCATCATATCAATACCTACCATATTCTAATATACATGCCTATACAAAAAGTTAACAGTTTTCAAGATAATTAGCAATTTATGTCTTCTTTTGCAGCTGTGACCTTGACCTTTGATCATATGACCTTGAACCATATATCAAAATGATCGTTGTCACAATACCTACAATATTCTAATATACATGCCTATACAAAAAGATTATAGTTTTCAAGCTGATGCACAATTTTGGTATTTCAAAGCCAAAAATAACATTTCAGGGGCAACAACTCCTAAATGGATTATCATATAGTTACGAAACTTGGAACCTTTTTAAATTTTGTCATGCTGAACATTTTAACAATGATTTGATGTCATGTATCTCTTAATATTTGCAAGAAAATTGCCTAAAACTGCATAAATAAAAAATTAGGTCATGACCTTGATTTGTGACCTTGACCCTAATTTAAAGGTCATTTCAAGAAAAAGTCAAAACTGAAAACCCCATGTCATTATCTTTCAAATAGTCAAGTTATAACAATTTGAAGCCATTTTACGAAATTTTTAAAATTAAACGCAAAAACGCGTAACCCATTTTTTGACCAAATTTCACGAAATGAACAAACTGTAGGCTTAAGACCCTAGAGAAGCCAAATATCACATCAGATTTTTTCTCCCATCATCTGTTTTGGAGAAGAACATTTTTTAAGATTTTTGGACCCCTAGGTCACCTTGACCTAGTTTTGGTAGCCATGGCAATGCCATGAACAAATCTGAATTGCACCGGCCCATATATGCTTCTGACCAAGTATCATTAAAAATCTGTCCAACAGTTTTGGAGGAGAAGTCGAAAATAGGTGTTAACGACGCATGCACGCACGCACACACATACGCACGCCGCGCCATGCCATAAGCTCACATGACCTTTCGGTCAGGTGAGCAAAAAAGGACAGATTTTCAGTGATAACCAAAACAACATAAGTTTAATATCTAATCATTTATTTATTTATATGAGAGTAAATAAGCAAAATATTCAATAATGTGTGACAATTTGTAATAATAAATAAATAATAATAATTGTCATCATCATCACTATCATCATCATAAATACTTTTGTTTTAAATGATTGTTTTAATAACAATACAAATAGCAGTTTATATAATATTACGTTACATGCTTGAATTTATACACAATATGCCAAATACTTCAACAGAATTTTATAATAAATACATTTACTTGTTTAATAATACCAAAATTAAATAATAATAATAATAAACAATTTACATCATGATACTATAGATAATAGAGAATACTTCTTATAAAAGTTTCAGTCATCTAATGGTCGCTGTAGTCTTGCTGTAGAGTAGCAAAAAATCAATGCACATAACAGAATTTTTAAATTATTTATTTATCTATTTATTTATTAAATAACCTTCACTTATTTCTGTTAATTATGTGTAAAGTACTCAAAACAACTAATCTGTAACAGAAAACATTAGAAAAATATAAACCATAAAAAAGAATTTACCCAAAATTTTACCATTTCACTCTGAGGGTTATATATACTAGTATTTATCAGATACCCATTGAATCTTACTATAGCCATACATTAAATTACTGGCTATGGGATACAATGGTCCATACCGCACATGTGCGATACAATATTCCGTATCACCATAGTAGCTGGGAACTACTTTTAGGGGAATTCCCTTTTCGGAAAACAATAACATTACATTATTGAATTAACAAGCCATTTCCTGTGTGACATCATTATTTAGATGGAAGAATTTTGTCGAATCCCGGATGATGTTAACAAATTTTGTTAAATTAATGTTTGTTTTTTAAGTTTTAACCAGTGTTTACAATAGTAGTAGAAAAATGTTAACAAATGATGATGTTTAATAAAACAAAAACTTATCTCTTGTTTTCAATTACTTCTTAAGCAGTTTTGTTTCCAGTTTTCCCAGTCAGATATCAGTTTTTCTAATCAGATTAACAATCAATTAAAAAAATAGCTGATTGTGAATTCATTGGCAGATAAAGTCAGACAAAGCTTTACATTCAGTTTGGTATGGTATATGATAAATACAAAACCACATATGAGATTTTCCGATGTAGCTAATCACACTTGTTCATTGTGCAGATGCACACATTCAACTTGTAAACATATCCTTCTGCACAAAAAAAAAAAAAAATGTGTGATCAGCTACATCAGAAAACCAAGTGTGGTTCTGCGTATATATATATATATCCTCTTCCTGTAGTCATAAATTTGTTTTCTTCTGAAATAAATGATAATCAAACATTTTAGGCTGTGATGACATGAGTAAGTTATAAATAAATCAAACAATGAATTATGCTTTATTGTTGATAAACGAAGGTCTTTTTACCAAGCAATATGCCCAAACAAATTCAAGTGTACGGTAAAATGTTGGCCATAACCACACGACAATTTTCAAACCTTATAAAAATGGAGGGAAAAAATCTAAATAAGATGGGTTTGTGTAAACTCTCATTTAAAGAGAACGAAATTCAAATGATTAGAATGAGTTTTATATGACAACTAGATGGCCATTTTTAATAAAAATATCATAATTTACATAAGCTGCTTAAATGCTGCTTGAATGCTGTCAAACAAGTTGTCAAAGAATAAAGTCAAAAGTTTACCATAAACAAAATATGTGCTTAGATATGAAATACTTTAGTTACATTATAATATTCCAAATGGAAATAACACAAAAAGTAAGAAATCCGAAATATATCATCAGCCCACATGTTTAAATACAACATCCCTTCAGGTAAACTAGAGTATATGAAAGATCAAATAGGTACATGTACAGTAAAACCTGTTATTATGGAGAAATTTACTACCTTGCTTATCAACTAACTATTCTGAAGTCAAAAAGTTCATTTTTCTATGACGGTCTGACTATGAAATAAATGAAATGAGAGTTAAGGGTCTAATTATACTCTGAATGAAATGAGTTAAGGGTCTGACTGTGCTCTGAGGAAAGCGAGTTAAGGGCCTGATTGTGCTCTGAGAAAGATGAGTTAAGTGTCTGACTGTGCTCTGAGGAAGAAAAGTTAAGGGTCTGACTGCGCTGAGGAAGATGAGTTAAGGGTCTGACTGCGCTGAGGAAGATGAGTTAAGGGTCTGACTGCGCTGAGGAAGATGAGTTAAGGGTCTGACTGTGCTCTGAGGAAGATGAATTAAGGGTCTGACTGTGCTCTGAGGAAGACGAGTTAAGGGTCTGACTGTGCTATTAAAGAAATGAGAGTTAAGGGTCTGACTGTGCTATAAATGAAACAAAAGTTAAGAGTCTAATTATACTCTGAAGGAAATAAGGGTCTGACTGTGCTTTGAGGAAGATGAGTTAAGTGTCTGACTGTGCTCTAAGGAAGATGAGTTAAGGGTCTGACTGTGCTTTTAAAGAAATGAGAGTTAAGGGTCTGACTGTGCTATAAATGAAACGAAAGTTAAGAGTCTAATTATACTCTGAAGGAAATAAGGGTCTGACCGTGCTCTGAGGAAGATGAGTTAAGGGTCTGACTGTGCTCTAAGGAAGATGAGTTAAGGGTCTGACTGTGCTTTTAAAGAAATGAGAGTTAAGGGTCTGACTGTGCTATAAATGAAACGAAAGTTAAGAGTCTAATTATACTCTGAAGGAAATAAGGGTCTGACTGTGCTCTGAGGAAGATGAGTTAAGTGTCTGACTGTGCTCTGAGGAAGATGAGTTAAGGGTCTGACTGTGCTCTAAGGAAGATGCGTTAAGGGTCTGACTGTGCTTTTAAAGAAATGAGAGTTAAGGGTCTGACTGTGCTATAAATGAAACAAAAGTTAAGAGTCTAATTATACTCTGAAGGAAATAAGGGTCTGACTGTGCTCTGAGGAAGGTGAGTTAAGGGT
Organism: Tegillarca granosa; assembly: GCA_029721355.1. Taxonomy (NCBI): domain Eukaryota; kingdom Metazoa; phylum Mollusca; class Bivalvia; order Arcoida; family Arcidae; genus Tegillarca; species Tegillarca granosa. The sequence continues at coordinate 43,560,652 of CM056603.1, read as the reverse complement.
CTGACTGTGCTCTGAGGAAGATGAGTTAAGGTTTGACTGTGCTATTAAAGAAATGAGTGTTAAGAGTCTGACTGTGCTCTGAGGAAGATGAGTTAAGGGTCTGACTGTGCTCTGAGGAAGATGAGTTAAGGTTTGACTGTGCTATTAAAGAAATGAGTGTTAAGAGTCTGACTGTGCTCTGAGGAAGATGAGTTAAGGTTTGACTGTGCTATTAAAGAAATGAGTGTTAAGAGTCTGACTGTGCTCTGAGGAAGGTGAGTTAAGGGTCTGACTGTGCTCTGAGGAAAATGAGTTAAGGGTCTGACTGTGCTATTAAAGAAATGAGTGTTAAGAGTCTGACTGTGCTATTAAAGAAATGAGTGTTAAGAGTCTGACTGTGCTATTAAAGAAATGAGTGTTAAGAGTCTGACTGTGCTATTAAAGAAATGAGTGTTAAGAGTCTGACTGTGCTCTGAGGAAGATGAGTTAAGGTTTGACTGTGCTATTAAAGAAATGAGTGTTAAGAGTCTGACTGTGCTCTGAGGAAGATGAGTTAAGGGTCTGACTGTGCTCTGAGGAAGATGAGTTAAGGGTCTGACTGTGCTATTAAAGAAATGAGTGTTAAGAGTCTGACTGTGCTATTAAAGAAATGAGTGTTAAGAGTCTGACTGTGCTATTAAAGAAATGAGTGTTAAGAGTCTGACTGTGCTCTGAGGAAGATGAGTTAAGGTTTGACTGTGCTATTAAAGAAATGAGTGTTAAGAGTCTGACTGTGCTCTGAGGAAGATGAGTTAAGGGTCTGACTGTGCTCTGAGGAAGATGAGTTAAGGGTCTGACTGTGCTATTAAAGAAATGAGTGTTAAGGGTCTGACTGTGCTCTGAGGAAGATGAGTTAAGGGTCTGACTGTGCTATTAAAGAAATGAGTGTTAAGAGTCTGACTGTGCTCTGAGGAAGATGAGTTAAGGTTTGACTGTGCTATTAAAGAAATGAGTGTTAAGAGTCTGACTGTGCTCTGAGGAAGATGAGTTAAGGGTCTGACTGTGCTATTAAAGAAATGAGTGTTAAGAGTCTGACTGTGCTCTGAGGAAGATGAGTTAAGGGTCCTCCTCAGGAATGGGCTAAAGCTGTTATGTACATACATTGACATTAAGTAAGTTTGTAGAAAACATGTATAGTGTTGTGGCAAAACGATCTAAAATTTACAAACTCAAACAAGAAGTTCACATCTTAGTAATAAATAAATGTAAATAACCTCTGCATCTGTTAAATACAACTGTCCCATCCCACATGAGGAACACTAAAACACTTTCAAACATTTAAAGGTAGGTGTGTGTGTGTGTGTGTGTGTGTGTGTGTGTGTGTGTGTGTGTGTAATCTTGATGGTACAAGTTATGTCCAATGAGATCCTATAACATAACTTAAAAATACATTTAGGTATTTTAAGATATGAAAGACATTTAATGAATATCATACTGACCAAATGGACATGATGATGATAAAAACTTTCCACAGCATTTATTTTCTGATTTAATATAACATGTTGTGTTATTAATTAAAACTCCACAAAATGTCAATAAAAGACAAAAAATTGTTAATGAAAAACATGTGACAACATGCTTATAGCCAATAAAACCAAAAACACTACAAAACAACAAGAATTCCACAGATTTAAATGTCTCGCCTGGTTAGTTTTTGATTGATTAGAAAATACATTACTTAACATAATCTTTCACATTTAAACACGTCCCCGCCTATGACGACACCGGAAAAATAACACCTAAGTCTCCCCTTATGGCAATGCCAGGCTTGACAAAAATCAATTTCTTCACCATACAGGAACTTTTTTCTGGCATTTTAAAAAAATACATTTTTGAAAATTTCTTTCTTCAGAAAAAAAAAAAGAAATTATTAAATATTAAAAATGGAAACTTTTTTCTTTGCGATCCTCTACAAATACAATTAATCAGGACCTGACAAGTTACGCAAATTAAACCATATTGAAATTTTATCTGCAATAATGTCATTTAAAAAGTGACCAATCATTAGCTTATGTATTAAATGTTTTATCGTCATATGTAACACAAATATTTGATCAAGACTGAACTCATTATACATGGAGTCAGGCCTTAGTAAGTCTGCATGTTTTAACAAGATTAATTATATCACACTGCTCCAATCATATGACACAAAATGTAACTGATATCAACAGAAATAAACTGATTCAAATCCCAGGATAACTTTGAGACTTGTAATCACTTCATACAAATAATATATATATAACTTAACCATTTAGACTTGACATTAACATACTTCAATTGTTGCCAAATTTCAAAATCAGCTGAGGTAAATTAAGCCTGCATATAACCATTCTGTTGCTAATGCAACTAATAAAAACACTTATCTTCCTAACATACATTAACAAAATCATTAATTAATGATGTTTGATTTTCTAAATTGTCTTTTAGTTCTAGCTCAGGAGCTGTAAACAGTTCTGTACATAGTTCTGTGTCACCTCTGACAAACAGAGTTACACCGGCTTTGTAAGCTGCTGGTATTGATATATGTGATGTCAGCTGTGCTCTGTAACGAGGAACTTGGTGTGATAAAGCTGTACATGCCTCTCGTAATACATTAACCACCTGACCTAAAAAATAAAAAAATAAAAACATAAAAATAGATTTTTCTATATGAAGTTTAACATTTTACTAATAAAGGGTACTGATGACACAATAATGGAGTTCAACTGTAAACCAATACAGGGTACTGATGCCACAATACCATGGATAACAATTACTCCATTAAACCTGTACTATGGATAACAATAAGTCCATTATACCTGTACCATGGATACCATTCAGTCCTTTATACCTGTACCATGGATACAATTTAGTCCATTTTACCTGTACCACGGTTACCATTTAGTCCATATTACCGTAAATCCCGGCATATAAGACGGTTTATTTTACCTTAAAATTTATTTTTTGAGGAGATGGTCATCTTATACGATGGTACACAACTGAGGGGTTGAAATTCTTGAGAAAATGTCCACACACAATTGTCATGTCCGCCATCTTTGTTTTTGTATAGTGCAGTTTTATAATGGTTGATATATTTTACAGATTCATAACAAACAAGAAACGCGAATTACATGCTTTGAAATTTTTGTAGTTTTGTATATTTATTGATCTTTTAATAAAATAAAGTTATAATAAATAATTAAAAAAAGGAAATAAAAAGAAATCATCAAGGTTTCCGTAAGTACAGTAATCGAGGTGTACAATATTTTATTCTTTTTGTTTACTTTTAATAACAATCTAGAAATTACATAAACCACACTTTGTCTGCTTCACACGTAAAGGGCAATATGTTCAGAGTATCAGGGTTCCTGTCTTCAACAGCTGATTGATAATCTAATAAACAATAACGAATTTTTTAAAATGTAGTTTATTGAATTTATGTAAAAACATAACAGATATACGTTGTTATGATTACTGATGATGAGATGTTTTGGCATCTGATTTTATTTTTAAGATTTCTGATTTATTTTAAACTTAAACTTGAATCAAACGGCAAAAAAATTAATACACAAGTACAGAATTAAAATTAAAAATTATAAACAATAGGCGAAAATTGGTGGAAAGTCTATGGTCCGATCGGTAGTGTCAAATACCGGTACCAGTATGACCTTGTCTGAAAATCATGGTCCTCTTATAGGTGCAGTATTGCCTGAAATCATCAAAAAAGACGGGAAAATCCTACCCTGTCTTATGGGCGAAGTAGTCTTATATCCGGGGATTTACGGTACCTGTACCAGAGTTACCATTTAGTCAATTATAATTGTACCATGGATAACAAGTTCATTAAACCTGTACCATGGATAACAATTAGTCCATTATACCGGTACCACGGTTAACATTAAGTCAATTATACCTGTACCATGGATAACAATTAGTCCATTAAACCTGTACCATGGTTACCATTTAGTCCATATTTCCTGTACAATGGATTCCATTTAGTCAATTATACTAAGTCCTGTACTATGGATGACAGTCCATTATACCTGTACCATGGTATCCATTTAGTCCATTTTACCTGTACCATGGTTACCATTTAGTCCATTATACCTGTACTACAGTTATCATTTAGTCCATAATACCTGTACCATGGTTACCATTTAGACCATTATACCTGTAACATGGTTACCATTTAGTCCAATATACCTGTACCACAGTTACCATTTAGTCCATTAAACCTGTACCATGGTTACCATTTAGTCCATTATACCTGTACAATGGTTACCATTTAGTCCATTATACCTGTATTACAGTTACCATTTAGTCCATTTTACCTGTACCATGGTTACCAATTAGTCCAATATACCTGTACCATGGTTACCAATTAGTCCAATATACCTGTACCATGGTTACCAATTAGTCCAATATACCTGTACCATGGTTACCAATTAGTCCAATATACCTGTACCATGGTTACCAATTAGTCCATTATACCTGTACCATGGTTACCATTTAGTCCATTATACCTGTAACATGGTTACCACTTAGTCCATTATACCTGTACCATGGTTACCATTTAGTCCACTCTTCTGGTACCAACAGAAATGCAGCTGAGGAAAATTTTAACATTTATATTTCTTCCTGATTGTTCTCACCTTACTTGACAGCCAAACCATTACCTTTCAATCCAAATATTTTACATAATTAATGTAAAATATTCATCAAAATGGTTGTTTGGATCAAATTATAAAAGAATATACATGTATAACTGCAAACTTTGCAATATGCTCAAGTTTTGTTTTTCATACTGGAATATGATAAAATAAATGTTTTTTAACATGAGAAAACATGTGCATTACTTCATCATTTGAACTGATGTATTATAAATACAGAACAAGGGTTACATTCCTACTGGTGATGATTCTGAGAAAAATATTGAAAATAATTACCTAATACATTCATTGTTTGCCACCTTTTATCTCTTTGCTTGAGTATATCATTAAGTGGAGCCCAGTCTCTGAAGCGATTGACGACATCTTGACGTCGAACAAGTAAAACAGAATCACTGGTAAGCTGTTCCATTATGACTTCTTCTTGCACTATCTCCAATGGATTAGTCAAATAAACACCTACAATATCAAATCAGTGTGTGCTGTAGTTGTGTATCTTGTAACAGGGATGTACTACAAGTGAAGTAACAGGTTTTTATGTTCAAGTTAATATGAGGTAGATATTTCTAAAATGGCAGAGTGTCAGCTCTTCAGCAAACTGATAAATTTTCTCACATTTGGACCTGCCTAATTGGGATTCCAGCCAAAGTGGTGAGAGGTGTTGAGAGCAATAACCACAAATAAGTAACCTCAATAGACCAAGAGTTGTATCATGAAAGAAAAGTCAACATTGCCTACAAGGACCAAATCTAAGATTTAAACCTGTGACCTTACCCTACACATCTGAATTAAACAAACAACACCTCATCTCATGTTGGTATGCATAATCAATTTCCATCCATATATTTTCAAAGTTATTAGATCATGACAGAAATACTTGAAAACACCAGGTTATAACAAACAAAACTAGAGCACTGATGATGTAGAAGTAAGGAATTATTTGTATTGTATTAGGTATAAATGTACAATGTACCCAAATTGTGATACAAACATACATGTAGGTAGTCTGAAAGTTTTAGACCACTCAGCCACAAGATTCTTATTACATAGATTAAGAAAAATCAATATAGTACCTTTTGAGCTAACACCATACACCATCTGATGATGCCATGCATCAGGTATTGTCCAACCTGGTTTAACACCACACTGAAGATTTAAAGTTGCAATTGGTACTGCTCCTGTTAAATAAACAAAAATCTGGGATTTAATAAAGAAGTTTTTTTTAATGAAGTCAATTTTATTTCAGCAACTGTCCCTTTATATTTAATGTTAACTAAAATTTAGATATTTATTTTGAGAATTAAGTGAAATCTATCTAAAGATAAACATTTATTTCCCACCAACAGGGATCTAATCTTCACTGACAAAATGACATGGTTTTTTAAAATCTTATTTCATTACCACTAGCAGTGCCTCCATATTAAATCTATAATCTCAGTGATGGGATAACATACATGCAGGTTTAAATTTTCATGCCTTCATGACCTGCTGGTTGTGTCTCCTTGCTCCATAAATAAGATTTTACATAATATTCAATATAAAATGAAGGTAAATAAGGAGTTGTTGGCAGAGCAATAAGGGAAGGGGGGGGGGGGGGGGGAGAGAGAGGGCAGTGTCAATTTGAACATTTAAGTTTCTGAAAACTGTTAGTCTTTGAAGCAAAATCATTTTTTAACACTAGTCTTGAGGCACATGTGGTCTTTATATGAGTTTAAATGAGATATGAAGGAAACAAAACTTAATTAATAATTACCAAAATATGTGTAATAGACAGGTGGTATTTATATGATAAAATATGTTTAATAGCCAGGTGGGATTTATATGATAAAATATGCTTAAAAGATGGGTGGTATTTATATGATAAAATATGTTTAATAGACAGGTGGTATTTATATGATAAAATATGTTTAATAGACAGGTGGTATTTATATGATAAAATATGTTTAATAGACAGGTGGTATTTATATGATAAAATATGTTTAATAGACAGGTGGTATTTATACGATAAAATATGTTTAATAGACAGGTGGTATTTATACGATAAAAAATGTTTAATAGACAGGTGGTATTTATATGATAAAATATGTTTGATAAAATATGTTTAATAGACAGGTGGTATTTATACGATAAAATATGTTTAATAGACAGGTGGGATTTATATGATAAAATATGCTTAAAAGATGGGTGGTATTTATATGATAAAATATGTTTAATAGTCAGGTGGTATTTATACGATAAAATATGTTTAATAGACAGGTGGTATTTATACCATAAAATATGTTTAATAGACAGGTGGTATTTATACGATAAAAAATGTTTAATAGACAGGTGGTATTTATAGGATAAAGTATGTTTAATAGACAGGTGGAATTTTTACGATAAAATATGTTTAATAGACAGGTGGTATTTATAGGATAAAATATGTTTAATAGACAGGTGGTATTTATACGATAAAATATGTTTAATAGACAGGTGATATTTATACGATAAAATATGTTTAATAGACAGGTGGTATTTATACCATAAAATATGTTTAATAGACAGGTGGTATTTATACCATAAAATATGTTTAATAGACAGGTGGTATTTATACCATAAAATATGTTTAATAGACAGGTGGTATTAATAGGATACAAGAGGCCCATGGGCCTTAACTCTCACCTGAAAATATGTCCAATATTGTTTGCAAAGTGCAATAGACAATATATTAAGTACAGAAACTTGAAAAGTTTTCTCAAATTAAGAACTCCATCAAAACTTAATCAGAAATATATCCACTCACATTTCATTTATAAGTTGCTTATATAATATGCATGAAGTAACTGAAGTGCAATGAATAATTTCCAAATCAATTATCAATTTCAGTATACTAATGCAGCTATGTCCTTGACCTTTGAACATATAAGACCTCGAACCATATATGATTGTCATGTCAATACCTACAATATTCTAATATACATGCCTAAACAAAAAGTTAATAGTTTTCAAGATAATTAGCAATTTAAGTCATCTTCTGCTGCTGTGACCTTGACCTTTAAACAAATGACCTTGACTCATGTATCAAAATGATCGTCATGTCAATACCTAAAATATTCTAATATACATGCCTAAACAAAAAAGTTAATAGTTTTCAAGATAATTAATAATTTTAGTATTCCTATGTTGATATGACCTTGACCTTTGAACATATAACCTTGAACCATATATCAAAATGATTGCCATGTCAATACCTACAATCTTCTAATATACATGCCTATACAAAATGTTAATAGTTTTCAAGATAATAAGAAAATTTAAGTCATCTTCTGCAGCTGTGACCTTGACCTTTCAACATATGACCTTGACCCATATATCAAAATGATCGTCATGTCAATACCTAAAATATTCTAATATACATGCCTAAACAAAAATTTAATTGTTTTCAAGATAATTAGCAATTTAATTCTTCTTTTGCAGCTGTGACCTTGACCTTTGAACATATGACCTTGTACCATATATCAAAATGATCGTTGTCGCAGTACCTACAATATTCTAATATACATGCCTATATAAAAAGTTAATAGTTTTCAAGATAATTAGCAATTTAAGTCTATTTTTGCAGCTGTGACCTTGACCTTTGAACATATGACCTTGAACCATATATCAAAATGATCGCCATGTCAATACCTACAATATTCTAATATACATGCCTATACAAAATGTTAATAGTTTTCAAGATAATTAGCAAATTAAGTCTTATTTTGCAGCTGTGACCTTGACCTTTCAAAATATGACCTTGAACCATATATCAAAATGATCGTCATGTCAATACCTACAATATTCTGATATACATGCCTATACAAAAAGTTAATAGTTTTCAAGATATAGTGATAAATATATAATTTTCAGCAATTTCCCCACTCAGTGCCTTACAATTTCCCCATTTTGAGTCCCATGGCTACCATTTGTGCAAATCTGAAAATAGATGACCTAAGGATGTTATAAATGAAATTACTAAGGTATATCTCTTGTAGATTCAGAGGAGAAGATTTTTAAAGTTTTTCACTATTTCCCCCTTTGTGGGGCCCCAAGGGGACATAACTCCTTCATTTGTGCAAATCTGAAAGGGCTTCACCCAGGCATGATGGTTACCAAGTTTCATTAAATTTGGCCCAGTGGTTTTGAAGGAGAAGATTAAAATGTAAAAAGTTTACGCACGACGGACGAGGCACGAGGCAAGAAGCACGACGGACAAAGATGGATAGCAATAGCTCATCTGAGCTTTCAGCTCAGGTGAGCTAAAAATATGTTTAATAGACAGGTGGTATTCAAACGATAAAATATGTTAAATAGACAGGTGGTATTTATACGATAAAATGTTTAATAAACAGGTGGGATTTATACGATAAAATATGTTTAATAGACAGGTGGTATTTATACAATAAAATATGTTTAATAGACAGGTGGGATTTATACGATAAAATATGTTTAATAGACAGGTGGGATGTAAATGATAACATATGCTTAAAAGATGGATGGTATTAATATGATAAAATATGTTTAATAGACAGGTGGTATTAATATGATAAAATATGTTTAATAGACAGGTGGTATTTATATGATAAAATATGTTTAATAAACAGGTGGGATTTATATGATAAAATATGTCTGATAAAATATGTTTAATAGTCAGGTGGTATTTATACGATAAAATATGTTTAATAGACAGGTGGTATTTTTATGTTTAAATATGTTAAATAGACAGGTGGGATTTATATGTTAAAATATGCTTAAAAGATGGGTGGTATTTATATGAAAAAATATGTTTAATAGTCAGGTGGTATTTATACCATAAAATATGTTTAATGGACAGGTGGTATTTATACCATAAAATATGTTTAATAGACAGGTGGTATTTATACCATAAAATATGTTTAATGGACAGGTGGTATTTAAACGATAAAATATGTTTAATAGACAGGTGGTATTTATAGGATAAAATATGTTTAATAGACAGGTGGTATTTTTACGATAAAATATGTTTAATAGACAGGTGGTATTTATAGGATAAAATATGTTTAATAGACAGGTCGGATTTATATGATAAAATATGCTAAAAGATGGGTTGGATTTATGATAAAATATGTTTAATTGACAGGTGGTATTTATATGATAAAATATGTTTAATAGACAGGTGGTATACATATGATAAAATATGTTTAATAGACAGGTGGGATTTATATGATAAAATATGTTTAATAGACAGGTGGTATTTATACGATAAAAAATGTTTAATAGACAGGTGGTATTTATACGATAAAATATGTTTAATAGACAGGTGGGATTTATACGATAAAATATGTTTAATAGACAGGTGGGATTTATACGATAAAATATGTTTAATAGACAGGTGGGATGTAAATGATAACATATGCTTAAAAGATGGATGGTATTAATATGATAAAATATGTTTAATAGACAGGTGGTATTTATACAATAAAATATGTTTAATAGACAGGTGGTATTTATATGACAAAATATGTTTAATAGACAGGTGGGATTTATATGATAAAATATGCTTAAAAGATTGGTAGTATTTATAGGATAAAATATGTTTAATAGACAGGTGGTATTTATACGATAAAATATGTTTAATAGACAGGTGGTATTTATACGATAAAAAATGTTTAATAGACAGGTGGGATCTATATGATAAAATATGTTTGATAAAATATGTTTAATAGACAGGTGGTATTTATACGATAAAATATGTTTAATAGACAGGTTGTATTTTTATGATAAAATATGTTAAATAGACAGGTGGGATTTATATGATAAAATATGCTTAAAAGATGGGTAGTATTTATAGGATAAAATATGTTTAATAGACAGGTGGTATTTATATGATAAAATATGTTTAATAGACAGGTGGTATTTATACGATAAAATATGTTAAATAGACAGGTGGTTTTTATATGATAAAATATGTTTAATAGATAGGTGGGATTTATATGATAAAATATGCTAAAAGATGGGTTGGATTTATGATAAAATATGTTTAATTGACAGGTGGTATTTATATGATAAAATATGTTTAATAGACAGGTGGTATACATTTGATAAAATATGTTTAATAGACAGGTGGGATTTATATGATAAAATATGTTTAATAGACAGGTGGTATTTATATGGTAAAATATGTTTAATAGACAGGTGGTATTTATACGATAAAAAATGTTTAATAGACAGGTGGTAATAATACGATAAAATATGTTTAATAGACAGGTGGGATTTATACGATAAAATATGTTTAATAGACAGGTGGGATGTAAATGATAACATATGCTTAAAAGATGGATGGTATTAATATGATAAAATATGTTTAATAGACAGGTGGTATTTATACAATAAAATATGTTTAATAGACAGGTGGTATTTATATGACAAAATATGTTTAATAGACAGGTGGGATTTATATGATAAAATATGCTTAATAGATTGGTAGTATTTATAGGATAAAATATGTTTAATAGACAGGTGGTATTTATACGATAAAATATGTTTAATAGACAGGTGGTATTTATACGATAAAAAATGTTTAATAGACAGGTGGGATTTATATGATAAAATATGTTTGATAAAATATGTTTAATAGACAGGTGGTATTTATACGATAAAATATGTTTAATAGACAGGTGGGATTTATACGATAAAATATGTTTAATAGACAGGTGGGATGTAAATGATAACATATGCTTAAAAGATGGATGGTATTAATATGATAAAATATGTTTAATAGACAGGTGGTATTTATACAATAAAATATGTTTAATAGACAGGTGGTATTTATATGACAAAATATGTTTAATTGACAGGTGGGATTTATATGATAAAATATGCTTAAAAGATTGGTAGTATTTATAGGATAAAATATGTTTAATAGACAGGTGGTATTTATACGATAAAATATGTTTAATAGACAGGTGGGATTTATACGATAAAAAATGTTTAATAGACAGGTGGGATTTATATGATAAAATATGTTTGATAAATATGTTTAATAGACAGGTGGTATTTATACGATAAAATATGTTTAATAGACAGGTTGTATTTTTATGATAAAATATGTTAAATAGACAGGTGGGATTTATATGATAAAATATGCTTAAAAGATGGGTAGTATTTATAGGATAAAATATGTTTAATAGACAGGTGGTATTTATATGATAAAATATGTTTAATAGACAGGTGGTATTTATACGATAAAATATGTTTAATAGACAGGTGGTTTTTATATGATAAAATATGTTTAATTGATAGGTGGGATTTATATGATAAAATATGCTAAAAGATGGGTTGGATTTATGATAAATATGTTTAATTGACAGGTGGTATTTATATGATAAAATATGTTTAATAGACAGGTGGTATACATATGATAAAATATGTTTAATAGACAGGTGGGATTTATATGATAAAATATGTTTAATAGACAGGTGGTATTTATATGGTAAAATATGTTTAATAGACAGGTGGTATTTATACGTTTAAATATGTTTAATAGACAGGTGGTATTTATATGATAAAATATGTTTAATAGACAGGTGGTATTTATACAATAAAATATGTTTAATAGACAGGTGGTATTTATTTGATAAAATATGTGTAATAGACAGGTGGTATTTATATGATTAAATATGTTTAATAGACAGGTGGTATTTATTTGATAAAATATGTGTAATAGACAGGTTGTATTTATATGATTAAATATGTTTAATAGACAGGTGGTATTTATTTGATAAAATATGTGTAATAGACAGGTGGTATTTATACAATAAAATATGTTTAATAGACAGGTGGTATTTATTTGATAAAATATGTGTAATAGACAGGTTGTATTTATATGATTAAATATGTTTAATAGACAGGTGGTATTTATTTGATAAAATATGTGTAATAGACAGGTGGGATTTATACAATAAAATATGTTTAATAGACAGGTGGTATTTATACAATAAAATATGTTTAATAGACAGGTGGTATTTATTTGATAAAATATGTGTAATAGACAGGTGGTATTTATATGATTAAATATGTTTAATAGACAGGTGGTATTTATTTGATAAAATATGTGTAATAGACAGGTTGTATTTATATGATAAAATATGTGTAATAGACATATTGGATTAGATATGAAGCAAATAACTTAAAAGATAAATTAAAGTACTGAAGGTACTGAAATTCGTGAAAGACAAAAGACAAATTAATGTTTGATTGAATGTGAATTTAGCGCCCTGTTCAAGATTATGTCATGTACAGTTGACAGCCTTTGTAAGTGTTGTGGTAGATATGTTAATTTTGAAGTGCAATGAAAGATGGCAGTGAGGCATGTTGTGTGCAATGTCTATTGGTTTTAATACTAATCTCTTCATCATATGACCAAAATACAAGTCATCAGATCAAGTAACATAAATTATTTAAATAATCAGAAACCATGCATCTCCAAATGATCATATCACAAACAATGTAGAAATTATATGGCCATATCATAATCCATGTTACAATAAATAATCATATCATAAACTTTATTACATTTCATAAACCAAGTGGCATAAACATACCATTCCATAAACTATGTGTTTAAAAAGCAATAAACAATGTGGCATTCAATGACCATTTCAAAAACCATGTGTCACGTAATGACCACATCATAAACCATATGGTATTAATTGACTATATCATAAACCATGTGACACTAAATGACCATTTCATAAACCATGTACACTTAATGACCATATCATAAACCATGTGACACCTCATCGCCATATTATAATAATCATATAAACCATGCGACTCAAAACCACAATATCATTATCAATGTAACTCAAAATTAATCATATCAAAAACCATGAGGCAATAGATGGCCATATCATAAACCATGTGACTGTAACTGACCATATCATACACCATGTAGCATAAAATGGCCATACATAAACCATGTGACTTAAAATGACCATATCAAAAACAATGTGTGAAAAATTATTATATCATATATGTTATGGCACTATTTGACCATACCATAAATCATGTACTCAAAATGACTATATTACTAACGTGACTCAAAAAGAACATAGTTTTAACAATGTGAATCAAAATGATAATTAAAAAACCATGTGATATACCATGACTATATAATTCTCCATGTGACTCAAAATTACTATACCATAAGCCATATGACCCAAAATAATCATATTAAAACAATGCAACTAAAATGGGTCAAAGACTCAATGGGACAGGTTGTTTTTTAAATTTCTATTGAATGGGTTTAAAGTGTGGAAGGAATTTGAAATAATTGTACAAAGCAAGGTGCACAAGTTGTTTTTAAAATGGGTCAAAGACTCAATGGGCCAGGTTGTTTTTTAAATTTCTATTGAATGGGTTTAAAGTGTGGAAGGAATTTGAAATAATTGCACAAAGCAAGGTGCACAAGTTGTTTTTTTATACTTCACAAAAAGTCATGAAAAATGGGTAATAGGTCCAACAATGACAATATATATATGAAAGAGTAATGAAACAAGTATATATATGTATTAGGGAAATCTCTATTATTTTAACATTTTCTAAAGCTACAGTAAATTGAAAAAATGTGCACTAGAAACTTTACATTGGAATGGACTGGATGAGATGGACAGTACTAGACATTTTTGTAGTTTTCTTTCATATATGTATAATAATCCTATTTTTGTTAAAGATTTGAAATTTAAAATCTGTCACAGTAGGATGTAATGGCATATAGGCCCCACTACATCATTTGAAGTCAGGTTCACATCTTTGATAATCTTTTGATATATACAGTACAGAGTAACTAAGTTTCAAAGTCTGGAAAAATGGGAAAAAATTCCAGAAATATTTCCATAAAGTCAGGTGCACATCTTCAATATTTCTAGAAACATTCTGTGAAGTCTAAACGTTTTTGATTGAAAACTGTAGAAGAAGTTGAGTTCACAAAGTAGGTACCCCCCGTTTAAATACTTGCTAAAAAAGACTAAGTTTCAAAGTCTGGAAAAATGGGATAAAAATCTTGAAATATTTCCATAAAAGGTCAGGTGCACATCTTCAATCAAATACTTGCTTAAAAAACAAGAGGCCCATGGGCCTTAACGCTCACCTGAAGGTATGTCGAATATTGTTTGCAAAGTTGTTAGATAATTTACAATAAGTACAGAAACTTGAAAATTTTTCTCAAGGTAAGAACTCCATCAAAACTTAATCAGAAATATATCCACTCACATTTCATTTATAAATAGCTTATATAATATGCATGAAGTAACTGTAGTGCAATGAATAATTTCCAAATCATTAATCAATTTCAGTATACTTATGCAGCTATGTCCTTGACCTTTGAACATATATGACCTCAAACCATACATGATTGTCATGTCAATACCAGGGCTCCGGAAAACTTTGACTGGGGTGTTGGACATTTTTCAAAGCCGTACCACCGATGCTGTGTAAAGCAAAAAAAAAAACCACAAATGTTGTTATTGACGATGTTTTTTTTAAAAAAAATTTTAATTTTAAATATCAAATAGATTTTAAAAAAGGATTTAACTACTACATAGAGGTTACTTTGGTACATGTGGTCAGGCTCATGTGTCCACATAGTGTCGATTTTTGTATTGTCGGCATTGACGACACAAGTTTGTTTATTGACAATAGTGCATTTTCGTTTTTCCGAAGTTACACGATCTTTACGAACCTTATTTAGAGACCACTTTGATTGTATTTAGACTTTTAAAAATTATTATAACTTAACAGTTTGCCAAGACCATACAATGCCGTTGTTAGTCTTATTTGACTTCCTGTGTGGAACCTCTTTGATATAGTCCAACGACCATGACCTTCAAGGATCAACCCTCATTATCAGCTGTTTATGGCTTCCGTCTGTCAAGCTATGTGATTACTTTATTAACAACAACATTAATGAGGGTTTGGACGATGAAACAAAAGGAACAGATTGAGACCATGGATTCTAACTGATTAATAAACAAAAGCCTAATTATTAGATCTGTAGTATTTATTGAAAACGGTTGACAGGTGATTGCAAACAATACTTGAGAGTAAAATAATGACCGATACCGACAAACGTATTTACAGTGTCCGATTAACTGAATTCTATTATTAACTAAAAATGTCCGACAAGTGATTTTTCACATCGGACAAAAATATTTTTTGTCGGACATATCCGGCAAATATGACCCTTTCTGGACCCCTGGTCAATACCTACAATATTCTAATATATATGCCTATGCATGAATAATTTCCAAATCATTAATCAATTTCAGTATACTTATGCAGCTATGTCCTTGACCTTTGAACATTTATGGCCTCGAACCATACATGATTGTCATGTCAATACCTACAATATTCTAATATACATGCCTATGCATGAAAATAATGGCTTTCAAGCAGGGCTCCGGAAAACTTTGACTTGGGTGTCCGACATTTTTTCAAAGCAACTGAACCACCGATGCTGTGTAAAGCAAAAAAAAAAAAAAAAAAAAAAAAAAAAAAAAAAAAAAAAAAAAAAAAAAAAACCACGAATGTTGTTATTGACGATGTTTTTTTTTTTAAAAAAATTTTAATTTTAAATATCAAATAGATTTTAAATATTTAGGTACATGTGGTCAGGCTCATGTGTCAACATAGTGTCGATTTTTGTACTGTCGGAGTTGACGACACAAGGTTTGATGGCCATCTTTGTTTATTGACAATCCCGCATTTTCGTTTTTCCGAAGTTACACGAACTCAACTGAACCTCATTTCGAGACCTCTTTGATTGTATTTAGACTTTTAAAATTATTTATTTATAACTAAACAGTTTGCAAAGACCATACGATGTGCGTTGTAGTCTTATTTGACTTCCTGTGTGGAACCTCTTTGATATAGTCCAACGACCATGACCTTCAAGGATCAACCCTCGTTATCAGCTGTTTATGGCTTCCGTCTTAAACAACAAAATTAATGAGGGTTCGGACGATGAAACAAAAGGAACAGATTGAGACCATGGATTCTAACTAATTAATAAACAAAAGCCTGCGGTATTTATTGAAAACGGTTGACAGGTGATAGCAAACAATACTCGAGTAAAATAATGACAAACATATTTATTTATATGTCCGATTAACTGAATTTTATTATTAACTAAAAATGTCCGACAAGTGATTTTTCACATCGGACAAAAATATTTTTTGTCGGACATGTCCTGGCAAATATGACCGTTTCCGGACCCCTGCTTTCAAGATAATTAATAATTTTAGTACCGGTATTCCTATGTTGATATGTCCTTGACCTTTCAACATATGACCTTCAACTATATATCAAAATGATCATCATGTCAATACCTACAATTCTAATATATACATGCCCATACAAAAACCTAATAGTTTTTAAGATCATTAGCAATTTAAGTCTTCTTCTGCAGCTGTGACCTTGACCTTTCAATATATGACCTTGATCCATATATCAAAATGATCGTCATGTCAATACCTACAATATTCTAATATACATGACTATGCAAAAAGTTAACAGTTTTCAAGATAATTCACAATTTCAGTACACTGTTTGCAGCTATGACCTTGACCTTACAACATGACCTTGAACCATATAGTCTAAATGATTGTCATATCAATACCTACAATATTCTAATATACATGCCTATACAAAAAGCTGATAGTTTTCAAGCTAATGCACAATTTTAGTGTTCATAAGCCAAAAATAACATTTCAGGGGCAACAACTCCTACATGGATTATCATATAGTTATCAAACTTGGTACCTTTTTTAATTTTGTCATAGGAAACATTTTAACAATGGTTTTAATTCATATATCTCTTAAAATTTGCAAGAAAATTGCCTAAAACAGCATGAATCACAAATTAGATCATGACCTTGATTTGTGACCTTGGTCATATCAAGAAAAAGTCAAAACTGAAAACCCCATGTCAATATCTGTTCAAATAGTCAAGTTATAACAATTTGAAGCCATTTTACGAAATTTTTTAAATTAAACGCAAAAACCCGTAACCCATTTTTCGACCAAATTTCACGAAATGAACAAACTATAGGCTTAAGACCCTAGAGAAGCCAAATATCACATCAGATTTTTTTCTCCCATTATCAGTTTTAGAGAAGAAGATTTTTTTTAAGATTTTTGGACCCCTAGGTCACCTTGACCTAGTTTTGGTATCCATGGCAATGTTATGAACAAATCGGAATTGCACCGGCCCATATATGCTTTTGACTAAGTATCATTGAAATCTGGCCAGCAGTTTTGGAGGAGAAGTCGAAAATAGGTGTTAGCGACGCAGGCACACACGCATGCACGCACATACACACACCGCGCTGTGCCATAAGCTAACATGACCTTTCGGTCAGGTGAGCTAAAAAACCAAAAAGGTCTAGGACACTATAGCAATGTTACTGTGCTTTCTTTTTCTCAAACAATAAAAAATTGTTTATATGTTTTACCTTTCTTAATCCAATACCCTAGCCATTTAAGTAACTCTACTTTACGAGGGGGATAAAAGTGGAAGAAACGTCCCTTTATAGAAAATTCTGTCAGTCTTTCTATTCCTTCTATAAGATAATCGGCTGTTGTTCCTGTTAAACAAAGAAAATTAGAATTTATTGTCATTGTGATTAACCTACATGTATACCAGGCCTCTACAAACACCGATTTTTGGCAAAAAACGCCAATTCAAACTTAAAAAAGTCGATTGAAAAATATCCGAATCGGCTTTTTTACCCATAATAGTAAGACAAAATCTGATTAAAAATTTTTTAATGCCGGCTTGTTAACAATTAAAATTACTCAGGACAGTGTCACGATTCACTGAACTTCCCTATTCACAGGTAATTACCTAATACCTTACAAGTTAACTGATTACTAGTGGCTTCACCTGTTCACATCATTTCTACTAGAGTATACTAACACATACACGTGCCTGATCGATCCAGTTTAATAGATAGGTAATAACCTCCCCTGAATTCTATATACAAGAGCTGACTAGATAACGATTTTTTTTTTGGATTACCAACAACAACAACAACATGATCACGGCATTAAACAAGGTTTTTCTATCTGTTATATGTCGATCAATTTTAAGTTACCAGTGATGGGATTTTTGCATGATATTAATAAGCGGTATTTATGAAAATTTATCTATATTAATATATATGCACACATCGACTTAAAATTTATAATTAAAACGACAGATATCCTGATGTACCAAACAGAATTCAGTTTAACTGTTTTGACATTTTGTTGCATTGCCTAAGACTGGACAGTTATGGAAAGATAAAAAAGCAGTACGAAGACACCATATTTTCAAATAAAAATTTAAATGTTTATTTATTTCTTTACCTGTCTGATGTGTTTTATTAAAAAGAAAAAGAAAATTGTTCAAAGGGGGGGGGGGGGGGGGGGGTGGTGGTGGTTACCCTTTGCCGATCGTTGGGAGGGGGAATGGTATGATGTACCCTTTGCCTACCGCTGATTGACCTTACCGTCATTTGTTGAGCCCTGATGAATACAGATGTCATCAATAGTTGACCTACAATATACAGATGTCATCACTCTGGTTGACCTACATTATACAGATGTCATCAAAAGTTGACCTACATTATAGAGATGTCATCAAAAGTTGACCTACATTATAGAGATGTCATCAATAGTTGACCTACATTATACAGATGTCATCAATGGTTGAACTACTGTAATCCTTCTATGTATTAAGAAAGATTTTAATAATTTCATTTTCAAGTGTCCGGGAATTTAGAGGAAATTTGAAAATACTGTAAATCAGGAAATTAATGCGAAAAATGCGAGGACTGTTATTTCGCATTAATTTCTTGTCGAATTTATTTATTGCAAAGTGAATTACCTCCCTTAACCGGAAGTTGTTATCATAACTGATTAATTAGAGCACATTCTCATATAGCGGTAATTTTTTTGCTGTTTTTTTCCTACTGGGAAATTTGCTACAAGTTGAGTCGTGACTGATACATCATTTTGAACCTGGACTGGGACATCAAATTGTGAGTACTGTATAAGTAATCTAATATTCTAAACTCGTGAGTTGAAGGCGAAAATCAGTTGTACACATGCCGACATGGACGTCCTTATTTTGAATGCATTATTTTAATAAAAGCTCCAAGCGTAATATTTTAGTATGTTTGTTTTTTTAAAAGAAGACCATGTGTTACTTTGTTCTGATAATCCTTTACACCCTGGTTAATTGAAAACAATGGGTCATCAGTGCATAAAAATTTACCTTCTACACACCTCACTGTTTATTTTAATAATGTCTACCGAAAGTTTGTTTATAATGTGTTTATAAATGAAGGAAGACATAACATCTGAGTCTGAGATAAAAGATGGACAAAAGTTTTAAAAATTTGAATTTAAAAATTCGCATTAATTTCAATACCTTACTTCAAAACCGGCAATTCGCATTAATTTCATGACGCATTAATTTCCTGATTTACAGTATCTTGAAAATTGGGGGTGTCCAAATATTTAGAGTGTCTGAAAAATTAGAGATATTTTGGAGCCGATTTTGGGTCCCGGTTCCCTCTCAGTATTTTAAGACATTTATCAACAGTGATATCCATGCATATATCAATGATAAAGTAAAATTTTAAACAAATTACAAGTAAAAGTTATGTGTTTGTGTTATTTCATTCATTTTTTTTTAAAAGTGTTTGTTGATCAATAATCATGATTCTGTAAGTAATACACATCGAGGTTGCCATTTTGTTTACAAGTAAACAATGTCACTTTTTTCATTAACTCCCAACGTTTGAGGTGCACCAACATGCCGCTTTCTATTTGTAATTGTTTGCAGTCAAATTATTATTACTCATTGTGTGTTTCATTATTTGTGAATCAAGTTCAGAGAATTTTGTTTCAATCAAATATTCAATATTTTACCATGTGTAATGTGTGTACATTTTAAGAAATGGCAATGCAAAGATGGAACAAGTCCTGACTCCCACAAATAAAAAGTTAAAAATCTCATTATTTAAAATCATATTTCAAACATATTTTAATGTAATTCTCATCTTGGAAAACAGTTTTTTATCACGTCTGTCGGCTGGAAAATCACATAGTCATTTTGTCCATAACAAACACTAAATGATAGTAAGTGAAAAACATCACTTTCTATTTTCATTAGAAAAGATGTCCGAATTTGATGTTGAACTAGTCGGACATTTTTTCTGATGAAAACAGAAAGTTGATTAATATTAATGTTCACTGCCAAGAAAATCGTGTAAGACAGAATCTTGTGGGTTCAAAGTGTGAACAAGATTCTGTCTTACACGATTTTCTTGGCAGTGAACATTAATATTAATCAACTTTCACTTTCATAGAAAACTATAGCACTTATAAAAGGTATGATTTTATTGAGTTTACATAAAAACGTTAATACATTGCACATACCTGTTTTACGTTACGATGCAATGGCGCCAATACACAATGAAATAAATGTGTGAAAACAACAATTTATTGTTAAAATAATTGAAAACAAAAAAAGTTTCTTCTTGATTTTAATTAATCTTTTTTTAATTAATCTTTATTTTAAGCGCTCTGCATCACATGCTGCAACTGAGTTTCAGCAAAAACGTATACAGATTTAGAGGTAAAAAAATTGCCAGTTCGAAATTGGAGGAAATTTAGAAATTATTAAAATTTAAAAAATTAGAGTAGTCCGAATACACAGAGGGTCCGAAAACATCGAAGTATTATGGTATATTATACAGATTCATCACTGTAGATGATCTACAGATCTTTATATAAAGTTTCATGCTTCTAGAAATTTATGACATCAAGATGTTTAAATCAGGATTTTATTTCTTTTGGTGACTTTGAATGTTGTTCAAGGTCAACCAGATTTACACACTAATAGTGGTATCTATGAAGTTTCAAGTTCAAAGACCTTTTGGTTCATCTTTTTTAACTTCTTATGGTCACTGTTACCTTGAAATATTCCTTATAGCTTTACTGATTCTGTAGAGATAGCCATACAACTAAAATGTATATGGAAGATGAGACAATGTATAACCTACAAATTTTACCTGCTGATGATCTGGAGAACAAGTAGTAAGGTACAGGAGCTGCTTCCATTCTTAAATTTGTCTGTACAGTCTTACACACATCTTCCTTGTCTATTTTATAGTCTAACGCTTTCTGTAAATAAAGTATGTGGAAATTTATCACAACAATTATTAATTCTTTCTATAGAAAATAAAAAAGAAACTTTTATTCCTATTAATGATGGCAAACATAGCTACATGTACTTCAAAAATAGTTAATGGTATAGTTGATTAGCCAGAATCATAGTACTATGCCCAGTTTTATTGGATGTGTTTCATCTAGTAATGAGGTACTTCAAAAAGTAATAGTTAATGGCAGAGTTTTATGGCCAGAATCATAGTACTATGCCCAGTTTTATTGGATGTGTTCATCTAATAGGGTCTTTATGTCTTGTGCTTAATACCTAAATATATGTCTAAAATATTTGGTGATTTAAAAATGTTCAATATTTCAAAGAATCTTTTAATTTACCCGGTAACACAAATGGGTTTTATCCTTATATCAACTTGATATGCTTGTGCAGAACTATATGTATGTCTTCCAGTCATAAAACACAGGTTTCTAAATTAAATAATGAAACAGGTCCCAATAAAATGTCTGCCATTCCAGGTATAAGTTCTCATAATCAGTCAAACAAAAGTTCTGCATGAAACAGCTTTCAGATGGTGTTCCAGCAGAGGGAATTAGAAAAAGCAACCTACCAGAACACTTAGGATAGAAGTAGCACTACAAGCAGAAGTATCAATCTCAACCTACCAGAACATTTAGGATAGCAGTAGCACCACAAGCAAAATTACCAATCTCAGCCTACCAGAACATTTAGGATAGCAATAGCACCACAAGCAGAAGTACCAATCTCAACCTACCAGAACATTTAGGATAGCAGTAGCACCACAAGCAGAAGTACCAATCTCAACCTACCAGAACATTTAGGATAGCAGTAGCACCACAAGCAGAAGTACCAATCTCAACCTACCAGAACATTTAGGATAGCAGTAGCACCACAAGCAGAAGTACCAATCTGTTTGACCTGTAACACATAAGCTTCATATTCATTCCATATCATCACTTTTTCTACATCAGAATGACTTCTGTGATGATGACCTCGTCTTTTTCTTCTCTCATATTTTGGTAATACCTTGAAATATGAAAAAAAAGTTAATAAGTGGATGTAATAACAAAACCAGGTCAATGATTTGATAAACTGAATGTACATGTAGTATTTGGGCTCTTTAAAAACAAGTTCGGGTAAATCAAATTCTGTAAACAATTTAGTTCACCTGTCGACAATCCTACTTCAACAACATAGGTTAAGGATTTGCAAATCTTAAAACCATATGACTTCCTGGTTAAATTACAAGTTCAAAATTAAACTCCCATGACTTTCATAAGCAATTTACAAACACTTGTCTAACAAATCTTGGTTTTTTTTATCATGTTAAAGGTAAGGAGAATTGAATTTGCTTGGAATATCAAACGTTAGAATTTCCATTTACATGTGCATATCTTTTTTTATAAATCCTGATTTGGCACTTGTCCTAGCAACTGTTTTTGTAAATTCTATTATAATACACTAATCATTCTCAAAAAAATTTAAAAGGATTATCGAAGTGGAGACCAAAAAGCAATATGGTTACAAGAGCTCTTTATTTTACTTCTAAAGCTTGTCAAAAATATCAAGAATTATTGTATAAATATTATACTAAAGATGAAGACTTACTGTAAGAACATTTTCTGAATTCTTTGGCGGTTCTTCTGGAAGCACTGGTAAAATATCAGATGAGGAAACAGAATGATCTAAATTATCTATATCTTCATAAATTGGCTCCTCAGAACTTTCCCTAAAAAATAAAGATTACAAATAAACTTATGTGTATGTATATCAAACAAGAGACACATGGGCCTTAATGCTCACCTATATTGTCTGCCGAAGTTTGTGGCAATTACTTTAACAGGGACCATTAAATTTTTTTTAAAAAGTTTGTAGTACAAAGGATTAATGGGGTTTTAAGTCCAATTCCACATTCCCATACCTACATGTATATTGATGTGGCTACTTTTGGGATGATGGAGGAAACTGAGGTACCCACCAAACATAACCACTGGCAAGCCAACCAGTGTTTTTTTTTAACCATTTTTAGGAATGGGGCCAGGGCAAGTGCAATTGGGAATTTTAACATCATTTTGAGACAAATTGGAAAATTTTTATGATGCAAAAATCTCCCCCCCCCCCAAAAAAATCACAACAATGATGTGTATGACATAATAAATTATACTAAAATACAAAACACATTTAAAATCATAATGTAT
The DNA here is from genome assembly GCA_029721355.1 of Tegillarca granosa. Taxonomy (NCBI): domain Eukaryota; kingdom Metazoa; phylum Mollusca; class Bivalvia; order Arcoida; family Arcidae; genus Tegillarca; species Tegillarca granosa. The sequence continues at coordinate 43,536,542 of CM056603.1, read as the reverse complement.
TTATTTTCTCTTTGATTAATTTACAGCAAGATTTTTTTTGGCATCATATTTTTTGAATCTGTAAATGATATTTTTGACTTCGTTTGAGATCACAAGGGGTAATTTTAAATGTAACTATTTTTAGTCACCGATCAAGATACCAAAAAATAAAATTTTCAATATGATTGGGAATTTATGGTCCAAATTCGGGAACTTTCTAGTCTTTTTGTGATTGGGAATGGGCCCCAATTTCAGCCCCAAATTAAGCCAAAAAAAAAACACTGCCAATAGGCAAACTTTCACAAACTAGAATCTTCTCCAAGTGCTATTGTTACAGAGTAATTACAGGCAGTAACTGTACTAACCACTGACTTACCTTATAAAATAAAAAATGTTCTGTTTCCTAGTGTTTTTGCCTGTACAGTAATAACTTGTTTTGATACATGCCTATCCAGTAATTTTAGGCAGCACTAAATGTTTGTCATTTGTAACATTTATACTTTATCTTTATGGACCAGCTTTAGTTCAAACCTCTATCAAATGTTTATAAACCAGCTTTAGTTCAAACCTCTATCAAATGTTTATAAACCAGCTTTAGTTCAAACCTCTATCAAATGTTTATAAACCAGCTTTAGTTCAAACCTCTATCAAATGTTTATAAACCAGCTTTAGTTCAAACCGTTATCAAATGTTTATGAACCAGCTTTAGTTCAAACCTCTATCCAATAGAGTTGTTTCAAACCAGTTGCTCCGAGAATACACATCTGTTATTATAAACAATAAAAAGCTACATCCAATTACTTTTTTCTAGTTTAGTTTCTCGTAAAAACTGAATAAAAAATGTTTTATTTTGGCCTGGGAAATTGGTCTTTTCACCAAACCTTGTAAGCAGCCAAAACAATCCCTGCTTATCCCTGAGGATCTATCCAGTGTGCTAGTCTGTAAGAAAATGCATTCTGTAATGCAATACATGTATGTTACATCCCTGTCCAAACACCAAGACCACACTCATACATGCTTACCCTAAAGGTTCCCTCTGATAGCTTGATAACTATAGATCAATTCGACCTGTAATGCCAAAAGTGTTAAATATATACACACTTACCCCGAGGATTCCTCCAGCTTGCTAGGTAACTGCATAATGACTGCATTCTGTAATGCATGAGTCAAATGTTCTAAATCTTCCAAAACCATACAATCAGCATCATCACCATTTTGTGGAGGTCTATCACTGTTAAACATTACTTCCCGTGGTAAGCCATGAAGTAAATTTTCTTCATCATCTGATGATCCAGAAGATGAAGACTGATTCCCATCCATAGCACATTTAAAGAATATTTTTTCTTTTCGGTTACTTTCAGAATTTTTAAAGTTGGCTTTTGGAACTTTTTCGTGTTTACAAGTATCATGATAATGGAAATTTTCATTTCCAAAATCTGCCAGGTGTGGATCGTAAGATTCCATATTGTTATAAGTATCAGGATCAAAGTCATCTGATTTGCAGTCAAAGTTTAAATCATTTGTTAAACCCCCTTCAGCACCTTGTAAATCATTGGTGCCAAAATTTATAACACAACTGCCATTATCATCTAGATAATCTAAATTAACACTATTAGAATTGTTGTCATTAGTGTCATCATTGTGAGTGGATAAACATGGATCTATAAGATCTAGAGATAAGGATTTCTGCCCCTCACCAATAGAGTATGGCTGATCCATGTCTAAAAACTCCATGTAATCAGTTTCTGGTGAATATACTGCTGAAGAATCTGATCCTCCTAGCATTCCTCCCAACTCACTTCCACTTTCACTTCTACCAGTGCTACTACCCAGACGAGATGATCGTTTTGACTGATGTGGTGGAAAAGTCAAATTTACATTGTTGCATCCAAAAAAATTTGAATTATTTCCACTAACATCTGAACCAAGTTGGTTAGTATCCATATTGTGTGTACAAGTCAAAGTAAAATTAGTGGACACAGGTGGACGGGGAAATCTCTCCCCTTCCTGTTCTAGGCCTGTATTTGGGAAAACCTCATTTACACCGTAACCCTCATCTTCATCTGTTGATGAAGAACTTCGAGAGCTACACTGAAATAAAAGTCTGCTGTCTTTGTTAGGAAAATCAGTTTCAATATAATCGCCAATTTCTTCTAAACTGTCCACACTAGAATTAGGTCTTAAATGTTTTGGTCGCATTGCTTGTTCTATATTCTTGTGTTCTTCAAAGCAAATACTGTCAATTGTAGTCCTTTCTGTGTAAATAAATTGACTGGTTTGTGTGATTAAAGTTCTTGATGTTGTTGTTGATGTTTTCACCTTGGCGGTTGTTGTTGTGTTGGGGCAAGAAGTTACAGGTAGTTGGGTGTTAGAATCACTAGAATTAGTTGAGTACCCATCACTGTCCTCTGGAAGAGCCAGAGGGGCAGACAGCAAACTGGAATTCATAATATCAACATTATTAAAAGTTGGCATTGAACCATTTCCATCACTTTCAAAATTTTGACAATTTGTATCAACAGCATTTGATGTCAAACCAATCAATATATTCTGATTGGAATCTGCATCATTTTCAATATGTCTTTTACCAATACCATTTTCTTCACAATAGCCAATCACATTAGCACTAGTTTGACATGATTTATTTCTTTCTGAAGAATTTCTTCTTCCAGGAACTAAAAAATTTACATCTTCAAAATCATCATCTGAACTAGTACATAGTTCTGGATATATATAACCTAACTTTGAGGAAGAGGAATTCCGGGATTTATTCTTGCACCTATTAAAATTATTTTTTTTATCCCGTCTATGCTTTACCATTCTGCTCCATGATATAGTTTTTGGTCTTGCAGCTTGCATTTTTAATGAATTACTCTGCATAGCCATTGGCTGTCCATTCTTTTTCTCAGATATGTTTTCAGATTCACTATGTGATGCATTACTAATACATTTGCTAATATGCTCCTTCTCTTTTGATTTTCCATCACTAACTTCATCTTCAGAATCAGAACTTCCATCTTTGTACCCATTTTCTGTTGGACTTGCTCTCAATTCTTTGACATCTTCCTTTCCACTATTTCTAGTCTCCCCATTGACATGACCAACAACATCCTGAGAGATCTCTGTTGAACTACCGGAACTCTTTATCTCCCCTTGCTTTACATTGTAACAAGTCAGTTTTTCTGATTGCTTGCCATTTCTGACATCAGAAGTATGAACACTTAACCCAGTGATTCCATTTGTTTTTGTCAGACCATTAATGTTGTTAACTAAAGGGTTTGACTGGTGCAAGACTTTTGTCTTGGCTTTATCCAATTCCAAGCTTGATGATTCAGCTTGTCTGTCATAGTTTGTTGATGCATTTTGAAATTTTTTCTTCTTCTTTGAATTCACATCCGATTCCATCACTGAAATTATAGATCATATTGACTAATGAATTTAATTCATCTAAAAATTTCATAATGTTCTTATAGAAAATAATGATATACAAATTAATTACTCAACAAAAAAGCTATATCAAACTAAATTCCAGTCTGTCAAGCAGAAAAAATAACTGTAAATTGGGACTTTTTTGTGGTGCAATTTTTCCAGTGTTTGGTGCAGAGTTGGGGCTGGGCTATATATACTATATGTCTATATTTTTGGACTTTAAATATTAACTATCTTCAAAAGTGAGACATGGAAAAGTTAAACTTGATTTAAAAAAAATAGCACATAGTAATTTTTGTTGAAACTTTTTCAAAGTTAACCTTGCTGTTTGATATAGTAATTTTTGTTGATACTTTTTCAAAGTTAACCTTGCTGTTTGATAATTAAGTAACATTTTTTCTTATATGTTGACACATTCTAAAGCCAGTGAAGTATCAAAAAGTGTCAAGTCTTAATAAAATCGTTTAAATAATAGAACAGAAAATATATATACTGTACACAATGAAATGATTAACACTTTAGTCTTTGGTAAATGATAGTCACAATTACACTGAAGTAACAAGTAAAAATAATCAGAGAGGCTGACAGCTTCCAAACAGATTTTTCCTTGACTTTGACCTGTTAGACTTATTTAACTACAGAGTGCAGCATAAATCTTCATGATTACCGGTACATCATTTCTTTTAAAAATCAAATTAATCAAATTTGTTTTTACTTGTAATGCAATTGAAGATTATTTTGTGACTATTCTTGACTTTAAAGAAATATGAGTAAATGTTAATCTACTGTTGAATAAAACTGAATGGCAATTTTGTGATTTAAAATTTTGAACATAAAAATGATATTACCAAAAATTAAACCACAGAAAAAGAAAAAGAAATATTTTGGGTATGACCCTTTAGATGGATTAAGAAGGTCCCTTTGATGAAAAATCTTGTACTATCTGCACTCACTTCACATTGAAAACATAAAGACACCAGCCAAATGAGCATAACAATGCTGGTTTCTCCCAATTTTTACTTTTGAAAAACAATAGATAACAATAATGATCCTACTTATACAGTTTTGAAACCTTGGTTTATGAGTCTGAGATCAAATTAACATCAACTTATCATCTATGAAATAACTTGTGGTCTAATGTTACAATTCAGGTCAAACATTTACCTTTCACACTTACTGATGCTGTTTAATTCCAAGCAAAACGAGTTGTCTGAGGATAGCGATATCTCTTATTAGGACTACTTTTATAAGAGTCTAGAACTGTGCATATGTTCTTCTTCACTTTATCATTACTGACTGTGAAAGTGCTTTATAACACCCCCACCCCCCCGAGAAGAATTATGGATACCAAGATACAGTTGACGTACGTCAACATGTACTGTAACTCTGTCTTTTGGAAGATGTTAGGAAATCCAAGAATATGTTCACATGCACAATATCGAACTTTTAACCATTTACAACGAAATACTTAAAGTAAATCAATTTTATTGGTCTCAGAAACGGAGAAAGGCAAGATTATCCAAGTCAAACTTTTTATAGGATTTAACAGAATAAAACATTGACATGATCTTCATTTCAGTGTACAAGTATCAATGTTAAATATCAACTTTCTTGCTATGTATTTACCTCGATGTCTGTTCACATGCAATATGTGACATCAGAAAGACAAAATAGGAAGATTTGACTGCGAAACTTGGCAGAAAAGTGAATTTCCTTCCGCCATATTGTTCTTCGGCATTCGGTACGCACTAAAATTTTGAACCTATGATAAACAAAAATCTAATTATTCCGAATGCATAAAATGCTGTGGAATCCCATTATCGACCAATCAAATTTCTTCTTACATGTAAGGTACGAGAGACAGGTGTTAGGAAATGGCTGTAAATATCATCACAAGTCGATCTGGATTAATATTTGCTGAAAATATATTATCCGGAAACACTGTACAGTATATATGTAATCTTTAATTACAGGCACATGTGATACTTAAATGCACGAAGCAACATAAATGTCAGATTGAAAATAGGTCTACATAGAGTCTTCAGTTTAGGCTTCCTCATAACTTGACATAAGTTTATTTGGGGGGAAATACGGTAGTGTATCCGTTAATTTGATGTAGTATAAGCTATCATCATCGTAAGGGAATCCTATGTGTGTATTTAGAACACATTTAAGTCAAAATATTACATAAGTTAAAAATTGTAATATATATATTTTTCCAAGAGTGGATACTTGTGGTTCTATAATTTCCCATCTATCCATCTGTACATTCATTCATAAATTTTAGAACTTCACATAACATAATTATAATAATAGCAGTGTTATTGACAGTGAAGCTAAACTTGGGTACCTTGCTATGCCCATGACTGAATTGTGTGTCTGCTTTGTTCTAGCACACATATAGGGTGAAATTTAGATGCTGGACTACCAAGATAATTTAGCGATTTGCTGTCCAACAAGTCCAGATTCTCATCCCCGCCTGCCCAACCGAAAATGTGCTGCCCCAAGTCATTTTATTTTCGTTTTCCATCCCAGGCATATTCAAAGTCTGTTCCAGAGTTATGTCCAGTCTGTGGCGTTTAAAAATAGGGTTTTAAGCACTCCCGTAAAACCGGAAGTGCGAGGTTGAAATCTAAAGTAGCTTCATACATGTTATGGATTGAGCATGGTTTTCTTAATTTTGCATCTCACAATAGTCCGTAAGAATTACGGGCATGGTACAGGGCAAATATAGCAGACACTCATCAGTTAGTGGAGGTGTACAATAATTTAATAAGTGGCAATACAGACAAAAAGGGCCCTCTTGCCGGTGTAGATGTCAACCATGTGAGAGTGCTAGTTTTTGTATAAAATAAAAAAAAAAATAAATAAATAAAACTCTCCCACCTGCCCCAAAATTTTTGTCCAACCTAGATGAGAATCTACTATTTAAATTGTCCTTATCTTTGCAATGAGTCAGTTGGCAGAAGTAACATCGAGATTCTTTTCCCCCTTCTGTTTTATTATACCTTATACTGGCCATTGTTGAGATACGTTGTTTGTAAATTAAAAAAAGGAAAATGGTGCTATGTACAACAAAGTATAATATATCTGTGATTGAAAACAGCTTTGCTGCACTGTTTATTGCTTTAGTCATCACTTGCACTTAATGGCATCACTTTTCTGTATAATGTTGTGATTTTTGTTGTATGTCATTCCGTTCCATCACATAATAGTTTGAGATAATAATAATAATAATTATAAAAAAAAAAAAAAAATTACAGAGTAATGGTGTACACATAGAAAATCACTTTTCTTTGAAAAGCAAACTGACAAATTATCACTCCAGAATCTACTTAATTGGAATTTAAACTAAAGTGATGAGAAGTGCTCTTGATCAGTAATCAAACAGTTTAGACCACCTGGTCACCAATCCCTATGTATGCTGATCAATTGTTCTGTAATCAAACAGTTTAGACCACCCGGTCATCAATCCCTGTGTATGCTGATCAATCTTGATCTGTAAGCAAACAGTTTAGACCACCCGGTCACCAAATCCTGTGTATGCTGATCAATCTTGATCTGTAATCAAACAGTTTAGTCACCCGGTCACCAAATCCTGTGTATGCTGATCAATCTTGATCTGTAATCAAACAGTTTAGACCACCCAGTCACCAAATCCTGTGTATGCTGATCACTCTTGATCTGTAAGCAAACAGTTTAGACCACCTGGTCACCAATTCCTGTGTATGCTGATCAATCTTGATCTTTAAGCAAACAGTTTAGACCACCCGGTCATCAATCCCTGTGTATGCTGATCAATCTTGATCTGTAAGCAAACAGTTTAGACCACCCGGTCACCAATTCCTGTGTATGCTGATCAATCTTGATCTGTAAGCAAACAGTTTAGACCACCCGGTCACCAATTCCTGTGTATGCTGATCAATCTTGATCTGTAAGCAAACAGTTTAGTCACCCGGTCACCAAATCCTGTGTATGCTGATCACTCTTGATCTGTAATCAAACAGTTTAGACCACCCGGTCATCAATCCCTGTGTATGCTGATCAATCGTCATAATTCTGCTACAAATATATTTCTTCCATTTTCTTTTGTAGGTTTCTGCATAGATTATGAAGATTATGTTTTCTGATTCTAAAGATACCAAAAAGTGTACAAAAGACTCACTCTGGTTTTAAAACTTTCAGGAATGTAAAGATATAAAATATGAAAAAATATTGGTACTCAATGAAAACTTGATAGAATACAAATATGTATGCTAAACTTTATGGAAAGTCTTTCAGAAAAACAGTTATGTTATTGACACTTTTGTTGTTGCTATTAATAGCACAAGTGAAATCTGACACAGAAACTATTTATTCACAAATTAAATGCAACAATTCAGCAGCTGACAGTAATCCTGTTGAGAGATTAGAAGTAGAATACAGTAGTAGTTTTGTTGATCATGGTAAGTTTGATATACATGACTGTAGAACTGACAGGAGATGACGGACTACTTTGTCATAGGATGGCAACAGTATATGTGGTCTTCTTTCAGACAACTTTATCACAGGGGCTTTGGAGTAAAAGTGGCTTTCCATCACACTATTTGTCGCAAGGGAACAACAGTATAATTGGCCTTCCATCAGATTACTTTGTTATAGGGGTGGCAACAGTATAAGTGGCTTTCCATCAGGCTACTTTGTTACATGGGGTCAACAGTAAAAGTGGCTTTCCATTAGACTACAGTACAGGGTGGCAACAATATATGTGGCTTTTCATCAGACTACTTCTCGCAGGGGAACAAAAGTATAAGTGGCCTTCAATCAGACTACTTTATCACAGTGGATCAAAAGTAAAAGTGGATTTTTACTTGTCACATTGGCCAACAGTATAACTGTATAAGTGGCTTGCTATCAGACTACTTTGTGACCACTGCTGGCTCATGGATCACCAGTTTTACTGCTTAGGTTCAAAACCCTCTCTGGCAGATTCTAGTTTAAAAAAGTTTGTCAGTTTATCAATGTTTGCGATAAGGATTTTTTAGGGTGGGTCCTCTGGACCCACAGTGACTGAAATGGGTGCATCAAAGAACTTTACCTAAGAGTCCTGAGAAATCGGGCTAATTAGTGTGTTTTATTTTAACATAGAAATGCAAAAGTTGTTTTATTCACTGATCGCAAAATTGTTATGATTGACTGTGATTTATCATGAAAAATATAACATTTTTTAAGCACTGAACCATCAAACTATTTTAGTCATTACTGCTAATTTTTTTTTCTGATTTTGATTTTTAGACAGTGTATCGTAGGCACAGACATTACTAACACTACTTTCACTTTCATTTTGACTGTCACCTACATGTTTCCGCACAAACCAAAAGATCGCCTCAGATAACTTGCACAACTAAAATAAATATTAATCCTACTATATAAGAAGCCATTTACTCAATTTTTAAAAATCCTTATTAATCCCATGCCAGTTTGCAGCAATCTAAAAATAGATGGTATAATCAAAACAGTTATTTTAAATCTGTCATAAAGTACCTCTCACATCCCAAACAATAATTTTTACTTTATTATCTGTGTATACAGTAATCAACCACATGACTGTCTTGCTACATGGTCATGACTGGTGACATAATTTGAAGACGGACACATGAACACCTCTCAAGGTGTGATGATAAATATATTTACAGGTGATAAAGAATATGCATCCTACTTATTAGCATTTCCATTTCTGATCTCATCACTGTTAATTGTTACTGACAAACTTGATCACCAAGTAAAAAATTGTTTTAATAAAACAATGAAAATGATCTGAAATTTCCATGCATCCAGAAAACCCACTAGAGCTATCTTTTCAACATCCTGTCCAATTTTTACGCATCCAGGACACAAGGATGTGCCTTAACAGGAGCCTCGAAGTATCTGTTAGAAATACATAGTATTCTCCTGATACCCCAGTTTTCTTTTTCATCTTCTGCAAACTGACAGCCTAATTGTAATTGTGTTGACTGGGTTGTAAAACAACACAGCCTTATTGTAAGTGTGTTGACTGGAGTGTAAAACAACACAGTCTCATTGTAAGTGTGTTGACTGGGGTGTAAAACAACACAACCTTATTGTAATTGTGTTGACTGTAGTGTAAAACAACACAGCCTTATTGTAAGTGTGTTGATTGGGGTGTAAAACAACACAGTCTCATTGTAAGTGTGTTGACTGGGGTGTAAAACAACACAACCTTATTGTAAGTGTGTTGACTGGGGTGTAAAATAACACAGCTTCATTGTAAGTGTGTTGACCGGGGGTGTAATACAACACAGCCTCATTGTAAGTGTGTTTACTGGGGTGTAAAACAACACACCCCCATTGTAAGTGTGTTGATTGGGGTTTAAAAAAACACAATCTCATTGTAAGTGTGTTGTCTGGGGTGTAAAACAACACAGCCTCAATGTAAGTGTGTTGTCTGGGATGTAAAACAACACAGCCTCATTGTAAGTGTGTTGATTGGGGTGTAAAACAACACAGTCTCATTGTTAGTGTGTTGACTGGGGTGTAAAACAACACAACCTTATTGTAAGTGTGTTGACTGGGGTGTAAAATAACACAGCTTCATTGTAAGTGTGTTGACCGGGGTGTAATACAACACAGCCTCATTGTTAGTGTGTTGACTGGGGTGTAAAACAACACAGCCTCATTGTAAGTGTGTTAACTGGGGTGTAAAACAACACAGCCCCATTGTAAGTGTGTTGACTGGGGTGTAAAATAACACAGCTTCATTGTAAGTGTGTTGACCGGGGTGTAATACAACACAGCTTCATTGTAAGTGTGTTGACTGGGGAGTAAAACAACACAGCCTCATTGTAAGTGTGTTAACTGGGGTGTAAAACAACACAGCCCCATTGTAAGTGTGTTGATGGGGGTTTAAAACAACACAATCTCATTGTAAGTGTGTTGTCTGGGGTGTAAAACAACACAGCCTCATTGTAAGTGTGTTGTCTGGGATGTAAAACAACACAGCCTCATTGTAAGTGTGTGATTGGGGTGTAAAACAACACAGCCTTATTGTAAGTGTGTTGACTTAGGTGTAAAACAACACAGCCTCATTGTGAGTGTGTTGACCGGGGTGTAAAACAACACAGCCTTATTGTAAGTGTGTTGTCTGGGTTGTAAAACAACACAGTCTCATTGTAAGTGTGTTGATTGGGGTGTAAAACAACACAGCTTTATTGTAAGTGTTGTCTGGGTTGTAAAACAACACAGTCTCATTGTAAGTGTGTTGACTGGGGTGTAAAACAACACAGCCTTATTGTCATTGTGTTGACTGGGGTGTAAAACAACACAGCCTCATTGTTAGTGTGTTGATTGGGGTGTAAAACAACACAGCCTCATTGTAAGTGTGTTGATTGGGGTGTAAAACAACACAGCCTTATTGTGTGTTGACTGAGGTGTAAAACAACACAGCCTCATTGTAAGTGTGTTGATTGGGGTGTAAAACAACACAATCTCATTGTAAGTGTGTTGACTGGGATGTAAAACAACACAGCCTCATTGTAAGTGTGTTGATTTGGTTGTAAAACAACACAGCCTCATTGTTAGTGTGTTGATTGGGGTGTAAAACAACACAGCCTCATTGTTAGTGTGTTGATTGGGGTGTAAAATAACACAGCTTCATTATAAGTGTGTTGACCGGGGTGTAATACAACACAGCTTCATTGTAAGTGTGTTGATTGGGGTGTAAAACAACACAGCCTCATTGTAAGTGTGTTGATTGGGGTGTAAAACAACACAGCCTCATTGTAAGTGTGTTGACTGAGGTGTAAAACAACACAGCCTCATTGTAAGTGTGTTGATTGGGGTGTAAAACAACACAATCTCATTGTAAGTGTGTTGTTTGGGATGTAAAACAACACAGCCTCATTGTAAGTGTGTTGATTGGGGTGTAAAACAACACAGCCTTATTGTTAGTGTGTTGTCTGGGGTGTAAAACAACACAGCCTCATTGTTAGTGTGTTGATTGGGTGTTAAACAACACAGCCTTATTGTAAGTGTGTTGACTGAGGTGTAAAACAACACAGCCTCATTGTAAGTGTGTTGATTGGGGTGTAAAACAACACAATCTCATTGTAAGTGTGTTGACTGGGATGTAAAACAACACAGCCTTATTGTAAGTGTGTTGATTAGGGTGTAAAACAACACAGCCTCATTGTAAGTGTGTTGACTGTGGTGTAAAACAACACAGCCTCATTGTAAGTGTGTTGACTGAGATGTAAAACAACACAGCCTCATTGTAAGTGTGTTGACTGAGGTGTAAAACAACACAGCCTCATTGTAAGTGTGTTGACTGAGGTGTAAAACAACACAGCCTCATTGTAAGTGTGTTGATTGGGGTGTAAAACAACACAGCCTTATTGTAATTGTATTGAATGGGGTATAAAACAACACAGCCTCATTGTAAGTGTGTTGACTGAGGTGTAAAACAACACAGCCTCATTGTAAGTGTGTTGATTGGGGTTTAAAACAAAACAGCCTCATTGTAAGTGTGTTGATTGGGGTGTAAAACAACACAGCCTAATTGTAAGTGTGTTGATTGGGGTGTAAAACAACACAGCCTTATTGTAAGTGTGTTGATTTGGGTTTAAAACAACACAATCTCATGGTAATTGTATTGAATGGGGTATAAAACAACACAGCCTCATTGTAAGTGTGTTGATTGGGGTGTAAAACAACACAGCCTCATTGTAAGTGTGTTGACTGGGGTGTAAAACAACACAGCCTTATTGTGAGTGTGTTGACTGGAGTGTAAAACAACACAGCCTCATTGTAAGTGTGTTGTCTGGGGTGTAAAACAACACAGCCTTATTGTAAGTGTGTTGATTTGGGTTTAAAACAACACAATCTCATGGTAATTGTATTGAATGGGGTATAAAACAACACAGTCTCATTGTAAGTGTGTTGACTGGGGTGTAAAACAACACAGCCTTATTGTGAGTGTGTTGACTGGAGTGTAAAACAACACAGCCTCATTGTAAGTGTGTTGTCTGGGATGTAAAACAACACAGCCTCATTGTAAGTGTGTTGACTGGGGTGTAAAACAACACAGCCTTATTGTGAGTGTGTTGACCGGGGTGTAAAACAGCACAGCCTCTGTGTAAGTGTATTGATTGGGGTGCAAAACAACATTACCTATCTCAAACAGTTGATATAGTGTAATAGTTTAAAAAACTTATCTAGTCATAAAATAAAATATTTACTTATAGATGATGTTTGTAATGATTTTATTTTTTATTTTTTTTTTAAAGAATACATTGTTTCATTTAATGGTTATTACAAACCACAGACAAGAAGGCGTTATCTTACAGCTGCATTAAGGGATTCAGGAGTCTTATCATGGAAAATCTTACCAAGAGAAAATCCAGCCAATAATTACCCAAGTGATTTTGATGTGGTTAAGGTATTTAACATAATATATGTATTTTTGTCATTAAGGGCCATAATTATATGTTAACAGGTATCACATCCCTGTAAGATAATGATTCCAGGGTCATAATTATATGTTAGCAGATATCACATCCCTGTATGATACTGATTACAGGGCCATAATTATATGTTAGCAGATATCACATCCCTGTATGATACTGATTCCAGGGCCATTATTATATGTGAACAGGTATCACATCCCTGTAAGATAATGATTCCAGGGTCATAATTATATGTTTACAGGTATCACATCCCTGTATGATACTGATTCCAGGGTCATAATTATATGTTAACAGGTATCACATCCCTGTATGATACTGATTCCAGGGTCATAATTATATGTTAACAGGTATCACATCCCAGTATGATACTGATTCCAGGGTCATAATTATATGTAAACAGGTATCACATCCCTGTATGATAATGATTCCAGGGTCATAATTATATGTTAACAGGTATCTCATCCCTGTATGATAATGATTCCAGGGTCATAATTATATGTTAACAGGTATCACATCCCAGTATGATACTGATTCCAGGGTCATAATTATATGTTAACAGGTATCACATCCCTGTATGATACTGATTCCAGGGTCATAATTATATGTTAACAGGTATCACATCCCTGTATGATAATGATTCCAGGGTCATAATTATATGTTAACAGGTATCACATCCCTGTATGATAATGATTCCAGGGTCATAATTATATGTTAACAGGTATCACATCCCTGTAAGATAATGATTCCAGGGTCATAATTATATGTTAACAGGTATCACATCCCTGTATGATAATGATTCCAGGGTCATAATTATATGTTAACAGGTATCACATCCCTGTATGATAATGATTACAGGGCCATAATTATATGTTAACAGGTATCACATCCCCGTTTGATAATGATTCCAGGGTCATAATTATATGTTAACAGGTATCACATCCCTGTTTGATACTGATTACAGGGCCATAATAATATGTTAACAGGTATCACATCCCCGTTTGATAATGATTCCAGGGTCATAATTATATGTTAACAGGTATCACATCCCCGTTTGATAATGATTCCAGGGTCATAATTATATGTTAACAGGTATCACATCCCTGTTTGATACTGATTACAGGGCCATAATAATATGTTAACAGGTATCACATCCCCGTTTGATAATGATTCCAGGGCCATAATTGTATGTTAACAGGTATCACATCCCTGCATTAAGGGATTCAGGAGTCTTATCATGGAAAATCTTACCAAGAAAAAATCAAGCCAATAATTACCCAAGTGATTTTGATGTGGTAAAGGTATTTAACATAATATATGTATTTTTGTCATTAAGGGCCATAATTATACTGTAAAGGGGGAAATATTGGTGTTGGTAAAATTTCCCTCATTTCGCGCTGATTAAAATATCGCGAAAATTTTACCCTCGCGAAAATTTCTTCAATACAGCATTGAAATTCAATACTATTACTTTTGATTAATTTTGGTCACATTTCAGATCATTTCAGAACAAACAAATTTTCGTACTTTCTTGGAAGAGAGTGTTATTAAAGGGACATAACTAAATGACAAAAAATAACATGATTTTATAATAATAATTAAACTTTATTATGTGAACAAACAACACTAAAGAAATACATCTAAAAATAAATAAAAAATATTGAATGCAATTCGACAATTTCTTAATCTTTTGGATCATATTTAGTGTTATTTACATATGTAAGACTTTTACCAGAAAGTTTATTCATAGTCATTGGTGCATGAAATCAAATGTTTACTGTTAGTATTATGTACATCGTAACTGCCTACACTAATAAGACCATATTCAAAATCAGTCGTGCATGAAAACAAATTAAGAGTTATCAATACCGGTACTTGTGAAGGCTTTCACAAAAAATGTGTTTTCTTTTTCCATCATTTTATGGGTCTTAATTATCCATTGAGCGTGAAGAAGTTTTATTGTACTTGTTCTGAGGTCAGTGTCAGAAAAATCAACCTTCGTGTTCTTCTGTTTAGCTTCCTTTATTTTAGCTTTCACCTTTCCGGAATACCAATTAGAGAATTCATCTTTAATGCCATCCTTATAATATAACGTATGTTCACCAAATATTGTTAGGAAAATAACTTTTACTCAGTCATGAACATTATTTCATGGTTGAATGGTCGGGAATGATATTTTATTTGCATGGGTGAACAGTTAGGAATTGTACTTTTATTGTTATATACGTGTAGTGTTGAAAGGGAGACAACTCGTGGTATAGGTTGCATATAAAGATATACAAGCTACACCAAAAATATATTTTTTTCACTTTTTCTTAAGTTTCTCAAAGCAGGATCATTTGGAAATTTTTACCTACAAAATTGGGAAAAATGTATGCTTTTTGGAATTGGGAATGGGTCCCTTTACCGGACCCTGTGCGTGGCGAGAAAAATCCCTGACAGGTATCACATCCCTGTATGAAACTGATTCCAGGGTCATAATTATATGTTAAATGGTATCACATCCCTGTATGATAATGATTCCAAGGTCATAATTATATGTTAACAGGTATCACATCCCTGTATGATAATGATTCCAGGGTCATAATTATATGTTAACAGGTATCACATCCCCGTTTGATAATGATTGCAGGGCCTTAATTGTATGAAATGACAAAATTGGTATAATATTTATCAACAACACATAATGTCTATTTTTTGACAAACTTTACTGTTTCTGACAACTTACATACATTTTTGAATTAATCATTTTTAAATTATTATGTATTAGCTGAATGATGGAAAGAGAGAAGGATTAGATGCTCTTGAGAGTCATCCTGTAGTCAAGAGGATAACACCACACAAAAAAGTCACAAGGACACTAAAGTATATACCTGGTATGATTTATCTTACTTAAACAAAGAGCCTCCACAGCTGAGAAAACACAATGAGACAATACACATTGACCAAGATCATAATACACATCACAATATTCTTTATTTTAGTTTACATATTTTCATTTAGGAAGACAAAATTTTCAATCATACAGAAATTATGATGCAATAAACACTTGATATTAATATTCATCACTACAATTTACCGATGCAATAAACACTTGATATTAATTTTCATCACTACAATTTACCGATCCAATAAATACTTGATATTAATATTCAGCACTACAATTTACCAATGCAATAAACACTTGATATTAATATTCAGCACTACAATTTACCGATGCAATAAACACTTGATATTAATATTCAGCACTACAATTTACCAATTTTGTGAAACATCTGATCCACACACAATAAAAGAATCAACATTGCAAATCAATTCTTCAAAATAAAAGGCATAACTTAAACTTTATAAAGTACTTTTTGCACCACCAATCAGCTGTTAAATTTACTGTAAAATTCTTAAAAAGTTTCATGGTTATTGATGTGTGACATTGTCGCAACATTTGGTTTGTATTGTAACAGGAAATAAAATAGATTATTGGTGGTTATACTCCATTGTACATTACTCTCATTAGTTTAAATGATACCAATTAATGACTGTTGGACTAACTAATCTGATTGGATGGTAGCCTAATTACAGACAATCCTTGTGATTTGACTGATCCTTCCACTTCAGTGACATTCTGTTTGATATTTCC
Source organism: Tegillarca granosa (assembly GCA_029721355.1). NCBI lineage: Eukaryota > Metazoa > Mollusca > Bivalvia > Arcoida > Arcidae > Tegillarca > Tegillarca granosa. Next base: position 43,520,039 of record CM056603.1, on the reverse strand, counting down.
CTTTACACTCTGCTGTATTTCACTCATTTACTTTTGATTTAATCATATGCTATGTGATATGCTTTGTATGTTTTATTTCTAGATGATGATAAAGATTCAGAGTCATTAAAGTTTAAACCATGTAATGCTACATCTAAGAAAAAATGTTGGGCACAGAAATTTTATTCCAGACAAATACGACGTAAAAGTCTTTCATTGGTATGTAGTATAGATCCAAGAGATGTTTATATACAGTGGAGTTCACCTATAAGGAAGATGGATGTTACGAATTTAGGCCTATAACAAACTAGAAAAAATTCCCTGACAAATTTACTATATAATCTATGTTTAATTGAATTGCTTATTACGAATTGGCCTATAACGGAAAAATGCCTATAACATAGGAAATGTGTATATATATACGTGTGTGTGTGTGTGTGTGTGTGTGTGTGTGTGTGTGTGTGTGTGTTTGTGTAATAACAGGAACATATATCTAATTTTATAAGTGAGATTGCAGATGTATTGTTCCGTGCAATGTGGTTTTCTCACTGGGTAGCCTATGAATTCATAATTTATACAAGTTTAGCTGAATAAACAGGCATTTGTATTAGACAATATAAGGTACTTTTTATAAAAATCATTTTGATATATAGTTCAAGGTCAAGGCCATAGCTGCATAAGAATACTGAAATGATGGATAAACTAGAAATTGTTACAACAGTTACTACATATGTTTCTGTCCAGAAATTGTGCCCACATTGGTAAAACCTGTAAATGGCTTAATGCATAAAATGTATCTTGGTAAATTTGATAGAATTTTGAACCACACAGATTATGTGATTTACCGGGTTTGACTGTATTTTGATTTATTTTTCAGAGTGCAGCTTATTGGCATTCACCAATTAGACATAGGGGAAGGAATTTGTTGAGAGCTGTTCCAAAACAGGTTAGTTATAGTCAGATATAAATTAAAAAAAGGTGTAAGTAGAGATGCATTAGAGTTTATTATTTTACAGCACCCATTAGATCTACATAAAGTTTTTCAATTGTCTAAATTTTTTTGATGTTCTAAATATATATATATATTTTTATATATATATAAAATAGATAACTTCTAATCATGATCTTTGAGATTCATTTTCTAAAATTCCATTACTATTAGCTGTAAATAAACAGAATCCTCTAACAAGTTGGGCATTTGTTTAACAATGATTATGTTAGCTTGGAGCATGTCCACTGATGTACAGAGACTTGAATGAATCACAGGGGAAACCTGACAGATTGCATTAATTGTCCGTCATTAATATCCAAAAGTATTCACAATGATGTTATTTATCTATTGCAAAGTCACAAATGACAAATTTAATGAAATTGTGGGTTAAATCTATCATATTTTACTGTTTTGTAAGTTGTGTTTAAATGACCTGGTTTTTATGACATAACAATGTTCTAAAATTTGATCTCGCAGGTCATCATCTCACTTGGAAATTACTGTTATTTCTATATTTATTCGAGCTTTTATCGATGAACCAAATGGTAACAATGATTGTTCATTAGGAACATCGTTAATTAAATCAGCACCGTTTTAATTTTTTCCTAGGAAAACTTAATGCAGCTTTAATTGTCTACCAAAACTTAGTATAAACAGCTGATTTTAATTATCAGTGAATCAGATATTCATTCTTTATATTAAAAAATAAATAAATAAATCAGTTGAAGTTTTCAATATGCCATTATACCATTTGAAGTTTTTAGATGTGTCATCACAATAATTAAGTTTTAAAAAAAAAAAAATTCCCAAGCATTTCCCTTATGTTCCTCACAAACTTTATTGTAAGATAGTAAACTTCAGCTAAATTTTACATTAGTAATAACAATAACTATATACATTTATTTATTTATAGATTGTCAGTGCTTTACAAGCTGAAATTTTATGGAATATGGGTTATACAGGTAATAACATTGTTTTTATAGAAACAATTGGGTTCTATTAGATAATTATCCTTGTTATAACAAAGCCATTGGTGTGTGTGTGTTTGTGTGTGTGTGTGTATGTGTGTGTGTGTGTGTGTGTGTGTGTGTGTCAAATTTGTAACCATCCTAGGTATACCTAGTAGCTAGATTAGGGTCTATTTGGAGAAAAATCGTAAGTGTAAATTTACCTTCAGTGGAAGTGAATTAGAACTTTTATAGAAGTATTATAGGCCAAGTTAATCAATAAGAACAGCGACTTTAACCAGTTTATAGTAAATATTTATATACTATTAAAAACTCAGGGACACAAATCTGTTTAAATGTTAAATTTAATTGTTTTAAATGTATAACTAATGTACATTTATTGTTTAAACATTTTATTTATTGTTTTGTTTAGGAAGTGGAGTTAAAGTGGCTATTTTTGACACAGGATTATCAGAACATCACAATCACTTCAAAAAAGGCAAAATAAAAGATAGAACAAACTGGACCAATGAAAAGACACTGGATGATGGTATATATTATATAAATGACATTAGAACAAACTAAACCAATAAAAAGACACTGAAGAATGAGTCTTTATATTATATCTGATTACATTATCAGGTTTTTTCTCTCTCCTAATTTTCCTGTAATGCTTTAGATTTAAATTTTGACAAGTACATACTCGTAATAAATGAAAGGGGTGGTGATGATGGTTAAATCCAAACTATGGGGTAAGTTAGGGGAAAAAAGAGATGTCCATTGGGTATATTGGATATTATTAATTACATTAACTTTTGAATCTGTAAGCACATGGTAATAAACTAGTTTGGCTGTTCTTATTCTTAAAATAAAACATTTCATAATCTGCAGTGTGTTAATTTTTTACTTTTTACATTTTTCTCCTACTTTAGGTCTTGGTCACGGTACATTTGTAGCAGGCGTCATAGCTAGTTCCAGTGAATGCCTTGGATTTGCTCCTGATGCTAATATATATGTCTTTAGAGTGTTTACAAATAACCAGGTAAGTCAGACAAACAGTAAATTTAGATCAGTAAGGTATATTTTAGATCAGTAATTAATACTGGATTTAATTTTAACCTCTCTTGAACTTTGAACTCTTTCCTACTAAACTTTAACTATCTCACTAAACTTCGGCTTCTTGGTTCTAGTATATGTGATATGGAAAAAATGATTAATCAAGACTTACCTAGCTATTGTTTTAAAACTGTAAATATTAATTGATAAGACAAATTAGTAGCTAGGCTTAGTAAATGTTCATTTCATTATCAAATATTATTCCTTGTTTGATCTGATCCTTAACAAAGTAACATGTTGTTTTGTCTCATGACATTCATTTGCATGTGAACTTTGACCTATATTATGACCAACAATAACCAGAAGTGGTTAATGACTATTTATTATATTATAAGGTTTATTATTACAGGTGTCTTATACCTCTTGGTTTCTAGACGCTTTCAATTATGCCATCTTAAAGAAGATAAATGTATTAAATTTAAGTATAGGGGGACCAGATTTTATGGACCATCCATTTGTTGATAAGGTAAATACATTGTATATTGAACCTGTACTGTGTCAACAGTTTATAGTTAAGTACAGGGGAACCAGATTTTATGGGCCATCCATTTGTTGATAAGGTAAATACATTGTATATTGAACCTGTACTGTGTCAACAGTTTATAGTTAAGTACAGGGGGACCATACTTTATGGACCATCTTTTTTATTTGTTAATAAGTTAAATACATGTACATAATTGTATAATACATGTATACTGTAACCACGACAACAGTTTATACATAAGTATATAATGTAAATTGACCAGAAGTAACAGACAGCCTGTTTGTTTGTTAGATAAATAAATTTTATCAAAATTATAGATTGTAATGAAAAAAATTTACTTAGCTGGCACATACGTAGACAAAGATAGATTGTAAGAAGAAATAATATCAGTTAATAAGATAAAAATTTACTCGCATCATTATTATTTTTGTTTTAATTATTATTTAAAAATATAATTTTCCTTGTTTTGAAGAAAACACTTTGTTTTGATGGTAAAAATGGCAGGGACTTGTAGGTTGGGATTAATTATAATTATCTGTATAATATGTTTGTGTTTCTTTTGTGTTTTATTTCATTTATTTATTTAATGATCTTAATAGCTATAGCAATAGTCAGGTATGGCAAATTAATCCAAAAATTTTATATAGTGTGTACATGTATTATAAATATATATTTTATATAGATGTATTTTTTATATACATGTACATTTATATTACAGGTTTGGGAACTAACAGCCAACAAAGTCATCATGGTGTCTGCTATTGGAAATGATGGACCTTTATATGGGTAAATAGTTTTTAGTACAGACCTGTTAACACTAAGTTTTTTAATTACATGTAAAGTCCTGTGAACACTATTTTTTTATATTACGTCTAAAGTCCTGTAAACACTGTTTTTTATTTACATGTAAAGTCCTGTGAACACTGTTTTTATTTACATGTAAAGTCCTGTGAACACTGTTTTTTAATTACATGTAGAGTCCTGTGAACACCGTTTTTTAATTACATGTAAAGTCCTGTGAACACTGTTTTTATTTACATGTAAAGTCCTGTAAACACTGTTTTTATTTACATGTAAAGTCCTGTAAACACTGTTTTTATTTACATGTAAAGTCTTGTGAACACTGTTTTTTTATTACATGTAAAGTCCTGTAAACACTGTTTTTTTAATTACATGTAAAGTCTTGTGAACACTGTTTTTTTATTACATGTAAAGTCCTGCAAACACAATTTTTTAATTACATGTAAAGTCTTGTGAACACTTTTTTTAAATTACATGTAAAGTCTTGTGAACACTGTTTATAAATTATGTGTAATTATGTAAACACTGTGCAGTTTGTAATTACATGTTGATGTTTTGATATTGGCTTTAAAGTTTTCTGAATGTTATCTCTTGTCCACACTAGTATGATGTACCAGGTATACACCTTCTTATGAGACTAAAACCAAGTTACTTGATTTCTATGTAGAATACTTATCAGTGGCAAAACTTAGCAAATACAGCTTAACTACAAAAACTCATTATTTATTTTGACAAAAAAATTAAGTTATGACAAATTTTCTGTTTTAGAACTTTAAATAATCCAGCTGATCAAATGGATGTAATAGGTGTTGGAGGGATTAACTTTGAAAATCAGATAGCCCGATTCTCTTCTAGAGGGATGACAACATGGGTAAGTCATTCAAGGGCTTAGGTTCAAACCCCAGAGTTTTGTTCAACAGTGTATACATAAGCTTTTACTGTGGTAAACATTCTGTTCAAAGTAAGTGTTATGGCAAGCCCACACGATCAACCCCTATCACTCTCACAAGGTTATTCACATTAGATTCAAGAAAACATCCCAGAGACACTTTCTTAACTTAGTTTATAATCTGACATCCCAGAGACAAATTGGTGTAAAATACCCACAGATCACAGACACTTTCATCACTTAGTTTATAATCTGACATCCTAGAGACAAATTGGTAGTAAAATACCCACAGATCACAGACACTTTCATCACTTAGTTTATAATCTGACATCCCAGAGACAAAGTGGTGTAAAATGCCCACAGATCACAGACACTTTCTTCACATAGTTTATAATCTGACATCCCAGAGTCAAAGTGGTGTAAAATGCCCTCAGATCACAGACATTTTCATCACATAGTTTATAATCTGACATCCCAGAGACAAAGTGGTTTAAAATGCCTACAGATCACAGACACTTTCTTCACATACATGTAGTTTATAATCTGACATCCCAGAGACAAAGTGGTGTAAAATGCCCACAGATCACAGACACTTTCTTCACATAGTTTATAATCTGACATCCCAGAGACAAAGTGGTGTAAAATGCCCACAGATCACAGACACTTTCATCACTTAGTTTATAATCTGACATCCCAGAGACAAAGTGGTTTAAAATACCAACAGATCACAGACACTTTCTTCACTTAGCTTATAATCTGACATCCCAGAGACAAAGTGGTGTAAAATACCCTCAGATCACAAACACTTTCTTCACATAGTTTATAATCTGACATCCCAGAGACAAAGTGGTTTAAAATGCCCACAGATCACAGACACTTTCTTCACTTAGCTTATAATCTGACATCCCAGAGACAAAGTGGTGTAAAATGCCCTCAGATCACAAACACTTTCTTCACTTAGCTTATAATCTGACATCCCAGAGACAAAGTGGTGTAAAATGATTACAGATCACAGACACTTTTTTCTCATAGTTTATAATCTGACATCCCAGAGACAAAGTGGTTTAAAATGCCTACAGATCACAGACACTTTCTTCACATACATGTAGTTTATAATCTGACATCCCAGAGACAAATTTGTGTAAAATGCCCACAGATCACAGACACTTTCTTCACATAGTTTATAATCTGACATCCCAGAGACAAAGTGGTGTAAAATGCCCACAGATCACAGACACTTTCATCACTTAGTTTATAATCTGACATCCCAGAGACAAAGTGGTTTAAAATACCAACAGATCACAGACACTTTCTTCACTTAGCTTATAATCTGACATCCCAGAGACAAAGTGGTGTAAAATACCCTCAGATCACAAACACTTTCTTCACATAGTTTATAATCTGACATCCCAGAGACAAAGTGGTTTAAAATGCCCACAGATCACAGACACTTTCTTCACTTAGCTTATAATCTGACATCCCAGAGAAAGAAGTGGTGTAAAATGCCCTCAGATCACAAACACTTTCTTCACTTAGCTTATAATCTGACATCCCAGAGACAAAGTGGTGTAAAATGATTACAGATCACAGACACTTTTTTCTCATAGTTTATAATCTGACATCCGAGGGTCAAAGTGGTGTAAAATGCCCACAGATCACAGACACTTTCTTCACTTAGCTTATAATCTGACATCCCAGAGACAAAGTTGTTTAAAATGCCCACAGATCACAGACACTTTCTTCACTTAGCTTAATAATCTGACATCCCAGAGACAAAGTGGTGTAAAATACCCTCAGATCACAGACACTTTCATCACTTAGTTTATAATCTGACATCCCAGAGGACAAAGTGGTGTAAAATGCCCACAGATCACAGACACTTTCTTCACATAGCTTATAATCTGACATCCCAGAGACAAAGTGGTTTAAAATGCCCACAGATCACAGACACTTTCTTCACATAGTTTATAATCTGACATCCCAGAGACAAAGTGGTTTAAAATGCCCACAGATCACAGACGCTTTCTTCACTTAGCTTATAATCTGACATCCCAGAGTCAAAGTGGTGTAAAATGCCCTCAGATCACAGACACTTTCTTCACTTAGTTTATAATCTGACATCCCAGAGACAAAGTGGTGTAAAATGCCCTCAGATTACAGACACTTTCTTCACTTAGTTTATAATTTGACATCCCAGAGACAAAGTGGTTTAAAATGCCCACAGATCACAGACACTTTCTTCACTTAGTTTATAATCTGACATCCCAGAGACAAAGTGGTTTAAAATGCCCACAGATCACAGACACTTTCTTCACTTAGTTTATAATCTGACATCCCAGAGACAAAGTGGTGTAAAATACCCTCAGATCACAGACACTTTCTTCACTTAGCTTATAATCTGACATCCCAGAGACAAAGTGGTGTAAAATACCCTCAGATCACAAACACCTTTCACTTAGCTTATTATCTGACATCCCAGAAACAAAGTGGTGTAAAATGCCCACAGATCACAGACACTTTCTTCACATAGTTTATAATCTGACATCCCAGAGACAAAGTTGTTTAAAATGCCCACAGATCACAGACACTTTCTTCACTTAGTTTATAATCTGACATCCCAGAGACAAAGTGGTGTAAAATACCCTCAGATCACAAACACTTTCTTCACTTAGCTTATAATCTGACATCCCAGAGACAAAGTGGTGTAAAATACCCTCAGATCACAGACACTTTCTTCACTTAGTTTATAATCTGACATCCCAGAGACAAAGTGGTGTAAAATACCCTCAGATTACAGACACTTTCTTCACTTAGTTTATAATCTGACATCCCAGAGACAAAGTGGTTTAAAATGCCCACAGATCACAGACACTTTCATTACTTAGTTTCTAATCTGACATCCCAGAGACAAAGTGGTTTAAAATACCCACAGATCACAGACACTTTCTTCACTTAGTTTATAATCTGACATCCCAGAGACAAAGTTGTGTAAAATACCCACAGATCACAGACACTTTCTTCACATAGTTTATAATCTGACATCCCAGAGACAAAGTGGTGTAAAATACCCACAGATCACAGACACTTTCTTCACATAGTTTATAATCTGACATCCCAGAGACAAAGTGGTTTAAAATGCCCACAGATCACAGACACTTTCTTCACTTAGTTTATAATCTGACATCCCAGAGACAAAGTGGTTTAAAATACCCACAGATCACAGACACTTTCTTCACATAGTTGGTAATCTGACATCCCAGAGACAAATTGGTGTGAAATGCCCACAGATCACAGACACTTTCTTCACTTAGCTAATAATCTGACATCCCAGAGACAAAGTGGTTTAAAATACCAACAGATCACAGACACTTTCTTCACTTAGCTCATAATCTGACATCCCAGAGACAAAGTGGTGTAAAATGATTACAGATCACAGACACTTTTTTCTCATAGTTTATAATCTGACATCCCAGAGACAAAGTGGTGTAAAATGATTACGGATCACAGACACTTTTTTCTCATAGTTTATAATCTGACATCCCAGAGACAAAGTGGTTTAAAATACCCACAGATCACAGACACTTTCTTCACTTAGCTTATTATCTGACATCCCAGAGACAAAGTGGTATAAAATGATTACAGATCACAGACACTTTTTTCTCATAGTTTATAATCTGACATCCCAGAGACAGAGTGGTGTAAAATACCCTCAGATCACAGACACTTTCTTCACTTAGTTTATAATCTGACATCCCAGAGACAAAGTGGTTTAAAATGCCCACAGATCACAGACATTTTCATCACTTAGTTTATAATCTGACATCCCAGAGACAAAGTGGTTTAAAATGTCCACAGAACACAGACACTTTCATCACTTAGCTTAAAATCTCTTCCTGGTCCTACTTTCAGACTTTAGATGTAATATTGTTTTTAATATTTATATTGTATTGATCTCATCTTCAAATTGTTTGTTCCTAAATCACACTTTAATTTAATTTGTTTATACAGCATTATTTCTGTAAATGTTATCAAAACTAGAAAAAATGCTTTAAATTAAAAAAAATTTTTTATTCCATATGAAAATATAATAATTGTTTTCTCTATATTAGAAATTCATCTGGTGCCTATGTCAATTGAAATATGGAAAAATTACTTACATGTAGAATACAAAAGAAGTGTGTATGCAAATATTTATTTTTTGTTTTTCTGTATATGTGGGAAGGCATTTCTTAAAATGACAACATTTGTCAAATTCACATACAAGGGTAAACAATAAAAACCACTTAAACATTGATGTTTAATCATTACAGGAGTTACCCTCGGGATACGGCAGAGTTAAACCAGATATTGTTACTTATGGATCAGCTGTTAGAGGATCTGCTCTCAAGTAAGAAATATAGTGCTGTTTGTAATTTTCTGTTATATCTAAATTCAAGTAAGTGAAAAATACCAAATACCAAACTTTTTTTTTTTTTTACAAATGGTTTGTATGCTTAAGGACTTTCTCTGGGCACTTGGCTGTCTGCAATCTATGAACTAGCTACTTTGATATGAGTGAAATATTTTTGTGGGATGATAAACACCATTACTCCACTCCACTCGGATAAAGTTTGCATGACTTTTAAGATAACTGTAGAATTAAAGCACATCTCTGTATTTTACTGTTTTTAACAACACACATTGTTATCATTATTTCATCACTGTTTTTACAATACACATTGTTATCATTATTTCATCACTGTTTTTAACAACACACATTGTTATCATTATTTCATTGCTGTATTTTACAATACACATTGTTATCATTATTTCATTGCTGTATTTTACAATACACATTGTTATCATTATTTCGTCACTGTATTTAACAATACACATTGTTATTATTATTTCATCGCTGTATTTTACAATACACATTGTTATTATTATTTAATCACTGTATTTTAAAATACACATTGTTATCATTATTTCATCACTTTTTTACAATACACATTTTTATCATTATTTCATCACTGTTTTTACAATACACATTGTTATTATTATTTCATCACATCGCTGTATATTACAATACACATTGTTATCATTATTTCATCACTGTATTTTACAATACACATTGTTATCATTATATCATCACTGTATTTTACAATACACATTGTTATCATTATTTTATCGTTGTATTTTACAATACACATTGTTATCATTATTTCATCACTGTATTTTACAATACACATTGTTATCATTATTTCATCACTGTTTTTACAATACACATTGTTATTATTATTTCATCATGTCGCTGTATTTTACAATACACATTGTTATAATTATTACATCACTGTATTTTACAATACACATTGTTATCATTACCGTAAATCCCTGGATATAAGACTACTTCGCCTATAAGACGGGGTGGGATTTTCCCGTCATTTTTTATGATTTCAGGCGATACTGCACCTATAAGACGACCGTGATTTTCAGACAAGGTCATACTGGTAACGGTATTTGACGCAACCGATCGGACCATAAACTTTCCACCAATTTTCGAATATTGTTTATATTTTTTATTTTTAATACTGTACTTGTGAAATTAATTTCTTTGCCGTTTGATTCTAGTTTAATTTTGAAAAAATCAGAAAACGTAAAAAATAAAATCAGATGCCAGAACATCTCATCATCAGTAATCATAAAGACGTATATCTGTTCCGTTTTTAAATAAATTTTTAAAAATTTCGTTATGGTTTATTAGATTATCAATCAGCTGTTGAAGACAGGAACCCTGATACTCAAAACATATTGCCCTTTACGTGTGAAGCAGACAAAGTGTGGTTTATGTAATTTCTAGATTGTTACTAAAAGTAAACAAAAAGAATAAAATATTGTACAGAATATTTCCCACCTCCTTGATTACTGTACTCACCGAAACCTTGATGATTTCTTTTTATTTCTTATTTTAATCATTTATTATAACTTTATTTTATTAAAGTTATATACACAACTACAAAAATTTCAAAGCACGTGATTCGCATTTCTTGTATGTTATGAATATGTAAAATATATCAACCATTATGAAACTGCAATATACAAAAACAAAGATGGCGGACATTACGATTGTGTGTGGACATTTTCTCAAGAATTTCAACCCCTCAGTTGTTTACCGTCTTATAAGACGACCCCCTTCTCAAAAAAAAATTTAAGGTAAAAAACCCCGTCTTATATGCGGGGATTTACGGTATTTCATCACTGTTTTTACAATACACATTGTTATCATTATTTCATCACTGTTTTTTTACAACACACATTGTTATCATTATTTCATCACTGTATGTTACAATACACATTGTTATCATTATTTCATTACTGTTTTTACAATACACATTGTTATCATTATTTCATCACTGTTTTTTACAATACACATTGTTGTCATTATTTCATCACTGTTTTTTACAACACACATTGTTATCATTATTTCATCACTGTATTTTACAACACACATTGTTATCATTATTTTCATCACTGTATTTTACAATACACATTGTTATCATTATTTCATCACTGTTTTTACAATACACATTGTTATCATTATTTCATCACTGTTTTTTACAACACACATTGTTATCATTATTTCATCACTGTATTTTACAACACACATTGTTATCATTATTTCATCACTGTATTTTACAATACACATTGTTATCATTATATCATCACTGTTTTTACAATACACATTTTTATAATTATTTCATCACTGTATTTTTCAACACACATTTTATCATTATTTCATCACTGTATTTTACAACACACATTGTTATCATTATTTCATCACTGTATTTTACAACACACATTTTTATCATTATTTCATCACTGTTTTTTACAATACACATTGTTATCATTATTTCATCACTGTATTTTACAATACACATTGTTATCATTATTTCATCACTGTATTTTACAATACACATTGTTATCATTATTTCATCACTGTTTTTACAATACACATTGTTATCATTATTTCATCACTGTTTTTTACAACACACATTGTTATCATTATTTCATCACTGTATTTTACAATACACATTGTTATTATTATTTCATCACATCACTGTATTTTAAAATACACATTGTTATTATTATTACATCACATTGCTGTATTTTACAATACACATTGTTATTATTATTACATCACATCGCTGTATTTTAAAATACACATTGTTATTATTATTACATCGCTGTATTACACAATACACATTGTTATTATTTTTTCATCACATCGCTGTATTTTACAATACACATTGTTATTATTATTTCATTACTGTATTTTACAATACACATTTTTATTATTATTTCATCACTGTATTTTACAATACACATTGTTATTTTTATTACATTGCTGTATTTTACAATACACATTTTTATTATTACATCACTGTATTTTACAATACACATTGTTATTTTTATTACATTGCTGTATTTTACAATACACATTTTTATTATTATTACATCACTGTATTTTACAATACACATTGTTATTTTATTACATTGCTGTATTTTACAATACACATTGTTATTTTTATTTCATCACTGTATTTTACAATACACATTGTTATTATTATTACATTGCTGTTTTTTACAATACACATTGTTATTATTATTACATTGCTGTTTTTTACAATACACATTGACATTATTTTATCCTTTTGAGTTTAGTAACTCATGAAACCTGAAATATACCAATTATTTTATTAATTTTATTTATTTGTATTTTTTTTTTTTTTTTTGTAGAGGTGGATGTCGCTCACTCTCAGGAACCAGTGTTGCCTCACCAGTTGTAGCTGGAGCTGTGACTCTGCTTTTCAGGTAAATGTCATCTGTAAATACTAGGCCCCAGTTACAATAGTTAGTTGATACTTAATGTAAACATTGATTAATACCAATTGAAAACATTAACACATTCCACAAAATCAATGTGCTTTACTTTAAAAAAATTCTAACAATTTTCATAACAGTATGATATCATAGAAAATAAAAAATTTGAAAATTTGACTATTTTAAATATAATAAAGTATTTAACAATATTTAAAGCTGCATTAAGTTTTCCAAAGAAAAAATTAAAACAGTGCTAATCTAATTAATGATGTTCCTAATGAACAATGTTACATTTGGTTCAACGATAATAGCTCAAATAAGTACAGAAACAACAATAATTTCCCAGCGAGATGTAGCATGTTGATCTAATATCAGAACATGGTTATGTCATGAAAAAACCGGGTCATTTAAACACAACTTTCAAAACGGTGAAATACTATAATTTAAACACAGAAATTCGTTGAATTTGTCATTTTTGACTTAGTAAGGGATACATAACACCATTTCAAATACATCTGGATATTAATGATGGACAATAAATGCAATTTATCATGTTTCGCCTTCGATTCATAGGTTTTTCCGTACATCAGTGCGCATGCTCCAACCTCATAATAATCATCAGTAAACATTGACCAACGGGTTAGAGGATTCTGTTTATTTACAGCTAAAAGGAATGAAATTTTAGAAAATGAATCTCACGGATCGTGATTAGAAGTTATCTATTTTTAAAAAAATATATTTTTAGAAAATCAAAAAAAAATTCAGAAAATTGAAAAACTTAATGCAGCTTTAAATATCATTTAAATATTTTAATATTGATTAAACTACAATGTAAAGTTAAAGATAGTTGACATTGATTTACTTGATTTACTTGAATAGTGTTTTAAAGATTTGGGTTTGATGTACGGAGATTTGTCAGTGTTTTATCTCAAATATAAAAAAAAAATAAAAGACATTTTCAACTTTTGCAATTAAATAGGTTTTCTCAAGAATAATCATGATCATTTCAAACAAATATTAATTTTTTAGGATACTTTCAGTTCATTTTAAATGATAAAAAGTGATAAAAATATACAATTAGATAAAATGTAGTTTGATGTATTTGTTTTTAGTGCTGTATTAGATAGAGCTCATGTAATCAATCCTGCCAGTATGAAGCAGTCATTGATGGCTTCAGCTAGACGTCTACCAGATGTAAATATGTTTGAACAAGGACATGGAAAACTGGATTTAATAAGAGCATATCAGACTCTCAGAACATACAAGCCACAAGCAAGGTGAATACATTTTTAAGGAGAAAAATACAGTGTGATATTAATGGGTTCATCAGTGCAGCAAGCAATACTCATATCATTGATGTAGAAGATTTGTTTCCATTAAATATGGAATATGTTGCCTTTTACACATTCCAACAATTAAGTTATTTTTTAAAGGAAAACAAACATTTTCTATTTTTCTGCATAAACATTAAGGGATATCTATGATACACTAGGGAACCCTAAGGCAACCTGATTGTATTGTATTGTGATCTTGCTTGCCTTTGCTGTTTTATCATTAACTTGTGTTCTTTGTTCAATTTGCTGTTGCAAAATCAAGTTTTCAGTTTTAATTTCTTTCTTCCATTGTAGTTTGAGTCCAAGCTACATAGATCTAACAGAATGTCCATACATGTGGCCATATTGTTCTCAGCCTATCTATTATGGTGCCATGCCTGTAGTTGTCAATGTAAGTATTAATGTTACAGAGCCTATAATAGCCAATTGTTTTGTGTGTACTCAGCTCAGGACTCGCCTTTAAAATTGTCTATTCAATGTTGGTTATTCTTTACCAACAATCCGAAGTACATGTAGTAAAAACTTCAAATAACTTCTTGTCATCAATCATAAAAACTAAGAACTTGAATCTTATAAGGATAAAAATCTCTAACAAGTATGCAAAGATGGCTGACATTGACCCAGAATCAAGGTCACACTGAGCTGAAAAAGTAGATTCTTTAAAAAGCTTCTTATTATGAACAAAATACATAGATTCTTGAGACTTCATGTTCAGCATTTATGGAGATTTTAAAACTAATTGACCTTGACTAACATTCAAGGTCACTTAAACTTGAAAAAGTTAAATGGTTATAACATCTTCATGTGGTAAAGTAAAATTTTAAGAAGTTTGAAACTTGACATAAAACATGAGGTAATAAAGCTGTCTGCAGACATGTGAACTTCATTGACATTAACCTGAATTTAAAGTTCACATTATCTTAAATGTTAAAACTTTTGAATATTTTCTGGTTGTGAATCAAAATGTTTGACACTTATTAAATTGTCAGTGCATGAAGCTCTTAAAAGTTTGCAGAGCTGGTTGACCCTGATGTTCATTGTCACAGTGGGCTGTATTAAAACCGTTAAACATCATGAATTAAAAAGCCTAGAAATTTTGAACTTCATTTAGCATTGGTGCATAAAACTTTACCATGTTTGGAAAGCTGGTTGGACATAATCAACATTCAGTTTCAAAGTAAATTTAAGAAGTTAAACCTTTCAAGCACCCTGTTATTATGAACTTGGAATCTTTAAACTTCATACATATATTTAGCATCAGGATATAACAGAAATTATAGAAACAAAAAACTGACAGTTTTATGATAATATATAGGGGTTGATATTGGACATACATGTAATTTATATAGAAAGACATTAAATAACACGTAAAAGTGAATCACATTTTGTAATCCCGAGGCTTGAGGAGTTGAAAAAATGTCACAAATTGTGACTATGTACATGTATGTAGTACTTTGTTTCAGATTCAGCTTTCATAAAAAATAATAATTTCATTCACATTTTTCCATTAACCAAAGAGTTATCTTTTTTAAGTACTGTACATTTGAATGATAAGCTTGTTGTCTCTGATTTGTATGACTATGTTTGGTTTGTATTTGTAGGTAACTATACTTAATGGTATGGTGATAAGCCTGTTGTCTCTGATTTGTATGACTATGTTTGGTTTGTATTTGTAGGTAACAATACTTAATGGTATGGTGATAAGCTTGTTGTCTCTGATTTGTATCATTATGTTTGGTTTGTATTTGTAGGTAACTATACTTAATGGTATGGTGATAAGCTTGTTGTCTCTGATTTGTATGACTATGTTTGGTTTGTATTTGTAGGTAACTATACTTAATGGTATGGTGATAAGCCTGTTGTCTCTGATTTGTATCATTATGTTTGGTTTGTATTTGTAGGTAACAATACTTAATGGTATGGTGATAAGCTTGTTGTCTCTGATTTGTATCATTATGTTTGGTTTGTTTTTGTAGGTAACTATACTTAATGGTATGGTGATAAGCCTGTTGTCTCTGATTTGTATGACTATGTTTGGTTTGTTTTTGTAGGTAACTATACTTAATGGTATGGTGATAAGCCTGTTGTCTCTGATTTGTATGACTATGTTTGGTTTGTATTTGTAGGTAACAATACTTAATGGTATGGTGATAAGCTTGTTGTCTCTGATTTGTATCATTATGTTTGGTTTGTTTTTGTAGGTAACTATACTTAATGGTATGGTGATAAGCTTGTTGTCTCTGATTTGTATCATTATGTTTGGTTTGTTTTTGTAGGTAACTATACTTAATGGTATGGTGATAAGCCTGTTGTCTCTGATTTGTATGACTATGTTTGGTTTGTATTTGTAGGTAACAATACTTAATGGTATGGTGATAAGCTTGTTGTCTCTGATTTGTATCATTATGTTTGGTTTGTTTTTGTAGGTAACTATACTTAATGGTATGGTGATAAGCTTGTTGTCTCTGATTTGTATCATTATGTTTGGTTTGTTTTTGTAGGTAACTATACTTAATGGTATGATGATAAGCCTGTTGTCTCTGATTTGTATGACTATGTTTGGTTTGTATTTGTAGGTAACAATACTTAATGATATGGTGATAAGCTTGTTGTCTCTGATTTGTATCATTATGTTTGGTTTGTTTTTGTAGGTAACTATACTTAATGGTATGGTGATAAGCTTGTTGTCTCTGATTTGTATCATTATGTTTGGTTTGTTTTTGTAGGTAACTATACTTAATGGTATGATGATAAGCCTGTTGTCTCTGATTTGTATCATTATGTTTGGTTTGTTTTTGTAGGTAACTGTACTTAATGGTATGGTGATAAGCCTGTTGTCTCTGATTTGTATCATTATGTTTGGTTTGTTTTTGTAGGTAACTATACTTAATGGTATGGGTGTAACAGGCAAGATTGTAGACAAGGTAAATTAAAAACCTTATATATATTCATATACATGTACATGTGTGTGTGTGTGTATATATATAAATATATATTGTATAACCTGTGTATAAAGACCACCCTAGAGGCTTAGCTAAAGTGGACTTAATAGATAGATTGACTTTATATAGAGGTTCAGCTTCATGTATGAGTAAACAAACATTAAAATTATAATTATCCAAAAAGATTTAAATTTATTCAGCACAGATTTAATACCTTTGATATACATACATGTATGCATGAATATATAATTTTTTCATTGTATTTTGAAAAAAACATATTATTTATAAAAATTATAGAAAAATTAAAATACTTTATTTTAATTTTGATGATAAGTACATGTACATCTGATGAAATTTTACCAGTTGTATACAGGGTTGTATACACATTGTGTATTATTGTGTCTAGTATGTTGTCTTAAGTACATGATAGATAACATTGGGTATTTCTATCTTTATAACTGATGGCTTCAGTTGCTGACATTATAAGGATGGCTTTATATATTTTTCTTGAAATATTTTACTCATTATCAGTGAAAACTACAACATTCTTGTTGTCTTTTGATTTATATACCAAGATTTGCCATAGAGACAAAGATGCTGTTGTTTTAACACTTATCTTACATGTAGTTTCTAATTTCACCAATTGTTCATGTACATGAAAGTTTGCTATTGATGCTGATCATGTTTTAAGGATTACAGACATTTTGGACAGAAACTAAAATTCACTTGACTGCAATATACATGTACATGTTCTTTTTATTTTTTTATTTAGCCAATATGGCAGCCATATAAACCTCATAATGGTGATCATCTGGATATAGCTTTTACTTCTTCAGCAACATTATGGCCATGGTCAGGATATCTGGCTGTATTTATAACTGTTGGCAAGTCTGCTGCATCATGGGAAGGAATTTCACAAGGGCAGATAACTCTTTCTATAGAGTCTCCACCAGAGGTATATAATACACATAATTTTTTGTAGTGACATTGGTAACTTTCTTTTGTTACAGCTTTTAAGGCCATTATTTCTAGTAATTTGGGAATAGATGTCAATTATATTGTTTCAAGTAAAAAAAAAAGAACTTGAAAGGCAGCATGTGATCAGTTTGTGTGCTTTGGATCCTTAGGCCAAAGAGGTCCATTTTTATATACAAACTATAATTTTTGTCAAGCCTGGCATCGTTATAAGGTAAGACTTAGATGTTACTTTTCCGGTGTTGGCAGCGGAGGTGGTGTTGGCAGCGGAGGTGGTGGTGGCGGCAGTGGCGTTGTGCCATAATGTGAAAGTTTATGCTAAAGTAATTTTCTACTCAAAACAAACCAGGCAAGACATTTAAATTGGTGGAATTCTTGTATTTATTAGTTACTTCTAGCGAAAAACCAGAAAGGCATATATAATGTACAAAGTATAAGTTTGTTCATAGAATCTTCATTGTTGATATTTTTGGAAATTTGGATGTACTAAACAAGATGTTAAAGCTTTAAACCTCTTGGGGGACTAAAGGTTAATGGTTTTCTTTTGATTCTTTTTTTTTTTGCACTTGTAACACTATTTAAAAGATCCCTGGTGGCCAAATGGTCTAACCTGTGCAATTCAAATCACATCTCTCACTCTTCTGATTAGAATTCCATTCAGGCATACCTTGTGTAAAAAAAGTTTTTTTTTTCCCAGGTACTTGTGTTTTCTCAACCATTCCTGAACTGAGAACCTAATCTTAACTTTGACATAAAACACTTTTTCTCCAGTAAATTGTTAAATTTTCATAAAAATCTGAAAAATTTATTACCAACTTAACTTGCAGGTGAATTATTATTTCATATATCTAAGTATGAGTACAAAATTTTACATCCCGATAAACTTTAACCAAAAATGTTGTTGATGACCATGTGACTGGTATGTTTCTCAATATTTCAGGTGAAATTAAAATTATTATCAATTTCTAATTGTTTTATTGACAGGGAGATGAAACAGAGCCAAGAATTACAAATTTAAAACTTCCAGTAAAAGTGAGAATTATACCAACACCACCTAGAAGGTTAACATTGTTATTTTTACATTTACATATATAATGATAATATAAAGGAGACAGTCCTTCCCAAAAGTTATCTGTCTTTGACTGTCAAACTGGTTGTTAAATAAAACACTGCACATTAACATACATGTAGGTTGATATTTCTCCAAACTGAGCTTCTGGAATCAAGTATGTGTAAATGTTTTTTGGAGTATTTATTGATCAAGGGGTCCAGTGGGATTCATTTTCACAACACACAATTCCAAATAATCCCTCTCAATTAAATTGTAAATTACAAAACCCTGTTGTTGTAATGTTGTTAACTGTCACATCAGCAATTTTTAAGTTATTTACAACAAGAGCAAGGTTACTAATTTCTATGGATTAATCAAAGACCAGGGTAATGTATGTGTGAGATGTGTAAGTGTGTATTAAGGTACTAGCACAAACTTGGGGTGACTTTTGGTAAGTTGCTAGCTCACCAAGTCACTATACCACAGACAAGCATACCACTTCCACAGTACATTATCCTGGCACCAAGTCGATACTTTATTCTCTTATTGCTGAGTACTAGAGGAGGAAGCAGTATCTCATATTTTAATGTCTTATGTTTGACCCGGCTGGGAATTGAACTCATGACCTCCTACTCTCTAGGCAGATGCTCTACCACTGAGCCCCCATGGCGGTGTATAATTTTTTATGATAATACATGATAAGATTTTAATTTGATAATCTTAAGCCACATTAAATCAACTTTTCTTGTTAAAAACACTTATTGACTTCTTAATTTAATTTATTTTTACTTTACATTCTTAAATCAGATTTATACATAAATATAGTTAAGTTATGTTTTTTATTGTTTATGAAAATCTGATTTCTGAGTTTAAATTTTAGAACTATTAACCTCTTTCTTTTACAGTAAGAGAATTTTGTGGGATCAATATCATAATTTGAGATATCCACCCGGTTACTTCCCCAGGGATAACTTACGAATGAAGAATGATCCCTTAGACTGGTGAGTAATTGTATTCTCATCCAAACAAACATGTTACTTTCCTAGAGATATAGTACCAATGAAGAATGATCCCTTAGACTGGTGAGTAATTGTATTCTCATCCAAACAAACATGTTACTTTCCTAGAGATATAGTACCAATGAAGAATGATCCCTTAGACTGGTGAGTAATTGTATTCTCATCCAAACAAACATGTTACTTTCCTAGAGATATAGTACCAATGAAGAATGATCCCTTAGACTGGTGAGTAATTGTATTCTCATCCAAACAAACATGTTACTTTCCTAGAGATATAGTACCAATGAAGAATGATCCCTTAGACTGGTGAGTAATTGTATTCTCATCCAAACAAACATGTTACTTTCCTAGAGATATAGTACCAATGAAGAATGATCCCTTAGACTGGTGAGTAATTGTATTCTCATCCAAACAAACATGTTACTTTCCTAGAGATATAGTACCAATGAAGAATGATCCCTTAGACTGGTGAGTAATTGTATTCTCATCCAAACAAACATGTTACTTTCCTAGAGATATAGTACCAATGAAGAATGATCCCTTAGACTGGTGAGTAATTATATTCTCAGCCAAACAAACATGTTACTTTCCTAGAGATATAGTACCAATGAAGAATGATCCCTTAGACTGGTAAGTTATTATATCCCCATTATCACACCCCTGGTTATTGCCTAAAGAAAACTAACAAATAAAGAATGATACCAAAGACTGGTGAGTTATGATATACCCACAACTACATGTACATCAGTTACTTGCTGAGATATACATGTATAGGTAACATACATGTACTGTTGAAGAATGATATAATACTAATGCTGAATTTCATTGTTCATTTTAGGAATGGAGACCATATTCATACTAATTTTAAAGATATGTATCAACATTTAAGAAGTAATGGTTACTTTGTAGAAGTATTAGGTAAGACTTGCATAGTGACAGTGTAATAACTTATAGAAATGCTGTATAGTGACAATGTAATAACTTATAGAAATCCTGTATAGTGACAATGTAATTACATGTATACACAGGATTGTTGTAAAGTGACTGAAAAACTCATGATTGTTTAAAGTGACAGGGAAATTATTTGCTTGAATTGTAAAGTGACTGGGTAATTATTGACATGATTGTTGTATTGTGACTGGGTAATTATTGACATGATTGTTGTAAAGTGACTGGTAATTATTGACATGCTTGTTGTATAGTGACTGGGTAATTATTGACATGATTGTTGTATAGTGATTTGGTAATTATTCTCAAGATTGTTGTATAGTGACTAGGTAATTGTTTGCTTTATTTGTACAGTGACATGATGGTAATTATTGACATGATTGTTGTATAGTGACTTGGTAAGTATTGGCATGATTGTTGTATAATAACTAGGTAATTATTTACATGATTGTTGTACAGTGACTGTTTTATTGACATCATTGTTGTATAGGGACTGGGTAATTATTTACAAGATTGTTGTATAGTGACTGGGTAATTATTGACATGATTGTTGTATAGTGACTTGGTAAGTATTGGCATGATTGTTGTATAATAACTAGGTAATTATTTACATGATTGTTGTACAGTGACTGTTTTATTGACATCATTGTTGTATAGGGACTGGGTAATTATTTACAAGATTGTTGTATAGTGACTGGGTAATTATTGACATGATTGTTGTATAGTGACTGGGTAATTATTGACATGATTGTTGTATAGTGACTTGGTAATTATTGACATGATTGTTGTAAAGTGACTGGGTAATTATTGACATGATTGTTTTGTAGGGACTGGATAATTATTCACAAGATTGTTGTATAGTGATTGGGTAATTATTGACAGGATTGTTGTATAATGACTGGGTAATTATTGACATGATTGTTGTATATTGACTGGGTAATTATTCACAAGATTGTTGTATAGTGACTAGGTAAATATTGACAAGATTTTGGTATAGTGACAGGGTAATTATTGACATGATTGTTGTATAGTGACTTGGTAATTATTGACATGATTGTTGTATAGTGACTGGGTAATTATTGACATGATTGTTTTGTAGGGACTGGATAATTATTCACAAGATTGTTGTATAGTGACTGGGTAATTATTAACAAGATCGTTGTATAGTGACTGGGTAATTATTGACATGGTTGTTGTATAGTAACTGGGTAATTATTTACATGATTGTTGTACAGTGACTGTTTTATTGACATCCTTGTGTATAGGGACTGGGCAATTATTTACAAGATTGTTGTATAGTGACTGGGTAATTATTGACATGATTGTTTTGTAGGGACTGGATAATTATTCACAAGATTGTTGTATAGTGATTGGGTAATTATTGACAGGATTGTTGTATAGTGACTTGGTAATTATTGACATGATTGTTGTATATTGACTGGGTAATTGTTCACAAGATCGTTGTATAGTGACTAGGTAAATATTGACAAGATTTTGGTATAGTGACAGGGTAATTATTGACATGATTGTTGTATAGTGACTGGGTATTTATTGACATGATTGTTGTATAGTGACTGGGTAATTATTGACAAGATCGTTTTATAGTGACTGGGTAATTATTGACATGATTGTTGCATAGTGACTGGGTAATTATTGACATGATTGTTGTATAGTGACTGGGTAATTATTGACAAGATCGTTGTATAGTGACTGGGTAATTATTGACAAGATCGTTGTTTAGTGACTGGGTAATTATTGACATGGTTGTTGTATAGTGACTTGGTAATTATTGGCATGATTGTTGTATAGTGACTGGGTAATTATTGACATGATTGCTGTATAGTGAATGGGTAATTATTGACATGATCATTGTATAGTAACTGGGTAATTATTTACATGGTTGTTCTGTAAGGACTGGGTAATTATTCACAAGATTGTTTAATAGTGATTGGGTAATTATTGACATGATTGTTGTATAGTGACTGGGATATTATTGAGATGATTGTTGTAAAGTGACAGGATAATTTTGACATGATTGTTGTATAGTGACTTGGTAATTATTGACATGATTGTTGTATAGTGACTTGGTAATTATTGACATGATTGTTGTATAGTGACTGTGATATTATTTACAAGATCGTTGTGTAGTGCTAGTTTAACTATTTAAAAGATTTTAAATGTTTAATAGATAAATGTATTTTTTTACAGGATCTCCATTCACATGTTTTGATGCTAGTCAATATGGTACATTGTTAATTGTTGATGCAGAAGAAGAGTACTTTCCAGAAGAAGTGACTAAGATTAAGCGTGATATTGATGAGGGTTTATCCATTGTTATCTTTGCTGATTGGTACAATGTATCCGTCATGAAAAAAGTCAAATTCTATGATGAAAATACAAGGTATGTGTATTGTCCACAAAAAATCAAATTAAAAATCAGAACACAGATTTTAACAGGATATACAAAGCAGTGATCATGTGAAGTGTGAAATGAGATGGCTAGCACACTTTGACTAGAATGTAATTATGATGACTTCTTACCTGTAACAATATGAATTCATTATTTGATAAGAATGCTCAAAATGATTCTATTCAAAATCCACAACATGCCTTTTGTATATTATAAAACTTATTTTTTATTTTAGATTTAGAGCTAAAAACTTCCCTCTGGTACAAACTTAACATAGAAAAAGCTTGACATGACCTTATTGATAACACTAAAACCTGCTTTATTAACTTTTCCTGACTCTAGTACTCCACGCCACTTCTTTATTAACTTATCATGACTCTAGTACTTCACACCACTTCTTTATTAACTTATCATGACTCTAGTACTCCACACCACTGCTTTATTAACTTATCATGACTCTAGTACTTCACACCACTTCTTTATTAACTTATCATGACTCTAGTACTCCACACCACTTCTTTATTAACTTATCATGACTCTACAACTCACACCACTTCTTTATTAACTTATCATGACTCTACAACTCACACCACTTCTTAATTAACTTATCATGACTCTACAACTCACACCACTTCTTTATTAACTTATCATGACTCTAGTACTCCACACCACTTCTTTATTAACTTATCATGACTCTAGTACTTCACACCACTTCTTTATTAACTTATCATGACTCTAGTACTTCACACCACTTCTTTATTAACTTATCATGACTCTAGTACTCCACACCACTGCTTTATTAACTTATCATGACTCTACAACTCACACCACTGCTTTATTAACTTATCATGACTCTAGTACTTCACACCACTGTTTTATTAACTTATCATGACTCTAGTACTCCACACCACTTCTTTATTAACTTATCATGACTCTAGTACTCCACACCACTGCTTTATTAACTTATCATGACTCTACACTTCACACCACTGCTTTATTAACTTATCATGACTCTAGCACTCCACATCACTTCTTTATTAACTTATCATGACTCTAGCACTCCACACCACTTCTTTATTAACTTATCATGACTCTAGTACTCCACACCACTTCTTTATTAACTTATCATGACTATAGTACTCCACACCACTTCTTTATTAACTTATCATGACTCTAGTACTCACACCACTTCTTTATTAACTTATCCTGACTCTAGTACTCCACACCACTTCTTTATTAACTTATCATGACTCTAGTACTCCACACCACTTCTTTATTAACTTATCATGACTCTAGTACTCCACACCACTTCTTTATTAACTTATCATGACTCTAGTACTCCACATCACTTCTTTATTAACTTATCATGACTCTAGCACTCCACACCACTTCTTTATTAACTTATCATGACTCTAGTACTCCACACCACTTCTTTATTAACTTATCATGACTCTACAACTCACACCACTTCTTTATTAACTTATCATGACTCTAGTACTCCACATCACTTCTTTATTAACTTATCATGACTCTACAACTCACACCACTTCTTTATTAACTTATCATGACTCTACAACTCACACCACTTCTTTATTAACTTATCATGACTCTACAACTCACACCACTTCTTTATTAACTTATCATGACTCTAGTACTCCACACCACTTCTTTATTAACTTATCATGACTCTAGTACTCCACACCACTTCTTTATTAACTTATCATGACTCTAGTACTCACACCACTTCTTTATTAACTTATCATGACTCTAGTACTCCACACCACTTCTTTATTAACTTATCATGACTCTAGTACTCCACATCACTTCTTTATTAACTTATCATGACTCTACAACTCACACCACTTCTTTATTAACTTATCATGACTCTACAACTCACACCACTTCTTTATTAACTTTTCATGACTCTAGTATTTCACACCACTTCTTTATTAACTTATCATGACTCTAGTACTCCACATCACTTCTTTATTAACTTATCATGACTCTACAACTCACACCACTTCTTTATTAACTTATCATGACTCTACAACTCACACCACTTCTTTATTAACTTATCATGATTCTAGTACTCCACATCACTTCTTTATTAACTTATCATGACTCTAGTACTCCACACCACTTCTTTATTAACTTATCATGACTCTAGTACTCCATACCACTTCTTTATTAACTTATCATGACTCTAGTACTCCACACCACTTCTTTATTAACTTATCATGATTCTAGTACTCCACATCACTTCTTAATTAACTTATCATGACTCTAGTACTCCACACCACTTCTTTATTAACTTATCATGACTCTAGTACTCCACATCACTTCTTTATTAACTTATCATGACTCTAGTACTCCACATCACTTCTTTATTAACTTATCATGACTCTACAACTCACACCACTTCTTTATTAACTTATCATGACTCTACAACTCACACCACTTCTTTATTAACTTTTCATGACTCTAGTATTTCACACCACTTCTTTATTAACTTATCATGACTCTAGTACTCCACATCACTTCTTTATTAACTTATCATGACTCTACAACTCACACCACTTCTTTATTAACTTATCATGACTCTACAACTCACACCACTTCTTTATTAACTTATCATGATTCTAGTACTCCACATCACTTCTTTATTAACTTATCATGACTCTAGTACTCCACACCACTTCTTTATTAACTTATCATGACTCTAGTACTCCATACCACTTCTTTATTAACTTATCATGACTCTAGTACTCCACACCACTTCTTTATTAACTTATCATGATTCTAGTACTCCACATCACTTCTTAATTAACTTATCATGATTCTAGTACTCCACACCACTTCTTTATTAACTTATCATGACTCTAGTACTCCACATCACTTCTTTATTAACTTATCATGACTCTAGCAACTCACACTACTTCTTTATTATCTTATCCTGACTCTAGTACTCCACACCACTTCTTTATTAACTTATCATGACTCTACAACTCATACCACTTCGTTATTAACTTATCATGACTCTAGTACTTCACACCACTGCTTTATTAACTTATCATGACTCTAGTACTCCACACCACTTCTTTATTAACTTATCATGACTCAAGTACTTACACCACTTCTATCAACACTTACTGCAAAACAATGAAAAAAAAATTGAGCTTTACTGTTACTTTTGCAGAAATATGAACATTTGCCCTTAGGATGTAATATTTGTCAGCATAGACTGAGAGTGTTACTAATTAAGGTAGATTTATATACATGTAATTTGATTGCTATAGAAAAAACTAACTGAAAAACTTTTCACATATTACGGCAATGTACTCAAGTCCTGTAGTAACCAACTCTGTTTTTAAAAAAAATTCATTGAAACAAATCATAAAATCGTGACATATATAAAGGATTAGTATCATTAGTAGATTGTTATAAAGAGACAATAAAACATTTATTAATTTGTTTTTATTTTCTTGTTTTTAGACAATGGTGGATGCCAGATACAGGAGGTGCAAATGTTCCGGCGATTAATGATTTGTTATCCCCCCTTGGTATGGCATTTAGGTAAGATCAACAAGTAATGATTTATTATTTTCTTTTGGTAAGGCATTTAGGTAGATCCAGCAATTAATGATTTATTATCTCCCCTTGGTATGGTATTTACATATGTAGGTAGGTTGAACAATTAATGATTTGTTTTCTCTGTTTGGTATGGTAATAAGGTAGGTCCAGCAATTAATGCTTTGTTATCTCCTCTTTGGTATGGTATATAGGTAGGTCCAGCAATTTATGATTCGTTATCTTCATTTGGTGTGGTATATAGGTAGGTCCAGCAATTAATGATTCGTTATCTCCCCTTTGGTGTGGTATATAGGTAGGTCCAGCAATTAATAATTTGTTATCTTCCCTTGCTATGGCATTTGTAATTAATGATTTGTTATCTCCCTTTGGTATGCTATTTAGATAGTTCCATTAGAAACATAAGTACAGTTGTATGTATGTTAACACTTGTTACTTGTTTTGTATAACAAAGTTAATCTTCAGTCTGATGACACAAGTTATGCGTGGATGTGGAAATAAGATAACATTTGGATTGTCTGTTACACTGATCTTAATTTCAGAAGACTGAATAAAATCCTCTGAATTCTAGTTTTATAGAGTAAAAGAGTTTTAACAACAGCTCGCTGTGTGAAATAATAGACGGGGAATAGTAATAATAAAACAATGTTACATGTAAATAAATATTGTTTGTTTATTTACAGTGACCAGGTATATGAAGGTGATTTCTTGATGGGAGATCATGATAGTAAGTAACAAATTGTTGATAAATATAATAATGCCTCTTAAAAACTTTGTCACCTCACTTATCACCACAGAATATTGATAAATACTGTAATGACTTTTGATTTCTTTTTTTTCACTTATCACCTCTCATGTGAGCACCTTGAATATGAACCTTTCTTACTTAAGCAACAAGGTATGAATCTCTCATATCCAGCCAGATCCTAGGGTTCAGAAGTTTGTTATATGACAATGGTTGGTTATTTCCTCTGGTAACTTTGGTTTCCTCTCTATCCCAGAACTGACCACTTCAATGTAAGACTTTTGACAAGTCATAAATCACCTTTACTACACTAATTGCTAGATTACGATGTGTAATGAATGTTGGATGTTAGAAAAATAAATTCAGGTTTAAAATTTAAAAATGATCTATTTCTGAAATATTTGAATTTAACACTATCAAGCCTATATGTTGATTTTGTCACATAATTACAATGTTGAATCAGATACAAATATTAATTATGTTATATTATTTTCAGTGTATTATGCCTCTGGAACAAGTATTGCAAAATTTCCTGAAGAAGGAATTATCATAACTCAAAGTTTAAAGGATCAAGGTAATACAGGAATGACGTTTGTACTTGTAATATTGACAATCCATGATTCAGTGTTATAGGACTGGCGTTGTTTGTACTTGTAATATTGACAATCCATGATTCAGTGTTATAGGACTGGCGTTGTTTGTACTTGTAATATTGACAATCCATGATCCAGTGTTATAGAACTGGCATTGTTTGTACTTGTAATATTGACAATCCATGATCCAGTGTTATAGAACTGGCATTGTTTGTACTTGTAATATTGACAATCCATGATTCAGTGTTATAGGACTGGCATTGTTTGTACTTGTAATATTGACAATCCATGATTCAGTGTTATAGGACTGGCATTGTTTGTACTTGTAATATTGACAATCCATGATCCAGTGTTATAGGACTGGCGTTGTTTGTACTTGTAATATTGACAATCCATGATCCAGTGTTATAGGACTGGCGTTGTTTGTACTTGTAATATTGACAATCCATGATCCAGTGTTATAGGACTGGCGTTGTTTGTTACTTGTAATATTGACAATCCATGATTCAGTGTTATAGGACTGGCATTGTTTGTACTTGTAATATTGACAATCCACTATCCAGTTTTATAGGACTGGTGTTGTTTGTACTTGTTATATTGACAATCCACAATCCAGTTTTATAGGACTGGTATTGTTTGTACTTGTAATATTGGCAATCCATGATCCAGTGTTATGGGACTGGTGTTGTACTTGTAATATGCAAAATTTAAACCTTTTTATTTATTTTTCTTATCTTGGTATAAAAAAAATTGTATTTTGTTTTGAATTGAAGAGATTTGAAAGACTTGTGAAACTCGGAAGAAATCATGTATCATAGTAAATTGGTTTTATGTATAGTAGACCAAGAATATAATGCTTTTTCAGGTCATGAAGTGTTAAATAGTGTAACAGAAACAACAGATTCTGTACCAATATTAGGGCTTTATCAAACAACAACAAAACCCAAAAGTGGAAGAGTAGCATTGTATGGTGATTCTAATTGTCTTGATAACAGTCACATGGTCAAAGGTAAAAAAAAAAAACCATTTAATTATAAATTTATCAACTATGTTTCTTTGTGATACTGTACAGAGATACATATTTATTTCAACAACTGAACTGTTTTAAAATGATTTTCATTGTCAACATGCCAAAACTTTGTAAGCAAATTGAATAATAAACATTATAATTATTTTACCATGCATATTTTTGGCATTGATATTGACAATGAACATCATTTTAGAATAGTTTAATTGTTACATTTTCATTAAATATTTTTACAAAATTCATCAGTTAATCAGACTCAAAAGTTTCCCTTCTACACATGCACATCAAGAGGACTCTAGTAGATGCAACAGTCACAAAGAGCATGCATTTTAGACTCAGAATGTAATTTTTGACCAAACTATAGTCCATAGTTCATTTATTTTGTTGATATTCAAATTATTATTATTATTACTATTTATAAATAATTATTATTATTTTATACCTAATATTGTCATAAATACATTATGTTAATGAAAAATTGAGAAAATACCATCAATATATCTGAATGCAATTATAATATCAGTTTTCTTTCCAAAACCCCTCTGTGGTTACAACATACAAAAAATAGTTGAAAGTGCAAGAACTGAAGTTATAAGTTTGGAATAAAAGTATTACATATATTTGTTATTAATTTCATTGATTTTATTTGTGCATGTTTAACAATTGAACTGTTCTTGTAACTTTTAGCCTTGTCTCTGTAAACCTTGTTTACCTATATGATATTGTAGTACCAGATTGTGTATTGCATGTTATTTGTATTCTTACAGGGAGTCACATAGTTTTTGTGATTTATGATCTATATTAATGCATAAGTTTGCAAGCTAGGAGAAATAGGATTTTCACACAGCAAATAAAAAATTTTTCTATTTAAGTGTGCTACTTTCTTTTTACATAGATAGCCAGGTGTTACACAGTCAACCTTATTTATGTAACTGTGAAGATTCTAGTTGAGACTTGGCCTTTTTATGCTTCCAATGTTGGTTTGTTTGTTACTTTTCTGTTCATTTATAGTCTTAATATGTCATATGACATCTAATTCAAATATTTCATTAAAAAAGACTGAAGTACACTGTCTGTGGTTGATGTTTCTCTCCATGTTTATAACTTATAACTGTGTTAATGTCCTGCATTATTAATTGAATGATAAGTTCCATACAGGATTACACAGCATATACAATGTAGATATACAACTGTCCCCACCATTGTTATCCAATTATTTTAACTGTTATATAACCATCTGTATTATTTCTTTTATAGATTGCTATTGGATGTTAAGTGCTATACTTGAATATACAGCATATAAAACTGTTCCACCAGTGTTATCCAATCAGATTAAAGTTAATCTGTCACCAGCAGAATTGCCTGATAGGATGGAAGGTAAGATAAATTAAACTTTTTTCTGTGACTGCATATTTTGACAGCCATCACTCACATACAGTTAAAAGTTCTGTAAAATTCTGTGCATTTCCTGAAGTTGCTGACATTTAGTGCTTTTTTGTTTTGTTTTTGATGACTTAGTGATATGCAGTAGAATTACATTGTCTTAAGAAGCCTTTGAATAAACAATCATGAAACTGTCTATAAAAACCTTTGAATAAATAATGAAACTGTCTATAGAAGCTTTTGAATAAAAAATCATGAAACTATCTATAGAAGCTTTTGAATAAACAATCATGAAACTGTCTATAGAAGCTTTTGAATAAAAAATCATGAAACTGTCTATAGGAGCTTTTGAATAAAAAATCATGAAACTGTCTATAAAAACCTTTGAATAAATAATGAAACTGTCTATAGAAGCTTTTGAATAAACAATCATGAAACTATCTATAGAAGCTTTTGAATAAACAATCATGAAACTGTCTATAGGAGCTTTTGAATAAAAAATCATGAAACTGTCTATAAAATCCTTTGAATAAATAATGAAACTGTCTATAGAAGCATTTGAATAAAAAATCATGAAACTGTCTATAAAAACCTTTGAATAAATAATGAAACTGTCTATAGAAGCTTTTGAATAAAAAATCATGAAACTATCTATAGAAGCTTTTGAATAAACAATCATGAAACTGTCTATAGGAGCTTTTGAATAAAAAATCATGAAACTGTCTATAAAAACCTTTGAATAAATAATGAAACTGTCTATAGAAGCTTTTGAATAAACAATCATGAAACTATCTATAGAAGCTTTTGAATAAACAATCATGAAACTGTCTATAGGAGCTTTTGAATAAAAAATCATGAAACTGTCTATAAAAACCTTTGAATAAATAATGAAACTGTCTATAGAAGCTTTTGAATAAACAATCATGAAACTGTCTATAAAAACCTTTGAATAAATAATGAAACTGTCTATAGAAGCTTTTGAATAAAAAATCATGAAACTGTCTATAAAAACCTTTGAATAAATAATGAAACTATCTATAGAAGCTTTTGAATAAAAAATCATGAAACTGTCTATAAAAACCTTTGAATAAATAATGAAACTGTCTATAGAAGCTTTTGAATAAACAATCATGAAACTGTCTATAAAAACCTTTGAATAAATAATGAAACTGTCTATAAAAACTTTTGAATAAACAATCATGAAACTGTCTATAGAAGCTTTCGAAAAAATAATGAAACTGTCTGTAGAAGCCTTTGAATAAACAATCATGAAACTGTCTATAGAAGCTTTTGAATAAACAATCATGAAACTGTCTATAGAAGCTTTCGAATAAACAATCATGAAACTGTCTATAGAAGCTTTCGAAAAAATAATGAAACTGTCTGTAGAAGCCTTTTAATAAATAATGAAACTGTCTATAGAAGCATTTGAATAAATAATGAAACCTGCTCTTAGGTCATGAAATTAATTTTGAACTTAAGCCACTTTAAAAGGTTTAAGTTTAAAATTAACTATATGACATATTTTTGCCTCCTTTTGCTAATATTTTAGTAGTGTTTTTGTGTCTATATTTTAGATTAAGAATTCATAAACATATCTAACATAAATTGGAAATACATGTATCATAGCATTGAGGTTCAAATTGGGGAGAAATACTGATGATGTAATTGTCCAATGTACTTCTGCAAAAGATTTAAGACATATTCTCGGATAAGTGTTAAGGCCCATGGACCTCTTATTTGATAAAAGGTATTTTGCGACAAATTTTGTCAAATTTAAAGTATATTTTTTCAGTTTTCTCAGATTCTCTGAATTTATTTTAAAATGATTTTATTTCTGTTGATTGAAATTTTAAGAAAAAGTTACTTTGATTTATAAGAAAAAGTTACTTTGGTTTAAAGCATAGATTAAAAAATTTTATAGAATTTTTTCCTTTTATTTGTAGGTAATCACTTACATAGATATTCCAAGGTCATAGAAGGTCATTTGGGTACACCAAGGTCAAGGCCACTACCAACATGTCAGAGACTTGTCTGGTCTAAACCACAGCCACTTAATCAGTCTGCACCTTCGTAAGTATTGAAGTAAATTGAATTGATGAATTACTGAATCATTATGAATTATAAATTAAATTTTTAGCTCTTTGAGTAAAAAAATCAAGATGTGTTCACTTATATCCAGGGCATCTTTTCTGGAATGGTAGGGTGATAGTGTTTTATCACTTGGTCAGGTTTTTTTAATTTACATGTACATGTATATCAAAGGTGGAATGTTGAAGTGGAATAAAAGTGTTTTAAGGATGTCAGTTCAGGGATTGTGGAAAAAGCTTGAGTGCAGAGAGAAAGCACAACTATCAACTTCTATACAGGAATAGAATAAACATGTCATGACTTTTATTGTTACATGTGTATGTCCTGACTTTTATTGTTACATGTGTATGTCCTGACTTTTATTGTTACATGTGTATGTCCTGACTTTTATTGTTACATGTGTATGTCCTGACTTTTATTGTTACATGTGTATGTCCTGACTTTTATTGTTACATGTGTATGTCCTGACTTTTATTGTTACATGTGTATGTCCTGACTTTTATTGTTACATGTGTATGTCCTGACTTTTATTGTTACATGTGTATGTCCTGACTTTTATTGTTACATGTGTATGTCCTGACTTTTATTGTTACATGTGTATATTGTTACATGTGTATGTCCTGACTTTTATTGTTACATGTGTATGTCCTGACTTTTATTGTTACATGTGTATGTCCTGACTTTTATTGTTACATGTGTATGTCCTGACTTTTATTGTTACATGTGTATGTCCTGACTTTTATTGTCACATGTGTATGTCCTGACTTTTATTGTTACATGTGTATGTCCTGACTTTTATTGTTACATGTGTAAGTTTGGCTAAAGTTTTATACTAGATGTAATCCTTTTAATAAAACAAATATTTTGCGTGCAATCATTGGGACTATAATAACTTTAGTTTTACTGAGTAAGATGAATTCATGAATACATAATTACTTTATTTAAGTCAGAGTTTGTTCTTTATACATTTATGTACATGTATATTGCAATTTTTACTTTGTTATTTCAGAAACTTTTATCAACAGCAAAAATTATTATCTATTGGACTGGATGCTCCCCTTCCAATCGGAAACGGAAGACGATTTGATGATTTGGATGTTCCAGTGCTGGGAATTAAAGAAAAACCTGGATTTCCAGATGATCCTCAGTTGAAAGGATCAAAGTTAATTAGTGATGTTGACTCTGCCAGTGTGTTCCCTGTTGTAGCTTTTGTTGGAACAGGACTAGTGTTATTATTCTTGTTAAATCAGTATTATAAAAGTAAATCAAAACCTAAGAGAAAAAGACCGCGGATTAAAAAACCACATCATGTTTTATATGGACTGAAAATGCCAGGAGTTTGATAATGATTCCAGATTTTAACTATAATATTTATTTATACATTTAAACCTGCCTTAAAAGTCATTTCTATGTAAAGGTAACTTGTTTATAACAATGAATGATTCTACATGTGTATCTCTTCTCTAGGTCTTTACAAACAGGTTAGACTGTAAAAGTTTACTTGGATTTGATCTGAAAGTCATCATGGAGATATCAGTGTACCATGTTATACTTTCACATTTTTACATAATGTTGATTTTTATTGATAATGAAATGGTATAAGTTGAAGTTTTCCATTAAAACAGTATTAATCTGGGAATTTTTTAATTAATTCATTTCCATATTGTGCCACATAATCAATAAGAGGTATAAACTATGTGATACATTGATAATCAAGTTTTATCTTTAAGGAGTTAAGGGTTGTTCCAAAATAAACCTGTAAAATGTGGACATCATTTTTTTTGGCAGATATTTCTTGAATCTCCTCAAGGATATAGAGGTTCGGGGGATCTTAATTTGAATGTAGGTTACCTGATTATAAATATCTGGAAAGTTCCAGAAAAAATTATCAACTAAAAAATTGTGAAAGAATCACAGAAAATTGTTGTAAAATGTGCCAATTTTGTTATATGTTATGGTTAGAACAGAAATCCATCATTTTAATTTTATACATAACTATGTTAAAAGTAATTTATTTAGATAGTTATATGTACATATGTGATAGCAGCAGTCATAGTTATATGTATGTATGTGATAGCAGCAGTCATAGTTATATGTATGTATGTGATAGCAGCAGTCACAGTTATATGTATGTATGTGATAGCAGCAGTCATAGTTATATGTACGTATGTGATAGCAGCAGTCATAGTTATATGTACATACATGTATGTGATTGCAGCAGTCATAGTTATATGTACGTATGTGATAGCAGCAGTCATAGTTATATGTACATATGTGATTGCAGCAGTCATAGTTATATGTACGTATGTGATAGCAGCAGTCATAGTTATATGTACGTATGTGATAGCAGCAGACATAGTTATATGTACGTATGTGATAGCAGCAGTCCAGTTATATGTACGAATTTGATAGCAGCAGTCATAGTTATATGTACATATTATGTGATTGCAGCAGTCATAGTTATATGTACATGTACATATGTGATAGCAGCAGTCACAGTTATATGTACGAATTTGATAGCAGCAGTCATAGTTATATGTAAGTATGTGATAGCAGCAGTCATAGTTATATGTACCTATGTGATAGCAGCAGTCACAGTTATATGTACCTATGTGATAGCAGCAGTCATAGTTATATGTACGTATGTGATAGCAGCAGTCCAGTTATATGTACGAATTTGATAGCAGCAGTCATAGTTATATGTACATATTATGTGATTGCAGCAGTCATAGTTATATGTACATGTACATATGTGATAGCAGCAGTCACAGTTATATGTACGTATTTGATAGCAGCAGTCATAGTTATATGTAAGTATGTGATAGCAGCAGTCATAGTTATATGTACCTATGTGATAGCAGCAGTCACAGTTATATGTACATGTATGTATGTGATAGCAGCAGTCTGTAGGTCACAGTTGTTTATCACTCTCCATCCATTTATCTTAGTCAACATTTTAACAACTGATCATAAGTCTGAAATGTTATGATATGAATTTTGCTTAGAATAAAGTTCACTAAGTATGAGATAATTTTTATAATGATATTATATTCTGAGACAAAAAAGCACAAGCTTAGTGACACAGTACATTAATTTTATATGTTATTGAAAAATCTGTTGGCTGGTTCCAATAAATTTAGGAATGTTTTGTTTGGGTTATATATAAAACAAACATGTAAATGTAAGTGGAAAAATTATGATGCATGAGTTTCTTGAATTACATTATGTAATTGACATCACAGAATGGCTAAATAATTAAACTAAACACTTGACTTGTAATTCCTTTTGCAGTTAAAAAAACATTCAACAAGTGTTATTATAATAATTTACATAAATTTGACTGCACTGTTGTCATTAAGGGGCTGTAGATTTGTATTTTATTAATATATTGTTAAATTCAACTCAATGATTAATTTATGATCTGAATGAAGCCCATGGTATTTGGTTGTTTGTATCATTTATTATTACACATTTATTTATTTAGATTCTATGTCAGAGGTTTTAGATTTGCTCCTTAGGTGTTGTTTTATTTTGTTTTCTTTGTTTTAAAAAAATAAGGTGAGGAATTTTTTACTCGCCTTTAAAATATGAAAGATTTTTTACTTGACACTTTAGAATATGAAATTGCACAGTATTTGCTTCATCCAATATTGGTTTGGTGCCATATTTTGTAACACTTTCATTTTCTGTCATAAATTTTATTTATAGATTTGATTGTGGGTCTGTGTTTGTATACATGTATATACTTGTTTTTGAGAGATTGATATTTAATGGGGTATTGGAGAGAGAGAGAGAGAGAGAGTTTGTGTTTCCTTTTGCTGTATATGAAAATCAAATTGATAAATTGTGTGTGTTTGTGTATATATACATGTACTTGTTTTATATAGTGTATATTTGTGTTATGTTTTTATATGTTTTAAGTGAGAACTTTAACTTGATTCCATTTGGTGCATTTCATATTTTTTATTCCCATTGATCTCAACCTTACATAATCTGATCATAACTGAAAACAGCAGCAGAGTTTGATCAGTGACACAGTTAACTCTCTTAAAACATGACATGTGTACTTGTGACTTTATACTAATTACCACTAATTTTCAGTTGTTCAGTGTTATTTCAACTATCAGTGCTTACCATGTTTTTTTTTCTTGTTTTTGTTTTTGTTTTTTTTTTTTTTTTTTTTTTTTTTTTTTTTTTGGGGGGGGGGGGGGGGGGGGGCACTTTTTTCACAATTAGCAGGTGTAGCTAGAAAGACAGGGGGTGTTTTATTCTTCCAGAGTACCCAGCCCCACTTCCCTAGTGGAAGTTCACATGTTTATCTAAATAAGCCATTTTTCATAGTTTTTACTTTGCTTTTTGGATTGCGATTTGGACACGGACTGGTATGTTTGTGTTTGGGATTGTGATTTGGACATGGACTGGTATGTTTGTGTATGGGATTGTGATTTGGACATGGACTGGTATGTTTGTGTATGGGATTGTGATTTGGACATGGACTGGTATGTTTGTGTATGGGATTGTGATTTGGACATGGACTGGTATGTTTGTGTTCGGGATTGTGATTTGGACATGGACTGGTATGTTTGTGTATGGGATTGT
Organism: Tegillarca granosa; assembly: GCA_029721355.1. NCBI lineage: Eukaryota > Metazoa > Mollusca > Bivalvia > Arcoida > Arcidae > Tegillarca > Tegillarca granosa. The sequence goes on along the minus strand of CM056603.1, from coordinate 43,482,270 downwards.
GATTTGGACATGGACTGGTATGTTTGTGTATGGGATTGTGATTTGGACATGGGCTGTTATGTTTTTGTTTGATTTAGTCACTAAAGTTTCATGCTTTTCGATGCATACCTGTTAAGTCTCACACATTGCTTGTGAGAATCACACATTTTGATTTTAAATCCCACTCACATGCTCACCACTTAGTACTTTCTCAGGCATGTTGGTAAAATACTGTATTCATTATTGTTTTAAATATACAAATTATTAATAATAACTGCCAATATATTGATTATTGTTCAAAATATTTTAACTTTTATCTTACCTTTTAAAAATGTACTGTCTGATTCAGGTCTATTAAAGCTTTAGTTTTATAAGGTTTTGGACAATAAAATCAATTAAGTTTGTATTATGTCATATACCGTTATGGTGTATGCATTTTGTCATAATTATTGAACACCAAAATAAATGACAACTGGAGTATAAAATGTAGAGCATTTCAAAATCCTTGCGGTTATTTGTTATTGTAATTCAGTCATACACAAGTTTTCATAACATTGAACCCAACAGCAATGTGCTATCTTGTCACTAGATAAAGATTTAAATCCAAAAATTTGTGTTCAATCAAGTTGTGATTACATATTTTATGAAAATTTCTGAAGGTTTAAATGTTCTCAGAATGCAAGAAATTGCATACTAAGTATTCATTCTTTGATTTTTAATTTTTTTCCAGGGGGAGTATGTCCCCAGATCCTCTCATGCCTTTGGCACATATTTGTCTCACTCTTGCTTTCTATCAGCCTTGACAGCTGTGCTAATAAAAACAAATCTGTACTGTATGTAATATGATTTCAATCAATCCTAGATATATCCCTATCAAATTCCTCTGAGAGTCACAAATTGAAATATCCTGAATTTATTTTTAAAAAAGCATACAATTAGCCATATTTTGCATGAGGAAAATATTTGAGGTGCTCATGAGGTCTCATTTTCTTTTTGTTATAATTTATTTTACATTATCCTTTAATTTTCCTTTAAACTTATTATGAAATAATAAATGTTTTCTTTAGTGCTATAAATTGCAGAGTCATGAAACTTTGTGTGGACATTCATTGAAGAAAATTCTGAGTAATTTAATCAAATGTAGGTTACCTTGACCCCATTTTGTCCTCTGTTGGCCAAAGTTAATGAAATATTGCAGAATCTTGAAAATACCTGTGTACATTGTGTTCAGTTGAAGTAAGGGTTGGTCCCTATCTTCTTGTGTACATTGTGTTCAGTTGAAGTAAGGTTGGTCCCGGTCTTCTTGTGTACATTGTGTTCAGTTGAAGTAAGGTTGGTCCCTGTCTTCTTGTGTACATTGTGTTCAGTTGAAGTAAGGTTGGTCCCTGTCTTCTTGTGTACATTGTGTTCAGTTGAAGTCAGGTCGGTTCCAGTCTCTTGTGTACATTGTGTTCAGTTGAAGTAAGGTTGGTCCCTGTCTTCTTGTGTACATTCTGTGCATTTGAAGTAAGGTCGGTCCCTGTCTTCTTGTGTACATTGTGTGCATTTGAAGTAAGGTCGGACCCTGTCTTCTTGTGTACATTGTGTTCAGTTGAAGTAAGGTCGGTCCCTGTCTTCTTGTGTACATTGTGTGCATTTGAAGTAAGGTCGGTTCCTGTCTCTTGTGTACATTGTGTTCAGTTGAAGTAAGGTCGGTTCCTGTCTCTTGTGTACATTGTGTTCAGTTGAAGTAAGGTCGGTTCCCATCTTCTTGTGTACATAGTGTGCATTTGAAGTAAGGTTGGTCCTTACATCTCTGAATCTTCTGTGCAGTTGAATTTAATTAAGTTGATTATTTGATTATGAAAGCAAGAATGGCTAAAAAATGTAACAGTTGACAAATATAGAGAGGAGATAAGCATTGTGTAAAATGTGTTACTGTTGACAACTATAGAGAGGAGATAAGCATTGTGTTAAATGTGTTACTGTTGACAACTATAGAGAGGAGATAAGCATTGTGTAAAATGTGTTACTGTTGACAACTATAGAGAGGATATAAGCATTGTGTAAAATGTGTTACTGTTGACAAATATAGAGAGGAGATAAGCATTGTGTAAAATGTGTTACTGTTGACAACTATAGAGAGGAGATAAGCATTGTACAATTGGTTTTATTTTTGTCTTAAATCTGAGTGATAATGTTAACATCTTTTAAAATGAATATCAACTATTTTATTCTGATTTTTTTTTCATTATAATCCATGTTTAAATGTCACATGTTTCATTCTGTATTTGTGCCTGTAATGTATAAATGATATTAATGTGAGTTTTTGAGTCTATGCAAATTAAAACTCTTGTGTATACATATTTATACAATATTGTGAATTTTTTATAATAAAAAGTTGAAAACCACATAATATTTCTTGTTTTTAGAGCAATTCACTTACTTGGGTAAATTTGTTTATTGATTGATGGAAACCATTCATTATATATACTTTATTATAATACGACATGTAGAAGGAAATCAAAATTTAAATATTTACAATTCTAGTACACATGTATTGGTAAAAACATGACACAAACAAGTCCAGTTACAAAACTCATTAACAAACAAGAAGTTTCTGGGAACTCCATTTTTCTCTACATATGTATGCTGTGGTGTTATCTGATAAAAATAAACAATAACTAAAAAAAAATAATAAAAAAAAAATAAGGAGAAGACAATGATCAGAAGTTTAATTTTGTACCGGTATAACATGTACAAGAACAAGGAATGTAAACTGCTGAGTCTATGGCAGTTTTTCCAGACAAGACAATTTTTCCTTCTGGTTATATAATAACAGAAAGACCAAAAGGGGATTAACAGAATTAGTAAACTGTACCTTTTGTTAAAAGTATATAGAAAATTTATTTCAAACTGTTACAAACTCAGAATTTGTAGATAAGACCAGAAAGAACATGTAGAAAACTTTAACTTTGAATTTTGTAGAAAGAAACATAATTTGTCAAGATACAGATGGAGCATTTTGTTTTGTTACGTACAGATGTTTGTTGGGGTATATAAGAGTTATCTACCTTTAATTTGATGAAGCCCGTATTAGTTACCTCCCTTACGACACGGGAAGTGCTTGTCAAATGTCACGTATGCGCATGACTGAAATATGGCAACATTGAAAATGAAGTGATCGAAGAAGCAATGATTTTACAAATTTATATTTAACTCTGGACTTGTATGCCCCCAAGATGGCACAGTGTAAACACACAGCTCAAGATTTTACTCAGAACACATTCAGCCCGCATGTCGCGGTTCTGTGTAGCCCCGATGCGGAAGCTCTGTGTCAGAAAAATAATTTGACATTTGTGGAACTAGTTCAACCTTTTTGTCGACTAACCACAGAAGGTGACTACGAGGTTTATTAAAATTGTAACTTTAAATAATTCCATTCTGGTCTGAGATTTGTTTTGGTGATTTTCTAACTACCGCAAAACACCGAGTCTTCTGAACGATAGTTAAAATCATTTGAAAAAGGGGGCGGTTTTATTTTGCAAAAAGAATTCCGAAAAACTGCGGAAAAAATCCTCATTCGTTATTCTTCTCCTTGTCAGGCAAAATAGATATAATGTATATAACGAGTTTTATATGGTATATACATGCTAATTATTTAGTGCAATGTAGAAAATATTGTCAGGCAGATTTAAAACTTGTACTAGTTACCTAGTGATACCAATATTTTTTGTACATCAAATGTTAATTTTGGATAATCAAAATTAGCTTATATTAGGTATAGTGTTCCTCAGCTCTTGACTGCATGATGCTATACCTAGCATCAGAACTATTTTTGCCTTGGTTACCAAAAGTTCCGAGTACGCATTACTCCAGGATTAGAAATGTAGGTCAGTCTGCCACCCCAAGAACTGTTTCAGTTTGACCTATACTTTTTAACATATTTTTTTATGTTCTTAACCAGACAATTTAAGGTAGTTTTATGATATCACTTTCATGTAGCCACTGAAGTGACAATTATGTGTTGTGTGACATTCCTAGGTAATTGGCATTTCCGTGTCAACTGAGGTCAATTGGATGTCTTCTCTGTTTTCTTAAGTTGTGGAATATAAGCCAATAATGCCTTCATAGGCAACATCAAAATAGAAAATGTTGATATTTTAATATGAGATATAATTTTTTTGCCTAATTTTTGGACAGTGCATTGTTTGATGTTGATGCTGTTAAGCAATACACAGAAAATTTTCTGAAATATTGATATATTATGGCTTTGAATTTCTTTAGTAATCTTGATTAGACTAAAACAGATTCATCTCAGGTGCATGTGTCAGTGACAAAGTTTACAATATAAATGGAATCTAATGAACAACATTTAAATATTTTAGCTCACATACGAGATCCTAACAGTATACCACACAGTATAAAAAATTTAAAGATTACAATGAGAGATATGATGTCACAGTTACCACCTCCAGCTGTAGGGAAGAAATTGATGAGTGATGCTGTAGCTAATGCTCAACCACAGTTAGCTGAAGGAAGTAGAGGCAATGTTCTCTCAATAGGAAATTATGATCTACAGCTAGCCCGTAAGTATAGAAAATTGATCTGGTATGTGGAATTTATTAAGGATGTAACATCCTTAAGTCAAGATTCTTTTTTCAACTATGTTTAGTCATCCAGTTAACATGATTTGTGAAAATCCATGTATTGGTAAAAAACCCACCAACTAGCAAGCAAACTCAGAAAATCTTTCACCAGGGAATAGAAAGCCCTGTCACCTTTAAGCTGGAACTCTACATAAATCATTCAGCAAAATGCAGTAGAATTGAAATAATGGCTCATATTTCATTAATAGTAAAAACTGCAGAAAATGCATTTAAAGATTAATAAACGGAAAAAAGTTTTTTATTTTATAATTTTTATTTTCATTTTCATTAAAATCTTGACTTGTGTAGACTATATTATTTTGTTAATGATCAAATGTTTCAGAGTAAGACAGTTATTTTATTGAACATTTCATGACATAACCTCTCTTTTATTTCAGCTTCCACACCTTGGTATGAAGCATACAGAGAATGTTTCCTGCAGTTACTTCCCCCTAGTGATCATGAATTCTTAAATCATTGTTTAGGGTGTATCCTTTTTACAAAAACATAAACTCACTTTTATTAACTTAGAGAAATACATAAAAGTGTTTGCCATATCTTAACATTATCGTAAAGTGCTGTCAGACCAAGATGTTATCTTCAAGAACCATGTTTAAGTTTTATTTGAATTTGTTGAAATGAATAAGAGATGTAGAGCAGTTACCTTGTTTTTCAGGCATACAACAGTTCTATTGTGTCACCTGCAAGAATTCCACATGACATAAAGGAATCACAAAGGAATCAGAACCATTACTTTTCCTTTCTTGTAAAATTGATTGCTTTTTGTTAAAGCTTTGCCAGTGTTTCTGGTGAAATATCTTGGTTAAGTTTGATGTTTGACCTTTGTACTTTGATGTGTGACAACATGTGCAAACTGCAATCTGTTTGAACTTATGGAATGATAACCTTTGATATATTTTGTGTTTAATTAATGTATATATTTAAATTTATTTTTTGTTCAGTTTTCAAGCTACATGTATTATAATATCTTTGGAAAGCAAGATTTATATTCATTAGCAAATTTAAATTTACTATATAATTATGTTTGTGAGTAACTTCATTTCTGAAGGTCAGTTAGTCACATTATAATTTATCCTTAACACAATATCAGGTATATTTGTAGTATCTTCAGGTCATTCAGATCCAATATCCATGTTTAACAACTTAGCTGATCAGCAAATACAACAACAGACACAGTTTCCTACAAAGATGCCACGATGGTTCTGTCCAACAGTGATGAAATATTACGTGTTACTCCATGATGTAACAGAGGGAGAGGACGCAAAGTATGATATAAATCAGTATCAGAGTCACTCTTTAAGGTGTTACTACTTAAACTTTGGAATGATGTAGTTAGTTATGTCATTTATTTTGTTTATGTCTGTGATAAAAAAATATACAAAAAAAAACCACAGCACAATTAGAAAACATTTTAATAATGTTGCAGAGCTGTCCATAAATTATTTCCCATCTATATAGTTGTAAAAACTATTAATTTTCCAAAAATTTTGAGAGATTTACACAGTTTGAATAAATCAGGCTCAAGATCCTAACATTAATTCTAACATTTCTTGTATTTTACCATGATTAGAATTTTTATCAGAATGGCAATTGGCAAAACTACATTTCTTTACTTCCATGGACCCCTGAGTCTGATCCACATAGCACAATGACAACCCTGTATTGTAATTACTCTGATAAATGATATAAATTGAGGATATCTTTAAGATTTCATTAATATTCATGTTATAGGTCTGACTTGAAAAATTTTATACTGTATAGGTAGTTCACAATCTGATGGCAGTGTATGTAGCAAATTTGTTTTATCATTAGAGTTCTCATAACTTTCAAATTTTGAGAAGACTTGATGCACCTTTCACTGTCCATGTTTGATTTCAACTTGGGCATGTCAGAAAATGAGTCTATCTGCTTGCCAAAGTTACTCGAAGGTGGCTTTATCAGGATCCTTCGGTTACCTCTACCATCCCAGAAGTCTGTCCACTAGTAGATATAAGTTAAAAGAAGATTGACTTGGGCGTAAAATATCATTACTTTATTTCACTCTACTCCAGTTTTAATGCCTATAAAATTCTGTGATTTAGACTTGTTCTTGTTTTATCAACACTTTACCATCAGATCATGAACAATTTTTACTCTGGGAACAAAAGACAACTACATCATCATCCCATCAGATCATGAACAATATTACTCTCGGAATAAAAACATCATCATCATCATCATCATCATCCCATCAGATCATGAACAATATTACTCACAAATACAAACAACATCATCATCATCCCATCATATCATGAACAATATTACTCTCGGAATACAAACAACATCATCATCATCCCATCAGATCATAAACAATATTACTCTCGGAATACAAACAACAACATCATCATCATCATCCCATCAGATCATGAACAATATTACTCTCGGAATAAAAACATCATCATCATCATCATCATCATCCCATCAGATCATGAACAATATTACTCTCGGAATAAAAACATCATCATCATCATCATCATCCCATCAGATCATGAACAATATTACTCTCGGAATACAAACAACATCATCATCATCATCATCCCATCAGATCATGAACAATATTACTCTCAGAATAAAAACATCATCATCATCATCATCATCCCATCAGATCATGAACAATATTACTCTCGGAATAAAAACATCATCATCATCATCATCATCCCATCAGATCATGAACAATATTACTCTCGGAATAAAAACATCATCATCATCATCATCCCATCAGATCATGAACAATATTACTCTCGGAATAAAAACATCATCATCATCATCATCATCCCATCAGATCATTAACAATATTACTCTCGGAATAAAAACATCATCATCATCATCATCATCCCATCAGATCATGAACAATATTACTCTCGGAATAAAAACATCATCATCATCATCCATTGTTAAAGTTGTTGGTAAGAACAGTAGCCTGTACCATTAAGTACAAGGAGCTATTTCTGTTTTTATTGTTATATACTTTATTTTTCCATTATATACTTAAATATAATTTATTTTATTGGAAGTTATCAAATTTTTGTTGATTTTAATATCATTTCATGTACATGTATTTAGTTCTCAAATAATTAATACTTAAATAGTCACAGTTTTTGCAATGTCTGTTCACATTGGGACCCTGTAAAAATGGAACCCTGAGTAAAGTGAAATCCTGTATAAACTTATCCAGTTTGTTCAGGTTATACCAGTTATAAGTAATTCTGAAATTAGACCTTAAAATATTTTAGATAACCCTTCTTAGATTGGGTTATTTTTAACTGTAGTTGACTACTGAACTTTAGTAGAAGATATAGGACACATCTTTTTTTAGCATAAAGCCAAGGTTTTTATTATATGTATATTTGCTCACAGTGCTGTGTACCAGTAACTTGAGACTAGCCGCCATCTTATCTCTTGTTATGAAATGTTTTTATTGATAATCCTTAAGTGAGTCCAATCAAAACATATATGTACAATGTATATGATAAGCTTTTTTGATTTACAGTATTAGCTATGGATTTGGTCCATCAATTTTTAAAATCTTTTTTTGAATTATTTATAGGGCTGATGCTATTTACCAAAGTATGAAATCTACATATGGAGCCCATGTTTGTCATTTACTTCATATCAACTCCAGAAGTATTCATACAGCAGAATCTATGAAAATTGATAGTAATTATCCTGACCCCTGGAGTCAGTTCCTCAACAAACCAACAGAGTCTAGCTCAGTAAGTAACTTATTTGGTTTGTATTGTCATTATTTCTAGTGTGGAATTGAAAAATGTTGTTCCTTTGGAGTTTAAAAATGTTTTTGTGTATCCACAACCTGACACCAAAGTCCAACTCTTCCATGCAAAAAATGACACAAAATGTCTTATTAATCAAAATGAAACAAAGATTTATATCTGATAATTTGATATAACAATTTAAATGCCCATATGTACATAATGATGATCTATATTTCTGAGATTTATGATTCATTAATACTGAGAAACATTGCTTTAAGCTATTGAGATTGGAGAGTCAGGGTGGGCTTGGTATTATTTTATGTTGATCAGTTTGTTTTAGTCACAGGGTAATGGAAATTTTAAATTCCATTTTTGACAAAAATAAATTATAAAAATTCCTTGTTTATTAACATGTTTGGAGTATTGTTTTGGGGTTTAGATTAACACAGTAGACTACTAACACTCTATTACAGAGGAAGCCTCAGAAAGCTAGATACTTTATAGCCTGGGTAAGTCAAACATCAGAATGACTGAACAACAGTAATGATGATAATAATGACTAGCAATGTATTTATTTTATTTCTTTCATTGCAGTCTTGGTTTTATTTATTTTTTTTTTACATTTTCTTTGAGGTGATTTTACTATTTGAATGATTTATACATATTATACATACAACAGTTTATATATTTTGAAGAATTTTCTATAACTTTGCATGGTTTTTGTAAACTTTCTATTTTTATATTGTTTTTATTGCTTATTATTACGTATGCTGTGTTGTTTACATGATTGTATACATGTATATAATTATGTTGTAAATTTTTTTTGTATTTGCTGTTATGTTATGAAATATACATGTAATTGATTTTTAGAACCAATGTATTGGAGTTTGATTTGTGTAATTACTTGATGTGTTGTGTAATATCAATTATTTTATGATTTTGAAATATCAAGTGAAACGAATTTCATCTAAATGAATATAAAATGAAAAAAAAATCATCAAAAATGAATAGAATTCCATCAGTTTAAAGCACATTGTTTAAATGTTTTGGTTTTTTGAATGATAATTGATTTAAATCATCCACCATGTTTTGAAGAAAAAATGGGAATTTTGGGTTTTATCTGTCTATTTATATGATATATTTTTTAATGGAATTAAGAATCAGAATTGTACAAATCTTAACATAAAGTATGAACAGTGATAGGAAGTTATGAATGCTGGTAGTATAAAAACAAACTTAAGATTATGTTTTGTTCATTGTTACAAGTTGTTCCTTGGTCTCACCTGAGTTCTATACTCCAAACTTTGATTTAAATTTCTGGTGTTTTCTAACATAATAATGTCAGTTCATTATCTACAGAAGCTAGTCAAGTCAGTTCTGTAAATTTACTGATCGTTATTCATATACCAATAGGTATTTCATATTTAAGTACATGTATCAGATATATATTGATTTTTTATTTAACATGTTAATGACAGGATATAAAACATAAAGATTTAGAACTTTTGTCTCACAATAGCATTATGTTATATGTGTGGCCATAGTTTTGCCATGTACCAATTTTATAAATAAAACTTCAACATCAATGTACATGTACTATATTTAAAATCATCATCATTTAATATATAACCCTCTTACTGTCCTGTGTTTGAATCTTAGCTTATAGATCACAGTGCCTCAACCCCTGAGGCTCCATGACCAACTTTGTAGATCTTAGCTCATAGATCACAGTGCCTCAACCCCTGAGGCTCCATGGCCAAATTTGTAGATCTTAGCTTATAGATCACAGTGTCTCAACCCCTGAGGCTCCATGGCCAACTTTATAGATCTTAGCTTATAGATCACAGTGTCTCAACCCCTGAGGCTCCATGGCCAACTTTGTAGATATTAGCTTATAGATCAAAGTGTCTCAACCCCTGAGGCTCCATGGCCAACTTTGTGGATCTTAGCTTATAGATCACAGTGCCTCAACCCCTGAGGCTCCATGGCCAACTTTGTAGATCTTATCTTATAGATCACAGTGCCTCCACCCCTTTTGGTTGCAAAAGATCAAGGTTTTATCAGGTACTCTGGTTTCCTCCCCCTTTCAGAACTGAGATCATCAAAAGGTTGATATCAGTAAAACTCATTGTATCTAAACTGGGACACTAGACACCATAAACCCACTCCATTTTACGCTGTAAATGCAAATTATAAACATTTTGATATTCTTATACTAGTAGTGTGTACAATCTAAAATTGTGACAAAAGTAGAACCAACTATCTGTCAGTCTTTATTAAAGTAAATGGAAATACAAATTAATGTAATAAAATCAAATCTTTTGTTTAATAATTAGGTCCTTATACTTTGTCAAAGCTTAGCGCCTGGTATCTTGGAACAGATCTGTAAAAGCATGATCATTTTATTACAAAATTGTATTAGATTTTTGCATGAATTTACATGTGTTTTAATTTTGATAATAATCAAAAAATTTTTATCCTCGTGGATATGGTATCCATATATACAGTAAAATCTAGTACAGTTTTCACATCTGCATTGATTTAGGACTGCTTTTGTGATTGTCAACATTGTGGCTTCATAAAAGATACAACATTTACTTTGGTGAAACCTGTTTGTACCAGTCAGTTTCCAGATAAGACAAATTTAAAGTGACCACTATAGACAGATGACAACTGAAGACAGATTTATAAAAATTAATTATCTGCTCTTCTAAAAATCAGTGTGGAGTAGGGTGAATACTTCCTGTTTAGAAAAGTTATCATTAACTTTATATTATCCCTTCTACAACTTTGATAGATTAATTTATCTCCATTTGACTACTGAAATTTGATATTTTTACCCTCAAAAATGTTGCATTTCACTCCCTAGTGGCAACCCCCCATAGTTTTACTTACAAATTTCTCTAGAATATAAAAAACATTTATTGTGAATGTCAAAGAGATCCAGGTAATCTTAAGATTTTCAAAGTTTCTCCTAAGTTTTGATAATTTTATGTTGTATCCATGTTTATCAGCTGTATAGACAGGTAAAATCAGCTAGTAGGTTAGTTTTAGTTTTGAATCACCATGAGAATTTTATGTCTTCTATCACCAGATACGCTGTATGCTACTTAGCAGTTTATAACTAATCATAGTTATTACCGTAGATATTGATTGGCATCATAATATGATCAGGGAATATAGTTAATGTATATCGTAACAGGCACAATACATGTATATACATGTAGGAAAAGTGATTGTAACCAACCCAATCTGACCACTGTATCCAGGAAGCCTGTTATAGACAGGTGATCAATAATAAGTTAGACTATATGTTTAATGTTTGGCTTTTAGCCGTGTCACAACTTGGATTTCAGTTTAACAAATACATAGGAACATTAATATACATTCTTCACATAGTATTTAAATTCAAATAAACTTAATAGAATGTTTTATCTGCTTTACAGGAAGGTGCAGAGTATGATGTGAGTGTAGGTAGTGGTGGGTCTGATGATTCTGCAGGATTTCCAGGAAAGGTGCAAGAAGGTACAACAGAACCAACTATGATGTCAGAGAGTATAATGATTGAAAGTGCTAATGAAGCAATTGAAGGTATAACTCTCTCTCTCTCCCTCTTTGTTTAAATGTTAATTGTAAAAGTGTTAATGAAGTGGTTAATGTTCTAGTTATATAATTAGATGTTCTTCTCAGCTCTGTGTTTTTAATATGTTGGTAAGATATAGATTTTTGCTGTGTTTTTTTATATTTCATTTTCCACTTTAACCCTTGCCTGAAACATGTTTTGGAGATGGTTTACCAAATATTTTCAAAACTCAAGGATCAAAAAGGGATGGATGAAATTGGGACTTTAATAAGTATTTTTGGATTTATTCTTTTTGATTTTTTAAATATCTAGCAGACATAGATGATGATTATTAAGAAGAGAATACTTTATTTATAAAATTTCGGAATCTTTTAATTTGCTCTTCAGGATTAGAATAAGGGTTAATAACTAACCAAACTGAGTTAGAATTAGGATTAGGTTTAATTACCTTATCAATAAACTTTAGTTGATTTTAAAACTTTTTCATACATACATGTAATTAGTTTCAGTTTGATAATGATCTCACAATTTCACAAATCTATAATATTATACATGTATATTTTAACTGTGTACTGAAAAAAGTTATACAAATTTTATGTTTGAATGCTCATATACTAACATAACAAGATAAAACCAAGGTCTTATTTAATTTAATTAAAGTGTAATCCAGCTTTTATGTATTGTATCTAATTTTAGCTTCTTCAGGGACAGGAAATGGTGAAATTATGGATCACCCTTTGGCATTGTCCACTCATCAGCAGAATTCTGTCAATCATTATGAAGAGCCAATGTCACCTGATTATACACAAGTTACACAGACTAATCATACAGCTGTAAATACAAAGGGGCGGAGTCAGAAAGGAAACACAAGAGGTGGTCATGGGATGTGTCTAACTACCAGTGATCATGATAGAATTAGGATATTTATACATGAGTTCTGTGTTCGAGCTTTGATTCCCTGGGCAGAGAAACAGATGAGGGTACTAAATGAACAGGTTTGTTATCTTTAACAGTTACTGTATAATATCACATGGTGAACGTTTTAATCTGGATTACTTTACTGTATAATATCACATGGTGAACGTTTTAATCTGGAATACTGAAAAAATAGGAAATTTTTAACTTGTCTATTGCAACATTGCAATTTTGGACTAGTCTGATGCATGGGTTGTGGTTTGGGTTTCTTTTGATGCCAGGTTACAATTTGGAACCTGTCTTCTGCAAGGTTGCAGTTATCCCCATTAAAATTTCTCATTGATTATTTTTATCCAGACCAAATTTTTGTAATGCCTATTTATGATTTAATAGGAATGATAAAACCAATGCATAGATATGCATGTAATTATCCAGTTCTGGTTCAATGCACTGTATAATGTAGACGTTTTACCCTCAAATTTTTCAGTGATAACCTTGTTATCAGACCTCCCTTGTTTTTGCCCTGAATTTAATGAAGTTTGGTCTAAACTATGAACATGATGTTAGTTCCTGTTCAAGGATTTTATACCATTTACCTAAAGCCAGCCTAGCTTACGCCATAAGGAAGTATGTTTGAGTGTGAGCATGATGTTTGCTTAAACTTTGATCTTCCCCTCTGTAACTACTGGACCAGTTTGAACCAAATCTGCAGTGGAAGCTCCTTTGCTGATGAAGATTAAATTTTTATTTTTGGCATGTCCATCCTAAATATAAGGTGACTTCCATTTACAATTAATGAGAAAAAAAACAACAACAAACAAACAAAAAAAATCAGATAGCCCTTACATGTTCATTTATGAATACTTGTGCACCTTGCTTTGTGCAATTATTTATAATTCCTTCTACACTTTACACCCATTCAATAGAAATTTTAAAAACAACCCGGCCCATTGAGTCTTTGACCCATTTTTTCAAATTTATTATATAGAAAGTAGATGTTTTCATTTATCATACATGTATATAATCTGTGTGTTTCAGGTGCAGAGTATGATAGATATGGTTAACATTGGGTGTGTTCAGAGTAATTACATTGGTACCATAGAATTACCATTGGTAATGAAATTTACCAATGGTATGCCAATGACGCCAATAAAACATACCATCGGTAACTTTTTTTGCAGACAGTCTAGAGCTCTGCAAGCGATGGCAAGTCATATAGTGACATCATTTCAAAATGGCGACTTCAACTAAAACTGACTTGGTTTTTCCAGTAAAGTTAGAGATAGATTGAAAAGTTTGTCTTGATGAATGGAAATGTGTTTGAAATTTATCAGGTGAATATTTAGAAATAGTAACAGTATAATAATCAGTTACTCTAGCAACACCAGCAGAATTTCAGCGTTTGTTATGCAGCATAATAACATCTGCAGAACTTATGTAATTCATTAGATTATTTAATGTAACATATGCCTGCTTCTATTGATTTAAGACAAATCCCGTAGTTATGCATCTGTTTGCCATTTTCTTGTGTGTTAGTGAAACCATTGGTACGCTGTTGGTAAGAATGGTACCAGTGGTTTACCATGGGTACCATTGTCAAGTAAACTAACATTGGCATTCTAAAGTACTGTTCTGAAAACAAAGTTGTCTAATGGTACCAGTTGGTTACAAACATTTACAATGGAAAATTGTGATTGTTACCAATGTAATTACTCTGAATGCACCCATTATTTCTTATACATTTATATTTGTTCTGATATGTGTAATACAAAGTAGACATTCTTGTTTATGATACAAATACATTGTACCTACCAGCAAGGGATCTTTTAATGAAAGTTCTTGTTTGATTATAGAAGGGGTGACAATTGATTGGTGTGTACAGCCATGTTTATTTATATTAAAACATATTTAATATTGAATATTTAGGTTTCATCAAGAAAAGGAATTCACAAGTCTTTCTTTAGTGCTACAAAGAAATGGTTTGGAGGTAACAAACCAGCAGAAAAAGTGGCTGCAAGTCAAAATACAACTGTAGTGTAAGTATTAAGTTCCATTTGTGCAGTTTACTAAAACATCAATAGGAGTCTTAAGTGGCAGAGTGGTAGAAAGCAAAGCTTATGATTCAAAGCTCCTTTCATTTTCTAGGTGTGTTTTCAAGCTAATCCTGGGGTAAGAAAATTTGTTAGTTTGTAGCCAAAAGTTGGTTTTCTCTTTCATTTCAGAATTAAACCCCTTGATAAACATATAAAAATGAAAGAAAGTCAACTATGGCATAAAACACTATAACTCTACTACACTTGTTTTCGCGGCTATTAACTTTCGCGATTCTCTAATCCAAAACTATTTCGCGACTATTAACTTTCGTGATATGGACTAGAGCTAGAAATAAGAAAAACCATAAACTTTCGCGATACGGACTGTTACTGCTTCCGTAAACAAAGTGTTGGGTAAACAGTAGTATATACATTGTATGTACTAGTATACGAAGCGATATTAATCCGATAACGAATTTGATAAACAAGTGATTTATACTCACTAGCGTTTGGCGTTTTTTGTATTGTTTAAGCTCATCACATTTTATTATTACTTGTGGTCTTAACCATGTCAGTTGTACAATGGCTTCAAAAATTGAAAACTGGATCAAATGTACCAAAGACACCAGAAATTTTTTTTAGAAATATGTGTTCCTGATCCAAATAATGAAACACACCACAGAAAACTGCTGATGTGCAGTATGCCAATTCGGAAGTTTTAAAAGTTTTGTCAACTTCATTTTGTATAATACCATTTTTGACAACAAGCTCGCGACGATTAACTTTTGCGATTATTTTGCTCTCGCAAAACACGCAAAAGTTAATAGCACACGAATAAAAGTTGGTTTACAGTATATTGTATCTTGTAGTGATAAAAATCAAAACAGTCATCATGTGACAGTAAAACAATATCTGTCCAATTATAATGAAGCTGCAAAAAATAAATAATATCTAGCCAATCATATTGTAGTTGAACAAAATGACATTTACTGTACAGTTTGCAAAAAAAAAAAAAAAAAAAAAAAAAAAAAAAAAAAAAAAAAAAAAAAAAAAAAAAAAAAAAAAAAAAAAAAAAATGTTCTATTCATTTTGTTTTGCTTATTGTATTTATTAATTTGATATATATATATATATTTATATTATTAATTATTTTTACAGTTACACATCAGAAGCACCAGAGTTACAGATGAGGCGTTTAGCAGATTTAGCTTTCCTATTTCAGATGTATAGATTTGCTTTTGATACATATCACACAGCCAAGAGAGATTTTAACAATGATCATGCTTTATTACATTGTGCTGGTGCTCTGGTATGTACTCACTTAAATATATCTTTAATTTTCCTCTGTCTTTTGAAGTTGTTGTAGGAAATATCCCCAGTACTGGCTATATACATGTATATAGTTAGTGTTAGTGTTCCTTTAATATTAGCAGAACATTCTAGGTTTTTAGTCATAATAAAAAACAATAGGAATAAAACTAATTAAAGATGCATGTAATTATTTTAAAATAATTATCTTTAACAAAATAAGTTTTTTAATATTGTTAAGTTGTAATGAGTGTAGTTTTACAATCAGCAATCGACATGCCCAAAATAAGTTTATTTATGGAAACAAGGGCATACATTAGAAGTACATGTCAGCAAGGTTAAAAGTGGACACATAATTTAACATGGGGTTTCATTTTTTTCATATTTATAAAAAGATAAACAATTGCAGAATGTTTGTTCATACTTTTTGTTAAATATAAAAATATTAAATGTTTTGTAGGAGATGGCATGTGTGGCTAGTTTTATGAATGGTGAATATAAATGTCCGTTTCATTATATGGAGTCAGCTATAACTACATATTTACAATCCTGTAGGTCAGTATACATACCCTGTCATTCAGTTAATTATGTTTATTATTTTGGCTCAGTGATTCTTGACAACTTGGCTAGTTCTCTTTCTCTGAGGAGGAGCTGTTACCGAAGTTGTTTCAGGCAAACTTCTTACAAAACTGAAATTTTGAAAATTGAAAAGACTGGTATGTTTGTTTTAATTGTTATTTTTGTTTTAAAGTATTACTGATATACAAAAACCTTGAATTGCATTTTTTTTATCTATGCAATTTTCGTACTTAATTTTATTCACCAACTTAAAAGTTTAAAGTGAACAACAAGACAAAAAAAAACTTGTAATCTGTTGCTTCCATGTTAAGAAAAAACAACCCTGAAATCTGAGAAAACAACCTGAGATCTGAGAAAACAATCCTGAGATCTGAGAAAACAAACCTGAGATACGAAAAAACAACCCTGAGATATGAAAAAACAACCCTGAGATCTGAGAAATCAACCCCTGAGATCTGAGCTGAGAAAACAACCCTGAGATCTGAGAAAACAAACCCTGAGATACGAGAAAACAACCCTGAGATACGAGAGAACAACCTGAGTTATGAGAAAACAACCCTGAGATACGAGAAAACAACCCTGAGATCTGAGAAAACAACCCTGAGATCTGAGAAAACAACCCAGAGATCTGAGAAATCAACCCCGAGATCTGAGCTGAGAAAACAACCCTGAGATCTGAGAAAACAACCCTGAGATACGAAAAAAACAACCCTGAGATACGAAAGAACAACCTGAGATATGAGAAAACAACCCTGAGATACGATAAAACAACCCTGAGATCTGAGAAAACAACCCTGAGATACGAGAAAACAACCATCTGAGAAAACAACCCTAAGATACGAGAAAACAACATTGAGATATGAGAAAACAACCCTGAGATACAAAAAAACAACCCTGAGGTTCTAAAAAAGTTAAAGGAACCTATTAGTAAAACGTAAAAAAAAAAGAACTTCTGAGTGTTGTATAAACGTGAGTTAAATGAATTATTCATAACAATATGTATAAACAGTTGAAATTCATAACAATATGTATAAACAGTTGAAATTCATAACAATATGTATAAACAGTTGAAATTCATAACAATATGTACAAACAGTTGAAATTCATTACAATATGTATAAACAGTTGAAATTCATAACAATATGTATAAACAGTTGAAATTCATAACAATATGTATAAACAGTTGAAATTCATAACAATATGTATAAACAGTTGAAATTCATAACAATATGTATAAACAGTTGAAATTCGTATCAGTATGTATATACAGTTGAAATTCATAACAATATGTATATACAGTTGACTCTTGTTAATTCAAAATTGATGGGATCAGATGAAAAATTTCGATTAATCCGAATTTCGAATCAGTCGTTTGGATCACTGATGATGAGAACGGAAGATTACTCTAATAGTAAAGTGCTCCTCTATTGACATCATGTGTATGCACATGTATAAACATGTATAAATTCATAACAATATGTATAAACAGTTGAAATTCATAACAATATGTATATACAGTTGAAATTCATAACTATACAGTTGAAATTCATAACAATATGTATAAACAGTTGAAATTCATAACAATATGTATAAACAGTTGAAATTCATAACAGTATGTATAAACAGTTGAAATTCATAACAGTATGTATATACAGTTGAAATTCATAACAATATGTATATACAGTTGAAATTCATAACAATATGTATATACAGTTGAAATTTATAAGAATATGTATTAAACAGTTGAAATTCATAACAATATGTATAAACAGTTGAAATTCATAACAATATGTATAAACAGTTGAAATTCATAACAGTATGTATAAACAGTTGAAATTCATAACAGTATGTATATACAGTTGAAATTCATAACAATATGTATATACAGTTGAAATTCAGTAAGAATATGTATATAACAGTTGAAATTCATAACAATATGTATATACAGATGAAATTCATAACAATATGTATATACAGTTGAAATTCATAACAATATGTATAAACAGTTGAAATTCATACAATATGTATATACAGTTGAAATTTATAAGAATATATATTAAACAGTTGAAATTCATAACATTATGTATAAACAGTTGAAATTCATAAGAATATGTATAAACAGTTGAAATTCATAACAAGTATGTATATACAGTTGAAATTCATAACAATATGTATATACAGTTGACTCTTGTTAATTCAAAATTGATGGGGTCAGATGAAAAATTTCGATTTATCCGAATTTCGAATCAGTCGTTTGGATCACTGATGATGAGAACGGAAGATTACTCTAATAGTAAAGTGCTCCTCTATTGACATCATGTGTATGCACATGTATAAACATGTATAAATTCATAACAATATGTATAAACAGTTGAAATTCATAACAATATGTATAAACAGTTGAAATTCATAACTATACAGTTGAAATTCATAACAATATGTATAAACAGTTGAAATTCATAACAATATGTATAAACAGTTGAAATTCATAACAGTATGTATAAACAGTTGAAATTCATAACAGTATGTATATACAGTTGAAATTCATAACAATATGTATATACAGTTGAAATTCATAACAATATGTATATACAGTTGAAATTTATAAGAATATGTATTAAACAGTTGAAATTCATAACAATATGTATAAACAGTTGAAATTCATAACAATATGTATAAACAGTTGAAATTCATAACAATATGTATAAACAGTTGAAATTCATAACAGTATGTATAAACAGTTGAAATTCATAACAGTATGTATATACAGTTGAAATTCATAACAGTATGTATATACAGTTGAAATTCATAACAATATGTATATACAGTTGAAATTCATAACAATATGTATACAGTTGAAATTCATAACAATATGTATATACAGTTGAAATTCATAACAATATGTATATACAGTTGAAATTCATAACAATATGTATATACAGTTGAAATTCATAACAGTATGTATATACAGTTGAAATTCATAACAATATGTATAAACAGTTGAAATTCATAACAATATGTATATACAGTTGAAATTCATAAGAATATGTAATTAAACAGTTGAAATTCATAAGAATATGAATTAAACAGATGAAATTCATAACAATATGTATAAACAGTTGAAATTCATAACAGTATGTATAAACAGTTGAAATTCATAACAGTATGTATATACAGTTGAAATTCATAACAATATGTATATACAGTTGACTCTTGTTAATTCAAAATTGATGGGGTCAGATGAAAAATTTCGATTTATCCGAATTTCGAATCAGTCGTTTGGATCACTGATGATAAGAACGGAAGATTACTCTAATAGTAAAGTGCTCCTCTATTGACATCATGTGTATGCTGTTATGTATTACAGTGTATCACTTACAATTAACATTGAAAATTTAAGATTAAGTTCAAATTAAACATTACAAATTAAAAATAATTTTAAATTTTTCTATGTTAATGTAAAGCTCAACAAACTAAAGATTTTTGAACAATAAAAAAAGTAAATCGGAAACTTCACCAGAAGCTACAAGGTTCCATTGAAATTTGTTAAACACTGACTATGGTGAGGCTCAGTTAAAGTTTACTTTATTCATAATCATAATTTCTTCATCTGTAATCCTTTTTAAAATCGCGGCTTGGCATGTCACACTTTCCAGAATGGTGTATACCATTTACCTTGACAGATCAATTAAGTTTAATTGTGGTAATTAGGGTGGGGTATTCTTTTGATCAATGACTGTGGAAGTAGCAGACCGCACACATTTTAATTTTACACCAATGAATTTTTTCCTTTTACTGACAGACAGTTTACTATGACCTGACCGGAAGAGACAATCGTAAAATGCATGGGAAACCAACTTTTTTTTTTTATGTGTATTTTTGTCAGAAATTAATCTTCCAAGTATACTGTAACTCTGTTACTGAACACTTCTTAAACAAGAGATGGATTAATTATTTCAGGTATTAATCAATATTTTAAAGATAAAATATTTTTTGTGTACATGTGTTTTTTATACGTCCCGTCATATGACGGGACTGTCCTTCCGGTACGGTGCTGTCCGTGCGGGCGGGCGGGCGGGCGTCTGTTAACAATTTGTATTCCGTTCAATAGAGACCACAAACATTTATGGATTCAAATGATATTTGGTATACAGCTTTACCATGGTAATACCTTGTGCAAGTTCGAATTACAACTTTTTCAGATTATTTTTGGAGGAGTTATGCCCCTTTTTTAACTTAGAAATTTTTGTATGTATGACCATGTGGTTTCCGATCATCAGAGCCTACAACTATTTATGGATTCAAATGAAATTTGGTATACACATTTACGATGTTATTATCTGGTGCAAGTTCGAATTACAACTTTTTCAGATTATTTTTGGAGGAGTTATGCCCCTTTTTTAACTTAAAACACCTTTTTATCATACTGCACAGATCACGACAACAGTTCAAATTATAATTAAGCTTTATAGATATAAATTATTTCAGGTTGGTTAAAAAAAGGTTCTCAAACATTTCAGACAAAAAATGTATTTGTTTCCTAAAATCTTCCTGCATGCAATGCTTAACACATGAAAACACTGCCATGACCTAACATTATATTTTAAACTTCTTCCTTCCTGGAAATGAATATGAATTATATAGCAGTCTACCACTATCCATTTAGCAATATATTTTTACATACATATATCCTAGTTGTACTTATACTTCTCAGTAAAGAATGGAACAATCTAGAGGATTAGTGACGAATTCATTCGGAACATCCTCTGGATGTGAAATGATAAAGGCGACAACTTTCTCCTTTTTAACAGCATATATCTAAGATAAACAAGGAAAGTATATTTCGATTTAAACGTTGGAATTTTCATTATACTTTGTAATAAAGACTGAAAATTCACTTTGATTTGAGCAAAATTTCGAATTTCAGTATTTCAATTTAAACACACAAATTTGCATAGAAATACATAGCAATCTGACGGAACCGTTTGTATCATTTCGATTTAAGCGAAATTTTGATTCAACAGATTTCAAATTAACGAAGAGCCGACTGTATTACAGCTATAATTGAATTGTATTTTATATTGTTAGAAATCCCTTGTATGCAGCTAGAGCAACTCTTGTCAGTACAGAAATACTAAAGAACAGACGATTATATAGCGAGGCAGCATTACAGTTTATAAAGCTGACGAGTGAGGTATGTATAACGTTTGTTTTAGTTATATCACTCTGACTGTACAGGTGTCTTATTTAAACTAGGGGGTTTGGTCAAAGGATTTAAATTCTAATGTGAAATGATCAAAGAAATTCTAGTTTGCTAAGCAAATGATGTAAACAAACAGCTACTATAGGCATACTAAACAGAAATGAGGTGCGTTCAGCCGTGAAATACACAACAGTTTGACACAGAAAAGTTAATATTAACATTCGCCAACTACATTTTATTTTCGCCAATTTTATTTTGAATTCACTAGACACTTTCGCCAATTTCAATTTCATTTCGCCAGATTCAAATATTTTTCGCAATTGGCGCCACTGGCGATCGACAGCGCGAGCCCTGGTTTGCTTTCTAATATAGATTTTCTATTTTTGAACAATAAAATATCAAGTTTTATATCAGTTTTATTGTATGTTTTGATGTTAAAAACATGAACTTTTGTCATCATAATTGTGGTTTTACCTGATTTGTATTGATCTTAGTTTGTGAGTCACTATCAGTAACTTGACATTCCTGTTTGAAGAGAACCAGCCATGATAATATCACACCATTTTACAACAAACAGCATTAAAAATTTACACATCACAAACCCATAATAAAACCTGTGGGTATTTTTGTGAATGATGAAAATCAGACATTTACAACAAAAATAAAATAATAATAATAACAAGATTAAGATTTTGATTTTATTGTTTGTAAACATTATGTTTCATTACTATTTAACAGTTAGTAAAACATCTTCATCAAGCCCTAGATAACTTTGCCACCATATTTATCACCTGTTCATTCGATCTTTACTTCAGGATTCAGATTTGAGAAGTGCCTTACTGTTAGAGCAGGCTGCCCATTGTTTTATAAACATGGAGGTACCCAAAGTCAGAAAATATGCATTCCATATGATATTAGCTGGTCATAGATTTAGTAAATCTGGGCAGGTAAGAGTGAAAATTATCGGAATACTTATATTTGATAAAGTTCTGCCTCAAAATTCAAAATAAATTACATTTGCTCTTGAAAAGCTAACACATTGAATAAATGAGAAAGAATTAATTAAATGAGTGGAGGAGGGGGGCTTAAAATTATGATTTAAATTTATGCAGTATGTACATGTATACAGATATTGTTCTTGTGCATAAAGTGATTATTTATATATTTTTTTTTTTTGAGAACTTAACATTTCTATGTTTATTATATTATTATTATTATTTATTATTATTATTATTATTTTCAGAGAAAGCATGCATTAAGGGCATATTCACAAGCCTTACAAGTATACAAGGGTAAAAATTGGTCTTTAGCAGAGGTATGTTATATAAATGTAGAAACACAACAAACTGTAGTACTTTAAGTTTTACTTTCTTTTGTACAGTTTAGCATTAGCCTGCTTTAAGCAAGTAGGAATATTTGTTTTTATTATTGTGTAATATGTCTCAAAATTCATCTAATTGTGATAATAAAGAACTGTATGAAAAATACAATACAGTACATCTATTACTCTCACCTCTATGGTTATCCAGTGGTTGTCACATGACAGACATGTTGACTTACGAGTACTTGCTGACATTGTGACTTTTTACACCACCACTCCAGAACTGATTGCTTCAATATAAAAATCTTTATTCCAGTGTAAAACATCATTACTCCATTTCACAAAATTGAATGTCACACATAGTTTTGGCATAATTTTATGCTCCTCGCTGTGCAAAACATGCTGTATATAAACAGGAAACTAATTATTTAGATTGATTTACATGTAAATCTGTATTTTTCAGAAATGAGAGACATGTAGGTGGTCTACTGTTTAAAAAATCACAAATATCAGAATTGTATAATTGTAATTATAATTATAATTATTATATAATTGTAATTATGTGTAGTTGTATAATTGTTTGTTTTGTAGGATCATATTAACTTCACATTAGGTAGACAGTCATTTAACCTCAAACAATTGGAGAATGCCACATCAGCATTTAAACATCTATTGTCAGAAAACAGTAAACAAATATCAAGTCAACAAAGTGCTTTCCTTAGAGAGTATTTATTTGTGTACAAGGTAGGTTGCCATGGTTACTTTTGTAGTTACACATTTCTAGTTTTAGTGTGGAACTGTATTTCCTAAGTATATAGAATAATATACATATACTTGTAGGCAACTTGATGTTTTCCAGTACATATGATATTATTTTAGAAATTTTTGGTACAAAGTGTTTCCAAACAGAATAGTTCCTATCTTTGTTAAAGTATTGATGGTACTTGTGAACATTAAAGTCTCCAGGCACTTCCAGTGCTTTCAAGTTTCAATCTTCCAGTTTTAGCTAACATAAAGTGACTTGGAGTATATGTTACTTCACTTTGGATAAATTGTCAATCAAATCTGCCAAGAGAAATTTATTTAATAGGCTTAAGTTGAATGAAGCAGTATGAAAAGAAATGTCTGACTCATTGAATCGCAGTGAAGTCTGAAATGCCATAAAGCATGGCTTGGGAATAAAATCCTTGTATCACAACCTGCAGCCATTATGACCTTTAAGCCATTTATCTGCACAAAATTTATTTAGAGTTTAAAATTAAATTTTCAATTTTAGCAACTATTAAGTCAGGAGGCAGGAGAATTTGGTTTACATTCCGGTCCATTACCAGAACTTCCATTGCCAGTCTTAGACAATAATGCAACTAAAGTGATATTAGGAAGCAGAATCCAGACAAGTTCAGGTAATTACTGATATGAACTGACAACTAATTCCATTTATGTATATATGTATAAATAAAATATAATTATACTGGATTTAGAAAACAAGCTACAGATTTATATTAATCCGTGTCCGTCATCTATATAAATGAATAATGATCAAGGCATATAGAAACAATCTTTATAACATCAATATTAATATTTAGATTAAGTAATTAATTTGTATTCTATCAAACCATTTTGACATTTGAATATATTTTTGAACAGCATCAAAACCTTAAATATTTTTAAGATCTGAATACTGATTATTTCCATATAATAAAATATCAAAAGTAAAAATAACTCTTTATTTTAAATTTGTACTAAATTTATATTAAGTGAATTATTCCTTATATCTAAAGGCAAATCATTCCATTCTCAAATAGTGTTTAAATGTTATATAAATGTAAATGTACATGTATCTTAACCAAATAGATTATTCACATACATACAGATATCTATCCACACAGACTATTTCTTAAGCCCCATTGGTGATACTTTTTTATAAAAAAATTTATTTAAAATGATAAAATGCAGGTTATTGGAATTTGGTCAAGCAGTTTTGGAGATATAAAGACAAAACTAAGTCATTATACATTGCATACAAAGTGATAGTCTTGTCTCTTTTATCACATACCCATTGAATCTTACTATAGCCATACATTACATTTTCTGGCTATGTGAAACGATGGTCCATATCGCACATGTGCAATACAACATTCCTTATCACCAAAGTAGCCAGGAACTACTTTTAGGGGAATTCCCTTTTCCAAAAACAATAACATTACGTCATGAATATGTAAGAACTTTTACTATGTGACGTCATCATTCAGTTGGGAGAATTTTGTCAAGTTGGGAGAATCCTGGACCATGTTAACAAATTTTGATAAATCAGTGTTTGTGTTTAAGTTTTAACCTGTGTTTACAATGGTAGTTTTAAAATGTTAACAAATGACATTTACGAACAATTATCTGTTGTTTTTAATTACTTTTAAGCAGTTTTGTTTTTACGTTTTTCCAGTCAGATATCAGTTTTTTTCCAATCAGATTAAAAATCAATATAAAAAAAAGCTGATTGTGAATTTATTGGCAGATTAAGTTAGAAAGAAAGCTTTGCATTAAGTTTGGTAAGATATGTGATAAATACAAAACCACACTTGTGGTTTTCTGACATAGCTGATCATGCTCGTTTATTGTGTGAAGGCATACATACACTTGTGCTCAGAGCACACTCATGTAACATATCCATCCACACAATAAACTTGTGCAATCAGCTACGTCAGAAAACCACATACATGTTTGTGTTGTTTTGTGTATTTATCATACATGTATGTACATGTATGTATAGTGGTTTTAATTTGCATTGTATTTTTAGGTTCAGATAAAATGTCTGCATCAGGTGTGTGGGTGGATCATAATGAGAGCAATCATATTAGATGGGAAAAATTAGAAGAAGCTTTAGTATTAGCTAACAATGATGGCGTACTTCCAATTACACACAGACCTACACTACAGTGTTTTACTAATAAAACTGATAATCGATACAACCCTGTAGGATTCGTGGCAGGTAAATTTAAAATAATACCAATGCAATTCAAATTATGATGTGGAAACTGAAAAAAAGGGGGAAAAAAACCCAAATTACCAAGTGAAACTCAATTGAGGACATGGATTTTATTATTTTAAGTCACATACTTGTCTCCCCTGGATTTTAGTATTTTTTATGCAATTTTGATCTCATTATTATTTTCATATCTCAATGAATTATATTTATACCTTCAGATTCAATTATCAGATAAAATAAATGTAATTATCAGTTGTATTGTACTGTCATGAAAAACAGACTGACCTAAAAATAAGCAATGTTTATACATGTGCTTAGACATTATTTAATAAACTTTTAATTATTTGAAAGTTGTATTGGAAACAGCCCCTATTAGTTGTAAAAGAGGATTGAAATTTACTTCATTCTTATGTTTCTGATATATATAACTATATGTTATGCTGTTTTTTATGATTCTGATATATTGACTTATTTATTTCAGAACCTATAACAGTAGAAGTATATTTAGTTAATCCCCTGAAGGTCTCATTAATACTGACAGATGTAACGTTGTTATGGAGTTTTTTGCCGTCATTAGCAGGTCAGGAGAAATCTCAACTAATTACTAACGAAGTCTCCTCTTCTGTTAAAGTAAGTCAGATATAAGCCAACATTTATCAAGTAAAATAAGAGTGAACTGTAGATATAATGTTAAACTATGTAAATGTACAGTATGTCTTAGTCATAGTTACATGTATTTCACTTATATTGGTGCTGTCAGTTTTGACATAATGAGGAAAATAAGACCTTCATTTAATCAAACTTATTAAAATTTCTTGCACTTGGATCTACCTGAGTGAGACCACATGTGAGCTACACCGTTCTTCTGACAGTTTTTCTGCTATACTTTATGCTATGTGTTGTCAGTTGTTATGAATAAAATAAAGTTGAGAAACAATTTAAACTGGATTATGTTATAGACTATACGTCCTTGTACCATAATTAGAGCTGGTATCAATTTTTGATTGTTGTAAATTTTATTGTTCTTTTGTTGCTTTTTACATTAAAATGGCAGTATCTTATATGATTTTTGTATTTTCTGACAGAATACATTGGCTGATGAAATTATACACACACAAGTTATAGATGAAATAACACTGCAAGGAAATGAAAGATTACCAGTAAGTAAAACACACAATCTGTATGATAATATATATCAGCTTAAAGTTCAAGTACTTGTCAAGTATGATTAAACACCTAAAACTGGGAAGTATACTTTTTTTTCAAGTGGGTACTACATGGATATACATGTACATACATGTATATTGATATATTTTTCACCAGACAACCTTGATTTTGAAATGAAAGTCAAGGGTCACATGGATTAGATCTTAAAACTGATGTCACTTGTAATGAAATCACGACACTAAAGCTGATTTTTATTTATTTTAGGTTCAAATGACTTTAACTCCTCATCAGACAGGAGAATTAAGGGTTGTGGGAATTTCATATAACCTAGGGGTATCCCAGAGTTCCTTTGGTGTGGACAGTAATGGACCTAAACAAAGCCAAAGTTCATTAATACAGGTCCGAGGAAAACAGAAGTTAGAAGTACAGGGACCAAGATTAAATAATACAAAGGAAGAAAAAGCAAGTAAGGTCTACGGACCAGACAGAAGGCTTGATCTAGTCATACAACAAGAAATGCCGTTACTACAGGTAATTTATATAAAGCAAGAAATGCCATTACTATAGGTAATTAATATATATATATATAAAACAAGAAATGCCATTACTACAGGTAATTATATATATAACAAGAAATGCCATTACTACAGGTAATAATATATATGTAACAAAATATATTATAGAACAAGAAATGCCATTACTGCAGGTAATTATATATATAACAAAATGCCATTACTACAGGTAATTATATATATATTTTTTAATTACAGGTTATGTTAATGTTTGACTCATTATCTTAGTATCTTTTCTTCAGAAAAATTTCAACTTTGAAAAAATGTCAGACATTAATTATGAGAAATGTCTATATGCATTTATATACTAATATGTACTAATTAGAAATTTTAAACACTGTCATATTTTATATAAAATATTGTGTATTCATTAAAGCTTTAATGTTTTCAAAATCTTCAGGGGAATAACGATGTTTATAACATAACTAAGACAATTAACTATAATGTCAAAATGCTAAAAGAAGATTATCTTTTAAAAGATTAAGATAAATTGATTTTTGCCACTTTGTTCATTTTTAAGACTATTGTTTACCATTTGTTAAAAATTAGGTACATAAAACTAAAGAAACAACCTACATTTTTATATGTTTTATTTTTGTTATTTTTTCAGGTTTCATTTTGTAATTTTCCCAGGACACTGTTATGTGGTGATGTTTTATTTTTGTTATTTTTTTCAGGTTTCATTCTGTAATTTTCCCAGGACACTGTTATGTGGTGAGGTACATGCCATTATGTTACAATTCACAAACATTGGTTCTAGTGCATTACATAATCTCAAAGTTACATCTACCAATCCTGAATTTTTTACATTTGGTTGCCATGGTGATTTACCAAAATTTCCTAGTGTTTATCAAACAGTTTCTGATGTGCCAAATAGTGATAAGAATTGTACTTGTAGTTCAATATTAAAAAGTGACATTAACATTTCACATGTAGTAGATATTTCATTAACAAACAATTCTCTACAACCAAAGAACACAGTGTCT
Source organism: Tegillarca granosa (assembly GCA_029721355.1). Lineage (NCBI taxonomy): Eukaryota > Metazoa > Mollusca > Bivalvia > Arcoida > Arcidae > Tegillarca > Tegillarca granosa. Next base: position 43,453,240 of record CM056603.1, on the reverse strand, counting down.
GTACCAGCATGGATCAGAGGGAATGATATAGGTGGAATTCATGAAATACATTTTACTTTTTATTATGAACCGGTTCAAGATTTACCTAAAGCAAGGTATGTGTCTTTTTTAATTGAGTTGTAAACTAGAATCTTTGTCAAAATTAACTTGAGTAATGAAAGCCACACTTCATGCAATCAACTTGATTTTACAAATACATGTATTTAGTCACAGTAACAATAATTGTGAGTTGAATGATGGAGAGATATATACAGTTTGTCAGCACACTGCCAAATATGTACCACTGAAACATTTGTGTGTTCTTGTTCTATGATAATGTCAGATTGTGTTAACAAACCAAATAACAGTAATCAAAATTCTTAAATTTCCTTCTTAAATAATTGATGTACTTCTATTAGAGTCATTTCTTATGAATTATGCAGTTTTTTTAGGAAAATAAAAAACCTTGACTTCATCTACTTGATCTAAGTGGTAATAGGAAATACACTATACCTTAGAATATCTCTGTATATAGTTAATCATGGATGCTATTGAGATTTATCAGAAGCTGCCTAGTCATTTAATGCTTACCACATAATACATTATCAACAACATCACTATTTCCAACATGTAAAATCATAGCAACATTTCTACAGAAATAGTTTATAGTAACTAAGAATGTCCACAGAAACTTCCAGTTTTATCTAGGCTGTGTTACTATATAAAATGTTATTGAAGTTTATTGGTTTTTCTATCAAAGTCATCACAATTTACTGTCACAAACACAATGACTCTGACTGTATATTTAAAGCTTTAGATTTTAATGGCATTTTGATGTTATCAACATGCTAGAATCACTTGGTGTACATGTGATAGCTCAAAGGGAAATAATTCAGAGTTTAATTTTTTTTTCTGTATTTTGAAGGTATAGATTATTACGACATACTGCTGTTATCAACACACTAGAATCACTTAGTGTACGAGTAATAGCACAAAGGGGAAATAACTCCAAGTTAAATACATCAGGGCCCACTGGATCATGTGTTTTATCTTGTGAACTAGAAAATCTAAGTCAAGTAAGTCAGCGTAAGAAAATCTTTATAGAATAAAACAATGATATCAACATATTTTCAAATGTTATGTAAAATTCAGTTATATTAAAAATTGAATACAGAATGGAATCAGGTATTTCCAGTTGTTAAAAAGGAGAAAAGGGGAGACAAATGTGAACTGAACATATAAGTTTTACAATAGATGTTCAATGGTTTACTTTCTTTTATGCTACTTGTTTTATTTACAAAGGACACATTTTATTTGATATTTTTCTATTTTTTAGATTTTTTTCAAACTCATTTACTTGTAGCATAAAATTCAATGTAACTTTTTTAATTATTAATTTCTTTTTCAGATTCAAGCTCAGAGAGCATATGTAAAGGAAATTCAAATTAACCAAGTATCATGTGGGAGTGAACAGTGGATGATACACTACCTCAACTCACTACAAGACAAATCAGGTATGATATAATGAGCTGTGGTTGATACACTGTCCCAACTCAGTATAGGACATATTAGGTAGGTTATAATGAACAGTGAATGATACACTACCTCAACTCACTACAGGACAAATCAGGAAGGTTATAGTGAACAGTAGATGGTGCAACTCAATACAAGACAAATCAGGTAGGTTATAATGAACAGTGGATGATACACTGTCTCAACTCACTACAGGACAAATCAGGTAGGTAATAGTGAAAAGTGGATGATACACTACCTCAACTTACTACAGGACAAATCATGTAGGTTATAGTGAACAGTGGATGATACACTACCTCAACTTACTACAGGACAAATCAGGTAGGTAATAGTGAACTGTGGATGATACACTACCTCAACTTACTACAGGACAAATCAGGTAGGTAATAGTTAACAGTGGATGATACACTACCTCAACTTACTACAGGACAAAGGTAGATTATAGTGAACAGTGGATTATACACTACCTCAACTTACTACAGGACAAATCAGGTAGATTATAGTGAACAGTGGATGATACACTACCTCAACTCACTACAGGACAAATCAGGTAGATTATAGTGAACAGTGGATGATACACTACCTCAACTTACTACAGGACAAATCATGTAGGTTATAGTGAACTGTGGATGATACACTACCTCAACTTACTACAGGACAAATCAGTTAGGTAATAGTGAACAGTGGATGATACACTACCTCAACTTACTACAGGACAAATCATGTAGGTTATAGTGAACAGTGGATGATACACTACCTCAACTCACTACAGGACAAATCATGTAGGTTATAGTGAACAGTGGATGATACACTACCTCAACTTACACAGGACTTATCTCTGAGAATATAGAGAACAGTAGATTATGCACTACCTCAAATCACAACAAAACAAATCACCCAGTGCAAGGATAATGTGATTGGGGGAGTGGTATCTGGCACCTTAACATAAAACACCTTGAGTGTCTGTTAGTACAAGACAGACCATAAAGCAATCCTGCACATTTCCAGTACATAATTTTGTTCTCAGATTAATCCATACAGATTAATAACCTCACAATTTCATGAATGGCTGAAAAATTACTGACATCAAACAACAATAAACCAATAATTCCTCTGTCATTTTGCACAGTTAGTACACTGTGGTATGATATTAAATTATATGAAGTCACTTGTTGTTTATTTATCTGTCTTTTTTTCTAGAAATCCAGATAGGCAGCAGAGAGACAATGCAGTTATGTTTGAAGGCTGTGAGAAATTCAACAACATTAGGTAATTAATTCAACATCTCGGTTTTCAGAAAAAGAAAAGAGCTTAATTTTCATTATCTTCAATATAATTATCAGCTATGCTTTTTAAAAGAAAACAATTTGCATGAAATGTGACATGAAAAATTGTGTTTTTATGTAATTCAAAATGTCAAGTTAAATGCGGAATAAAAACAGAAATGAGCAAGTTATAAGTTTGCTGGGACTGCAGTGGCCAAGTGGCTAAGACCTGACCTTTAAATTCAAGGCGTCCTATATTGACAGTAACCTTATGTATGAAATAATGTTAGTTCTGAAGAATATTTGACTACAAGTTATACTATTATATTTGTGTTTGTAGATTCTATGGTAGGAAAAGAATCAGTCAACTTCAGTGATGTATCGTTTGATGACAAACAGGTAAGTTCAGAGTAGGGAAGGAATTTATCAAATTTTGGGTAGTATTGTTGAATTGGAAAACAGGTAATATATTTGCATTGATTCAGAAATTTTAGTTGAGTAAAATACACTTTTACTTTTTAATGTACTTGGTAATAAACAAGAGTGACAAGGATACATGTACATGTCACAACAAAACAAAGTGGAAAATCAAACAAAATACAAATCTATATTGAAAACATTAATTATAAAACCCCAGAATTTAAATCTATTTGTAATGGATTACATTTATATTTCTCCAGAACATTGATAATGTGGATATAGAGTAAGTTTCTCTATCCTACCATCTGTGTGTCCTTCTGTTAATATTTATGTTAAGATTAAATAAAATTTTGTATTTCTTTGGTGCTTCATATTGTTAAATCATGAGACTTCATTTGTACAAACATTAGTGAATGTCCAGCACAACTACATTAGACACTGATCACTTAGACTCGAGTTTCATGTTCTTTGACTTAAGGTTAAATTAAGTTTAATGTAAAGAATTTGAATATGGTGTTTTCTTTTGTACAATACACAATTTAGTCATGAAACTTTTGTGTAAATATTCATTAAAGAATTTCTGTATAATTGGATTAAATGTAGGTCACTGTGATCTATATTTTGTTCTTTGTTAATTAGGTAAAGTTTAATCTTCAATGAATCTTCTGTATAGTTATATACACTTTATCCTACGTTCTGCGTTTATTGACTTAGTTTCATTTTGTTAAAATTTTAAATATACCTTTTGATGTTATATTCATTATATTTGTAGAGAAATGATAGTAAAACAAAAAGCAAATGTTTATAAAGTGAATGATAAAAATAGGATATTAGATTATAGAAATGATTTTCAGTATAGTAGAATGCATGTGATCTATTCTTATTTCAGATATGCAGTTCCTTAACCCCTTGTGCAGATTTCTTCTTCCGGAAAAAATCTAATTTACGACCTCTAGAAATAGATATGGATTCCAGTACAAATAATATTTTATCAAGAAATTTAGAACAGGATTTTTCTGAACTTAATTGTGCAATACAGATGGGGCTAACATTAATTATATTATGGAAGGTAACATTTACAGTTTTATTTCTATATCACATATTATGTAAGTTTTCTAAAGCTAAAATTTACTAACATTACAACAGCAAATTTTAATCAAACACTTATATTGATCTATTAAGAAATACAGGAGCCTGAGTCGACGAATCTTATAAATATAGACTTGTAGATCAAAATGCTGGTCAGTGAGAAGTGTATCAGTTTTCATGACAAGGTTGTTCTGTTGTCTTTTGGAGCTTCAATATTCTCCACCATGCCAGACCTGTCTGCCTGATTATTATTGAAGATATAAACAATATTACTTTTTCTTCTCCACCTCTTAAGGATTGCATTGAGTGAGTGAGGTTATTTATGTGTTTTCTGGAATACTTTTTACTAACTCATGTTAATAAGTTGCTAGTAACCAGTGCTCTAATACAGCACGTTAACAAGTTTACTGGTAATGCAAACGCATAGATAAAACAAACTTTATCAAATATGATCAACCAGGAATGACCTGGTAATGGCCAACTCCTTCAGTTTCAGAACTGTGATATACAGTGTAACTTCCCAAAACCAACACCTCTAAATACTGACAACCTCCCTTAACCGACATGGTCTGCTTGGGATGGATTTATTCTTATATAAATCATGTAATAAAAACTTCCGAAAATTGACACCTCCGTATTTTGATTACCGACATAATTTGTCAGCCCAAGTTGGCTTCTTTAACAGTAAATAAACTTCTGAATATCGACATTACCTGTGGAACAAATAATGTTTGAATGGTCACGAATCACTGCACGTGACGAGAACTCATATTACCGCGGGCTATGTATAACACCTGTTTACCTACGGTCAGTGTTTACTTAATACATTAACTTATTAATTATAAGATACATGTATCTGTATCGTATGTAATTTTAAAATAAACAAACCTGTTTAAAACGTTTTATTAAAATGTGCGTTGTTTATATTTAAAAAAACAGAAGTGGGATTCTGAAAAGCTGCATGATGTTTTTAGATACAAGGCAAAGGATTTTCTAAAAACAATACAGCTTTGAACTTAAATAAATCACATTCTATTTTCTTTTTTTTTTTTCCTTGTTTTTTTTTTTATATATGAATGATTGATATGGCCTCTTCTCTTGATCGAATGCATACACATGAATATACCATTATAATAGCCATATCCAGTAACTGACTAAATTCTGACCTGGTAATGGACTGGAACAAATAGGATTGGAATCCGTTTTTTTAAACTTCTGAAAACCAACACCTCTGTAAACCTACCAAAATGACTGGTCCTGTGGAGTGTCAGTTTACGGAAGTTTCACTGTAATTGAAAAATCTGCCACTGTGATTTTTATTAACCAGATTTTCGTAGAAACCTGTATCTTAGATTACCGAATGTCGGCGGGCGGGCGTCAAAAAATGGTTTCCGGATGATAACTTGAAAAGTAAATAACATTTTTGAAAGAAACTTGGTACATACATGTATTGTGATAAGATCTTGGTTGGGATTGCTTTTGGGATAAATACATCAAAGGTCAAGGTCACAGTTGCTTAGTCATTCCACAAAATAAGCAATCTCTAGCTTTATCTTGGCCATATGTAAAGATAATGACATGGGGTTTTTAGTTTTCATATTTTCTAGCAATGCTGATGAAAATAAAGCCAAAATCAAAGGTCAGGGTTATGACCTACATTTTGACCTTTGTGTTTTCTGCACTAAAATGGCTATTGTTGCATGAAATTTACAATTTTTGGCATGAAATTGGCTTTTTTTGATGATATTTAGATGTAGAATTCACTAATTATGGACTTTTAGTTTTGTAAATGATTATGGTGGCAAAATATTTTGATGTTGACTATTTTTGCATTAAATTGGATATTTCCGAATATATTTAGGTAGATGCAGATGCCACTATGGATCTTTTCTTAAATGAAATTATATTGAAATGAAAACACAACATTCAGATTTCTAAATAATTTGTCATAATTGCAATCTTTTAACATGTTCTGATGTATGATGCTTTTATATATATATATATATATATATATATATATATATATATATATATATATATATATATTATATCATATATTAAATCTTAACCCATTATGGGTATCCCTTTACTATCAACCAGGTCCCTGCGAGACACATGATCACCCATAATTATTGTTAACTAGGTACTATTTCTCTCTGAAACCCCCTTCTCCCAAATACGAAAACTTGGTTTTCACGGAGTTTCCGTGACTCTTGTATATTAATTGGCAAGCTCTTGTTACATTGTAAAAAGGTTAATCAAAAAAGTGTTTTATTTCCATACTCAGTATGTATATGTGTATTTTCAGGTCTTTTTGTTGTACCTACATGTGTACCGTATATTTGTATTTTCAGTCTTGCATCTTTTATTTACATGTGTATATTTGTATTTCAGGCCTGTGTGAATTATTTACATGTGTATATTTGTATTTCAGGCCTGTGTGTATTATTTACATGTGTATATTTGTATTTCAGGCCTGTGTGTATTATTTACATGTGAATATTTGTATTTCAGGCCTGTGTGTATTATTTACATGTGTATATTTGTATTTTCAGTCCTGTGTGTTTTATTTACATGTGTACGTTTGTATTTTCAGGCCTGTGTGATGTACCTATATGTGTATATTTGTATTTTCCATCCTGTGTGGTTTTTATACCCCCGCCTCAAAGAAAAGGGGGGGGGGGTATATAGGGATCCTGATGTCCGTCTGTCCATCATTCTGTCCGTCCATTTGAAATATTTGGTTTTGGGATGATAATTCAAAAAGTCATCAACCAAATGATTTCATATTATACCAAATGATTTCATATTTATATGCAGTGCTAATGGTTAGAAAAGGAAGGTTCCTTTTGATTTTGGAAAATTTCCCATTTATCGTTCAAGAGTTATGCCCCTTTTTGTGTTATTTTGAAGTTTGAACAATTTCCGGATGATTACTCTAGAACCAGTGTGCCAATCAATTTCATATTTTTTTATGCAAAGCTTATGGTAATGAAAGGAAGGTTCTTTTAAATTTTGGAAGATTTTTCTTTTATTGTTCAAGAGTTATGGCCCTTTTTCAGTTATTCTGAAGTTTTGCCCATTTCCGGATGATAACTCCAGAACCAGTCTGCCAGTTAATTTCATATTAATATAGAAACCTTATGGTCATGAAAGGAAGGTTCCGTACAATTTTTGAAGATTTCTCATTTATCATTCTAGAGTTATTCCCCTTTTTAGCTCACCTGAGCTGAAAGCTCAGATGAGCTATTGCTATCCATCTTCGTGCGTCGTGCGTAAACTTTTTACATTTTAATCTTCTCCTCCAAAACCACTGGGCCAAATTTAATGAAACTTGGTAACCATCATGCCTGGGTGAAGCCCTTTCAGATTTGCACAAATGAAGGAGTTATGTCCCCTTGGGGCCCCATAAGGGGGAAATAGTGAAAAACTTTAAAAAATCTTCTCCTCTGAATGTACAAGAGATATACCTTAGTAATTTCATTTATAACATCCTTAGGTCATGTAGTTTCCGATTTGCACAAATGGTAGCCATGGGGCTCAAAATGGGAAAATTGTAAGGCACTGAGGGGGGAAATTGCTAAAAATTATATATTTATCACTATATCTTGAAAACTATTAACTTTTTGTATAGGCATGTAAATCAGAATATTGTAGGTATTGGACATGACGATCATTTTGATATATGGTTCAAGGTCATATGTTCAAAGGTCAAGGTCACAGCTGCAAAAGAATACTTAATTTGCTAATTATCTTGAAAACTATTAACTTATTGTATAGGCATGTATATTAGAATATTGTAGGTATTGCGACAACGATCATTTTGATATATGGTATAAGGTCATATGTTCAAAGGTCAAGGTCACAGCTGCAAAAGAAGACATAAATTGCTAATTATCTTGAAAACTATTAACTTTTTGTATAGGCATGTATATAAGAATATTGTAGGTATTGCGACAATGATCATTTTGATATATTGTATAAGGTCATATGTTGAAAGGTCAAGGTCACAGCTTCAAAAGAAGACTTAAATTGCTAATTATCTTGAAAACTATTAACTTTTTGTATAAGCATGTATATTAGAATATTGTAGGTATTGACATGACAATCATTTTGATATACAGTTCAAGGTCATATGTTCAAAGGTCAAGGTCACAGCTGCAAAAGAAGACTTAATTTGCTAATTATCTTGAAAACTATTAACTTTTTGTATAGGCATGTATATTAGAATATTGTAGGTATTGCAACAACGATCATTTTGATATATGGTATAAGGTCATATGTTCAAAGGTCAAGGTCACAGCTGCAAAAGATGACTTAATTTGCTAATTATCTTGAAAACTATTAACTTTTTGTATAGGCATGTATATTAGAATATTTTAGGTATTGACATGACAATCATTTTGATACATGGGTCAAGGTCATATGTTTAAAGGTCAAGGTTACAGCAGCAGAAGATGACCTAAATTGCTAATTATCTTGAAAACTATTAATTTTTTGTATAGGCATGTATATTAGAATATTGTAGGTATTGCAACAACGATCATTTTGATATATGGTATAAGGTCATATGTTCAAAGGTCAAGGTCACAGCTGCAAAAGAAGACATAAATTGCTAATTATCTTGAAAACTATTAACTTTTTGTATAGGCATGTATATTAGAATATTGTAGGTATTGACATGACAATCATTTTGATATATGGTTCAAGGTCATATGTTCAAAGGTCAAGGTTACAGCTGCAAAAGATGACTTAAATTGCTAATTATCTTGAAAACTATAAACTTTTTGTATAGGCATGTATATTAGAATATTGTAGGTACTGCGACAACGATCATTTTGTTATATGGTATAAGGTCATATGTTGAAAGGTCAAGGTCACAGCTTCAAAAGAAGACTTAAATTGCTAATTATCTTGAAAACTATTAACTTTTTGTATAGGCATGTATATTAGAATATTGTAGGTATTGCGACAACGATCATTTTGATATATGGTATAAGGTCATATGTTCAAAGGTCAAGGTCACAGCTGCAAAAGAAGACATAAATTGCTAGTTATCTTGAAAACTATTAACTTTTTGTATAGGCATGTATATTAGAATATTGTAGGTACTGCAACAACGATCATTTTGATATATGGTATAAGGTCATATGTTCAAAGGTCAAGGTCACAGCTGCAAAAGAAGACTTACATTGCTAATTATCTTGAAAACTATTAACTTTTTGTATAGGCATGTAATATTAGAAATATTGTAGGTACTGCAACATGGAATCATTTTGATATATGGTATCAAGGTTATATGTTCAAAGGTCAAGGTCATATCAACATAGGAATACTAAAATTATTAATTATCTTGAAAACTATTAACTTTTTGTATAGGCATGTATATTAGAATATTTTAGGTATTGATATGACGATCATTTTGATACATGGGTCATGGTCATATGTTCAAAGGTCAAGGTCACAGCTGCAAAAGATGACTTAAATTGCTAATTATCTTGAAAACTATTAACTTTTTGTATAGGCATGTATATTAGAATAATGTAGGTATTAACATGACTATCATATATGGTTCGAGGTCTTATATGTTCAAAGGTCAAGGACATAGCTGCATTAGTATACTGAAATTGATTAATGATTTGGAAATTATTCATTGCACTTCAGTTACTTCATGCATATTATATAAGCAACTTATAAATGAAATGTGAGTGGATATATTTCTGATTAAGTTTTGATGGAGTTCTTAATTTGACAAAACTTTTCAAGTTTCTGTACTTAATATATTGTCTATTGCACTTTGCAAACAATATTGGACATATCTTCAGGTGAGCGTTAAGGCCCATGGGCCTCTTGTTTGTTTTGAAGTTTTACCAAGTCTGCAAATTGACTTCATATTTATACACAATGCTTATAGTCAAGTGTGAAAGGTTCCTTTTACCCATAAAATTTGTGTTATTGTCTGGAAATGGGTGAAACTTCAGAATAACAGAAAAAAATAATTCTTATTCTTACAATTTATGTATGTACCTGTATATATCTGGGGCGGTTTCCTGAGAGGATGGCAGGGGTATTAGTTAACCTTTGGATCACCAGTCTAGTTTTTACATGTGTATATTTGTATTTTCAGGCCTGTGTGTTTTATTTATATGTGTGTATTTGTATTTTTAGGCATGTGTAATAAATGAAGATGGAGAGGTACAGATTAGGGTTGGACAACATCATGTTAATGTAGAGAAAATAGATACATGTTTTACTTCATATCCATTCCAATCAGTGAGTTTATAGAGAATCTTAAGAATCCTTTATGTCATTTATAACTTTAAGTTAGGTGATCAACCTAATGCTTTATGTAATTTATAACTTTAAGTTAGGTGATCAACCTAATTCTTCATGTCATTTATAACTTTAAGTTAGGTGATCAACCTAATGCTTCATGTCATTTATAACTTTAAGTTGGTGATCAACCTAATTCTTCATGTCATTTATAACTTTAAGTTAGGTGATCAACCTAATTCTTCATGTCATTTATAACTTTAAGTTTGGTGATCAACCTAATTCTTCATGTCATTTATAACTTTAAGTTTGGTGATCAACCTAATTCTTCATGTCATTTATAACTTTAAGTTAGGTGATCAACCTAATTCTTCATGTCATTTATAACTTTAAGTTTGGTGATCAACCTAATTCTTCATGTCATTTATAACTTTAAGTTTGGTGATCAACCTAATTTTTCATGTCATTTATAACTTTAAGTTTGGTGATCAACCTAATTCTTCATGTCATTTATAACTTTAAGTTTGGTGATCAACCTAATTCTTCATGTCATTTATAACTTTAAGTTACATGTAGGTGATCAACCTAATTCTTCATGTAATTTATAACTTTAAGTTAGGTGATCAGGTTGGTTGTCTAGCTAGATTTTAACATTCTAATAGAGTAATTTCAGACTTTTCAAATAAAACTATTTCTTTAGTTCTTTGGTTGTTTGATAACTGAATGTTATATAAGTAAAATTATTGATACTTGAAATTAAATTTTAGTCAAAATCTGTTACCATAAGCTTATCTTTATTCCTCCAACAACATCAGTAGGGATTTAAATCAACAAAGAATCACTTATTTTGATCTGATGTTTTGGTATAAAACAAACTACTTTTCTTTAGCTAGAACTTGATTTTGTCAAATACTATGGGTAATTTAGTGTAACAGTTATAACTCCCATTGGTATAACTTTCTCATAATTTTGAATTCTACAGACCTTGGATATGATACTCAATATTTACCCTGTCTGCACAAATTGTTGTTGAGGTTTTATAATACCTTTATCTTCAGGTACAGTGTTACATTTTTGTAAATTTTTAGGATGGCCCGACATAAGATATTTGTTAAACGAGAAATGTAGAAAATCCACACTATACTTCAATCTTACTGTTCATGTTACTACATGTACTTTTAAAATATACATGAACTTTAATTTTTTTTCTTTCCTTTGTACAGGTTCCTAAAGAATGTCCTCCTGTACGGTTTATAAAATCTGATGATGATGAAGAAAAACAGAAACCTGATTTAGAAGTAACCACACAACTAGTCGACTTTAGTTTTAACCATAAATGTGAAATTACACATAACTTTGCCAAAAGCAGGTAAGTATACATAATTTAGAAATAATTAGTACATACATAAAGTAAGGGCTGTTCAATTAAAACATATAAGGCACCTGGGGATGGCAATTTAATAAAAATATATGCCAGGCTGGTCAGAATGGAAAAACAAATCTATCCTATGTTGTGTTGGACATAACATAAAACACATCTATGGGTGGTTAGTCTAACATAATCTCTCCAAAAACGTTAAATATAAGTCTATGGGTTCGCCGGTAGTTTTTATCGTTAAGTTTTGGTAATTTCTAGTGTTCCATATTGTAGTAAAACAGTCAATGCTGAATGGACGAAATCTGTGTCAATTTGCCTTGGATACACTGTTGCCGGCCCCAAGTATGTTCACCCTAGATCCGTTCGTTCCTAAGGTCCGTTCAACCCAAAAAATTTGCTGTCAGAAAATAACTGATTGTAAAGGATAATAGTTTGAAGTCATCTCTGCATTTTAAAATAAGATACGTCTTAAAAAAATAACTTATTGATAACGGAATAAAACCATATTAAAGTAGGGCGAATGAATCAAGGACGAAAACATGAACAGGGGCAAAGTAATTTTAGGACGAATAGACCAGATAATCGAAAGTACAAGTAGCTGCCCTTGTTTTCAGTTTTGTTCTGCATTCGTGACTGACACCGATAACGACTAATGGTATTTTGTGCAATAACATTCGGATATTAAGCTGTAGCGAAAGAAAACATCAGAGGAACTTGCATACAGATGGCGTGAATGTCAGCAGACGAAGTTTCAAGTTAATATATCCATTTATGCCATATGAGAATGTAAGAGTTTTGGGATAAATAAAATCTTATGATTAAAAAAAATAAATAAATAAATTCTATGGGGGAGGGGGGGGGCTGTAAATTGCTGAAAATTGCATATGTGGTTGGTCATAAGAATTTGTAAATCTCTTCTATGGGTGGTTACCCAAAATCAAAAGTGCCTTTCCCCGGGTACCTCATATATTTTAATGGAACAGCCCTAATAAAGTTTTAACCATAAATATGACATTACAGTTTACTTTGCAATATGTTAATGTTCAATCATTTATTTCTTACAAATAATGAGCCTGTTGTCGTGACATGTATGTCTCAAAATATTTTTTTTATCATTTGTTATGATGCAAATACTTAGCGGTGTCCAATATATTTGACAAAAACTACAATTATACATTGTAAATGGCATTTGATAAAAATTTTGATGCAGGAAATTAGCTGCCATACTGTGGATCAGGGGACATAAATTCAAACAATTTGCTGAAGTCATTTCACAATTGTCTTTTTCACAACAGCATAATCAATGGTGATAAAGATGGCTGTAATATAGCGTTTTGACTGTATCAGTATATTTAGTAACTTATTATTTATTTTAGGACATGTCTGGTGCCAATCTCACTAGCTTTACACAATTGTTCTGATGTAATAACAGAAGTGTTAGTAGATACCAGCAAATCACCTGACAGGTATTATCATGTTGTACTAGAAGTGGGGGGGGGGGTTAAAAACTTCAACTTTAAACATCCTAAAACAATCATGTTAGTTACAGTAACATTGCTTAATTTAGACAGATTCAGAATTGCACTAGCTCAATATGTTGTGCTTCCTATTGGTCAATGAAAAAATTAATTACCTTTTGTTCCTGATATAATGGTTTTATTATGAATACAACTTCTTGAAGATAAATGAAATTTATAAATTATCAATTTTACCAGAAAAATCAGTTTTTTCAAATCAACTGTTTGCATGTGTCGGGTTAATATAATGTTTATAATGGTCATCTGACAATTTTTTAACCAGTGAAATTGTATAGAAACATTGTTTTATAATAACATGATTTTTTATGAGTTTGAAAGTTTTTAAAAAAATTTTTTATGATAATTTTCATTTTTATTTCAGACTGAATAACCAGCTTAATCCATCATTAAACAATGATCTCCCAGTACCAGAACATCCACACAGTAGTAACTTTAGTTGGGTTGGACAGACATTAACCAAAGTTAAACTTGACCCACAACAACAAAGACATATACAATTACTGGCATGTTTTAGTAAGCCGGGTATATACAATGTTAATAGATTATCAGTGTTTGTGACTTACACAGACAATTCTAGTGAAATGATTCTACAAAAACATGCTTCACCCAGTGTTGTTGTTATCAGTGATGTCTTGTAGTACTGTAACATGTGTCATCCGGTCCTGTTGTCATTAGTAGCAGTCAATAGTACATTAAAGGATAGAGCAGAAACATGTGACACCAAGCCTTGTTGTTACATTAAAATCATTCATTGCTAAAAAATCGTTTTACAGAGAATTGGAGAGCAAATTGCAAACTACATATAGAAAGAATTGGAGGTGTATAATTAATGTTAATTATAAAAGAGAGTGTAATTAAGAGGTGAAGATTAATAAAATGTTTTATTGTCAAAGATATTATCATGTGGAAATGGAGAAACATTTGAAGAGTAATGATATATGTACTATTTTTATGATACTTTATTGTGTAATATTTATTCACTCTTCTACACTGCTTGTTGACCAGATCGTAATGTCCCTGATTGTCACTGAATTGAGCAGGGAAGAGTAGGACAACATTATAAAATCATTATGTACGAGTAGATCAGGGAAGGAAGATATGTATGGAGTTCCACAAGTTGTTATCAAATAAAAATGTTATTTGGGAGTTAGTAACATAAAACTTTTCCAATCATTATGATGTATTGACAAACAGTATTGAAACTGTAGCGTTTACTGTACACATAAATTATGTGTATTATTCCAGTTTTAACAAAATTATTCATTCCATTAATTTAACTTATATATGAATAATCTTTACAGTGATGTATTATTAGTCATTTCCTGGAAATTATCTGTATGATGTAATTGAAAATATTAATCTAGTAAAGTGATACTTGGGGATAAATTTTACCTGTTGTTGCTTTCAAAAAATTACAAACTTATTGAATTATTCTTCCCAGAAAAATTTGAAAAATGTGGATTTAACTAATCTGTGTGTGTGTGTGTCTTTCTCCTTCTTGATTGTTTGCTCTGATTAGGGATAGATTGACCCTAACCAAAGGATATTAGATTAAAGTGGGTCTTAAACACACGTGAGAAGGGAGAGGGGAGTTATAATTACATGTATACAGGTTTCTGTCAAAATCCTGTATACATATTTGTCATCCTTCAAAGCAGCTTGACTTTAATTCCATATTTTGTGTAACTTGTTGCCATGTTTTTTTAGTGTGACTAGATGACACAGATTAACATCCAAGATGTACAAGTTACTTCTCTTATACTGTTTAACATTATGTGTGTTTATGTTTCCTGACAGATGTATAACATAGTTCTATATTCCCTAACCAACCATTATGTGAGGAATTTTCCCAAGGGTGACAATATCAATTATATACCAAATTAGATAGAATATCTGATTATCCAATGTGAGCCTGTAACACACCTAAGACATGGAGATATACGTAATTGACCACATTAGATTTTTAACACCTCACAATAAGAAATGAAAACTATCATTATAGAAATATCAGGAAAACTTGAGATGTAGTTGTCTGTTGTAGCAGTTTTAGCTGTATTAAGAATTGTTTCTTTCTAGTCATTTGATTTGATATTTTACACAGAGTTTTGCTGATAAACATCTGTTTCAGATGATTTTTCTATTAAAATGTTGTAGATGTGTTTATCACCATGTTTTATGTTTAGAAGTGTTGTCTCCATTTGTCCACGTCAAAACCCAACAACCACTGATAGTTTTTACTTTGTTGAGTACTGAGAAAGTCATTCATTTTTTATGGTGACTCTTAAATTGAGATGTCAGTGACCATTGTGATAGCATATATCATAACATTACCTTAAATGGTAAGCACAAACCTTTTATTTATACCATAAAATTTGGACTACAAAAATGAAATAATTCAAGTTTTTGTTGTTTTGATGATGTTGATGCGATACAGATGTTTACAGCAGATTACATCATATAAAAGTACTACAGTTACTGGTACTATTATCCAGTACTGAAGTTTTATTGTTAATGGGTTAATGTACGTTTTAGGTACATGTATCCTGACTTACTGAAAATTCTTTGATTTATCTCTTCTAAATTGATGATGTGATTCCCACCATTTATCCTTCTGTATTGGTTTCCGTATGTGACCTTGACCTTTTTTCTCATAAAGTCATTATTACTTATTCCATTCTGTCATACACCATATATTTAAAGGGTATAGGACTAGTTTACAACATTTAACTTATAGTAAGTATTTCAACAATTTTAAATTAGCAAATTAACAAGAAACTATTCATATGCATGATATTCACATGTGTAATTTTTATAACCTTTATTAAAATATAATTGACATTTAACAAAAATACTGAATATTTAGATCATATATATAATTTATTCATAGTTATCAATTAGATAAAGTCTTTCATGCATAATGCATAATCATGAAAGTTATTTTTTGTTCTAACGAACATTGTTGCCTTGGTGTTTAACTTTGTCCTTCCTATTTGAGATGATTTATGTAATACAGAATTGATGGAATGTTTGCGTAGAAAGGCTTGACAAACATTTATATTGTAGATTTCCACATTGATGTCCTTTTTAATAGACCACACAAACATTAGGGAGTATCAGATGGAAAACTGGCTATCCTCATTTTACTGATTTGATTCATTTACTCTATGTAAAACTTGTATGATATACATGTATATAGAGGTTCTAAATGCATTTAAAACAACGCCACATGTACATCATTTACATTGAAGTTATTATGTTGTTGCTCAACAGTATTTTGGAATGATTTTGGTGTAGAAAGTGATTTAAAGATGCTTCTATTTCCTAATTATTGTCCCCCGTTTGTAGCCTGTAAATGTTGGAATTTTTACAGAAAATTTTTGTGCTCAAAATTGATAAGTAGAAAAGTTGCTGCAGTAAACTGATAATAATAACCTTTATGTCTCCAGTGCACACATTTAAACATTTTTATAACCAAATCTTTGGAGTAACTGTATTATAAATATAATTTAATGTTCATAGGTCATTTAACTTTCCTTTTATCAATGACAAATTCAAACCCAAATTTTGTAACAAAAATGTTTTTCTCACTTTCTGAAACTTTTGAAGCCTTAATAATTTATTTAAATATGGGGACAGTCGGTAATCTATAATCTTAAGGTATATAACAACTGTAACATATGAACATTTAATTATAATTCACAACCTTTTACTGCTTATTAAATTTATGTTTATGGATTATTGGTTAATTTTTTTTATCTGGAAATGAATAAGAAACCAAATCCCAAAACCCTTTATTTAGATTAGTCTACAAATCATGCTGATAAAGAAGTGTGATTTTATCAAGGAACCTTAATTGAATTTCATGAATATGTAAATTGAAGACAGTGATAAAGTTATGAATTATTCTGTTGTTAATTTACTATTGGATATAGAACCAAGTTTCTATACACTTTATGGTGGGGAGTAAAATTGATACTTTTATGAGACATAATTCTGCACTTTTTATGAGACATAATTCTGCACTTTTTATGAGACATAATTCTGCACTTTTTATTGTACTTTTTGATACAGTATCAGATATACATGTTGATATTATTAAAGGGCGATGTATTCCAAAGTAGGTTGTGCTACAACATACATGTGATTTCTGTTTTTTTAATATCTTCACCAATATATGTGATAATTTTATAAATTACTTATGATTATATATGTGTATTATATATATATATTTGTAAATATAACTCCCTGTGTCTGCACCATGTATAGTTGTCAAGTACTGTATATTAGGATTTTATTATGCTGACAATATAAGACAATGATTTGTAAATTCTTAATTTTACACATTGCAAATACATCTGTATCTCCATAATGTTTTAGTATTCATATGTTAATTCAGTATGGTTTATACATTCTACTGACACTGATGAGAAATATTTATTTGAATATTTTATAGTAATTAATTTATATATAAATGTGAAATAAATTTTAATGTTGTCCTATCTGTGGTAGAAACTTATCCAAGATGAGTTTGTTCAATAAACTATTAAAATTAATCATATAAATATGTTATTGTTGTTACTCCAACCTTTATTAGCTCATATGAGCTATTGCTATCCATCTTCGTCTGTTGTGCCTTGTGCATCGTGCGTAAACTTTTTACATTTTAATCTTCTCCTCCAAAACCACTGGACCAAATTTTATGAAACTTGGTAACCATCATGCCTGGGTGAAGCCCATTCAGATTTGCACAAATGAAGGAGTTATGTCCCCTTGGGGCCCCATAAAGGGGGAAATAGTGAAAAACTTTAAAAATCTTCTCCTCTGAATCTCCAAGAGATATACCTTAGTTATTTCATTTATAACATCCTTAGGTCATCTATTTTCAGATTTGCACAAATGGTAGCCATGGGGCTCAAAATGGAGAGGGTAAGGCACTGAGTGGGGAAATTGCTAAATATTATATAAATGTCACTATATCTTGAAAACTATTAACTTTTTGTATAGGCATGTATATTAGAATATAGTAGGTATTGCAACAACAATCATTTTGATGTATGGATCAAGGTCATATGTTAAAAGGTCAAGGTCACAGCTGCAGAAGAAGACTAAAATTACTAATTATCTTGAAAACTATTGAGTTTTTGTATAGGCATGTATATAAGAATATTGTAGGTATTGCAACAACAATCATTTTGATATATGGTTCAAGGTCATATGTTGAAAGTTCAAGGTTACAGCTGCAAAAAAGACTTTAATTGCTTATTATCTTAAAAACTATTAACTTTTTGAATAGGCATGTGAATTTAAATATTGTAGGTATTGACATGACGATCATTTTGATATATGGTACAAGGTCACATGTTGAAAGGTCAAGGTCACAGCTGCAAAAGAAGACTTAAATTGCTAATTATCTTGAAAACTATTAACTTTTTGTATAGACATGCATATTAGAATATTGTAGGTATTGACATGACAATCATTTTAATATATGGTAGAAGACTAAAATTACTAATTATCTTGAAAACTATTAACTTTTTGTATAAGCATGTATATAAGAATATTGTAGGTATTGCGACAACGATCATTTTAATATATGGTACAAGGTCATAATGTGAAAGGTCAAGGTCACAGCTGCAAAAGAAAACTTAAATTACTAATTATCTTGAAAACTATTAACTTATTGTATAAGCATGTGAATTAGAATATTGTAGGTATTGCGACAACGATCATTTTGATATTTGGTTTAAGGTCATATGTTGAAATGTCACAGCTGCAAAATAAGTCTTAAATTGCTAATTATCTTAAAAACTATTAACTTTTTGTATAGGCATGCATACTAGAATATTGTAGGTATTGACATGACCATCATTTTAATATATGGTACAAGGTCATAGGTTCAAAGGTCAAGGTCACAGCTGCAAAAGAAGACTTAAATTGCTAATTATCTTGAAAACTATTAACTTTTTGTATAGGCATGTTAATTAGAATATTGTAGGTATTGCGACAACGATCATTTTAATATATGGTACAAGGTCATGTGTTGAAAGGTCAAGGTCACAGCTGCAAAAGAAAACTTAAATTACTAATTATCTTGAAAACTATTAACTTTTTGTATAAGCATGTATATTAGAATATTGTAGGTATTGCGACAACGATCATTTTGATATTTGGTTTAAGGTCATATGTTGAAATGTCACAGCTGCAAAATAAGTCTTAAATTGCTAATTATATTGAAAACTATTAACTTTTTGTATAGGCATGTATATTAGAATATTGTAGGTATGGCGACAACGATCATTTTGATATTTGGTTCAAGGTGATATGTTCAAAGGTCAAGGTCATATCACCATAGGAATACTAAAATTATTAAATATCTTGAAAGCTATTAATTTCATGCATAGGCATGTATATTAGAATATTGTAGGTATTGACATGACAATCATATATGCTTTGAGGTTATATATGTTCAAAGGTCAAGGACATAGCTGCATAAGTATACTGAAATTGATTAATGATTTGGAAATTATTCATTGCACTATAGTTACTACATGTATATTATATAAGCTACTGATAAATGAAATGTGAGTGGATATATTTCTGATTAAGCTTCGTGGGAGTTCTAAACTTGAGAAAACTTTTAAAGTTTCTGTACTTAAAATATTGTCTATTGCACTTTGCAAACAATATTTGACATATCTTCAGGTGAGCGTTAAGGCCCATGGGCCTCTTGTTAATAATTAAGTCCTACAAACAATGTCATTTCTACACTGGTCTTAAAAATTTAAATACACCACATTCCTTCAATTTGATATAAGTGCAGTGAATTTTACAAACTGAAAGTGCTATAGATTTCAATTGATGATTGAATTATTCTAAGTATAAAATTTTAAATTCAAAATAAATTCAAACCATTTGGACAAAATAAAGATCTCTATGATATTCAAGTAATAATAATAATAAAACACACAAAGAGGTTGAAGTTATTAAAGTTCTACTGTATTTTACTACTGAACGATTCCTGATGTACAACTTAACAAAACCAACTCAAATACCAGGTTTGAATTGTAACAGTATTGTCACAGAGTTAATCAAGTATTTGTCACTTGTCATTCTTTCAAAAAAACGGTAAACCCAAGATGTAAATATCTTGTGCTCAACAGGGATTCTTGCTATTTTTATATATGGTTTATATCATAAAGACTGCAAACAAAAATATACCTAAGATACCATCAACAAATTGTTAGAGTTTATATTATATTCATATTTACTGTGTTTGTCAATATAATTTTCCAGCAAACCATCGGAATAACAATGGGCACAAATTGTGCACCTTTGCTTGCTAATTTGTTTTTTTTTATTCATATAAAGCTGAATTTTTACAGAACTTTGTCAAATCTGGAGAGAAGACTGTCGCTAAATCATTCAACTACACATACAGATACAGTATATAGATGACGTTCTATCTCTAAATAATACCAAATTTGGAGAATATGTGAATGTCATCTATACAAGTGAACTTGAAATAAAAGACAACAGATTCTTCATGTTCTGCTTCATATTTGGTCTTATACCTAAATTATGACACACGAAAGGTTGCATCTGTAGCTATATGACAAACGTGATGACTTCAATTTTCTATTGTCAACTTTCCGTTTCTTTGCGGTCTTTCCTGCTTCTCCTGCGTATGGGATATATGTTTCACAGTTATGACATTAAAGGAGAGCTCGTTCTCACTACGGGGATTTCTACAACGAAGCAAACTGCTTACAATTAAATTGTTGACTAAAGGATATTGCAAGCCTAGGCTAATCAAGGTCCTTAAAAAGTTTTATTGCCGTCATCACAATATTGTTGATAAGTATGAAGTCAAAGTATCCATACTTATACTGGATATATTTGACTTACCATAGTTCTTTGTTCCTTTCATTCTCAAAACTGACTTTGCACGTGGCGGGTGTAGCTAGCTAGACAAGAGGTGCTTACCCTTCTGGAGCACTCGGCCTCCCTTCCTTGGTGGAAGTTCACGTGTATAACTAGTTTTGTCAATTTTCAAAGTTTTTACTTTGGTTTTTTTTTGGGATTGTGATTTGGACATGGACTTGTATGTTTGTGTTTTCTTCTATTAATATGTTTTTTAGCTCACCTGAGCACAAAGTGCTCATGTGAGCTATTGGTATCAATAGAGGCAGACCCTCCGTCGTCCGTCCGTCCGTCAACAATTGCTTCAAACGACTTCTTCTCAGAAACTTCTGGTAAAATTTTGTTTAAACTTGGTCAAAAGCATCTATAGAACATTGCCTTTTAGATTTGTGTTTTTGGTTGCCATAGCTACTAATTATGGGTCACAATGACCTACATAGTTAAAAACCTAAAAAAATCTTTTTCTCTGAAACCACTTTACTGAGATAAAATCTGATGTGATATTTGGCATCTACGGCATCTTATATACCAAGTTTGTGAATTCAATAATTTTTGTGAAAAATTAGGTTACGCGTTTTTGCGTTTATTTTTTGTAAATTGTGAATAGTATTTTTTAAAAAAATTACTATAATGAATAAATTTAGGTGAACTCTTTTTCCAAACATCATTTTCTTATGTGAAGAAACATATGTTTGACAATTTTTATGAAATTCTGTAAAATACAAGTCGCTTTTTTCGGCCTTTTTCATTTTCAATTCTAGCAACCCAAGGGTCGAGGGTTCAAATCCCACCGGGGCCACTATTTTTTTTTTTTTTTTAATTTTTTTATTTTATTTTTATTTTCAGAATTTTTTGACTTACAATGGTGCATGGAAAAGATTTTCTGAATTTTTACTTTTTAGTTCAATTTTTTTTTGAAATACATGTGATACTGCAACCCAAGGGTGGAGGGTTCAAACCCCAGTGGAGCCCCTTTTTTATTTTTTTATTTTTTTTTTTCCTGAATTTTTATTACTTACAATGGTGCATGGAAGAAATTTTATGATTTTTTACTTTTTAGGTTGCCAGAGCTACACTGACCTAAATAGTTGAAAACCTAAAAAAATTTTCTTCTCCAAAACCACTTTACTGAGATAAAATCTGATGTGATATTTGACATCTACAGCATCTTATAAACCAAGTTTGTGAATTCCAAAAATTTTGTGAAAAATTAGGTTACGTGTTTTTGCGTTTGTTTTTTTATACATTTTAAATAGTACTTTTTTACCAAAATTACAATATTAATAAATTTAGGTGAATTCGTTTTCCAAACATCATTTTCTTATCTAAAGAAACATATTTTTAACAATTTTCATGAAATTCTGTAAAATTCAAGCCGCTTTTTTCGACCGTTTTCTTTTTCAATTCTAGCAACCCAAGGTTCGAGGGTTCAAATCCCAGTGAAGCCACTATTTTTTTTAACTTCTGAATTTTATGACTTACAATGGTGCATGGAAGAGATGTCATGAATTTTTACTTTTTAGTGAATTATTATTTTCGAAATACATGTGATACCGATATGTAGATTTAGCTAAAACCTTGATTTTTGTTTGTTTGTTTGTTTGTTTGTTTTGTTTTACAAAATCATTGTTATGTGACATTATTTAAATTAATTGAACATTTTTTAAAAAATAATTTGCAGTTGAATTTTACAATTTTTTTAAAATATTTTAATTAATGTGTCAAATCTGTAAAGTCTTAAATCCGGATCTGAAAATTGCTTATGTGAGCTTTTGTTATGGATAGGAACTCTGCCATCCATCCATACATCCATCAAAAGATTTCTTCTCAGACACTACTGGTCACATTTCATTATATTAGGCAATAGCACCTTTAAACCATTGCCATTCTCATTTGTGTTTCTGGTCACTTTGGCTACCAAAGGTAGGTCACGGTGACCAATATAGCTAAAAACCAAAACAATGAAAATAATGTTATCTGAAACCACTTCTATTGAGGCAACATGTTATGACTTAACCAGGTATTATCAAGACATACAAGTTACATTTAAACTCAGGTGAGCAAATTAGGGCCATCTTGGGCCTCTTGTTTTTCATTTGAAGGATTTTTTTTAACTCCAGTGCCTTCCAAAGTTGGTAAGTTTATAATCTGTGTTTGTTTTTTCTTGTTTTGTATACACGTTTCTTTCAAAACTCTTATTTTTGACCTTGGATGCATTGGGTGATGCTAATTACTTCACATGATTTTGTTATAAATGTCTTTTGTTTTTTATATAAACGCGCGAACACACACACACACACACACACACACACACACACACACACGGAAGTGACACCATTCCATGAATGGCCATAAATGTCCAAACCCCAATTACCAACTTATTTAAAAGTTATTTTTACCTTGTACTGGATTAACAACACTTGTTTCTTTCGTTTATTTATAATTGATTGTTTCTCCGGTTTTTGTTAGCTCTGTACAACATACACCTACAAAATACTCAGTTCATATAATAGACCATAGATTATGGATATAATTTAGATAGTAAAACATCTGAAGTTTTTATCATCTATCTGTGCTACACTTACATCTCCTGATTTTACACTTTCGGTCTCTGTATTTTTCATTAGTTTTGTGCCAGTCAATCTGACATATAACATTATTGTTTGTGTCTTTTATCATATCTTATGATATACATTTGACTGATTGTCTAAGAAATCTTTCTTCCCATAAATATGTTCGATCGAAACAATTGTTTAATTAGAACATTTATATAGATTATGGAATCATCTCCTACTTTGCTGTATATATTTTATAATCATATTCAATAACGATTATCAGGTTTTCGCTGTCTTCTTTTTTAGTTATCATAACGGTTATCTGTAGATAGCAATTAAACAGTAGTACTCATTTCTGCCAGTACTGGAATTCTTGATCTCTCTTCGTACGTTATGCTATCCCAGAACTTATGTATAAGGAAACCCTTCTGGAAGTAGTCTAGAAATATACAGAAAGTGGTAGTTACTTTTTTAAAACCATACACAAACATACGGGTCCTGTTCAAATCACAATACCAAACTATAAAACAAATGAAGGCCTGTTAGATAAGCCTGGATAACTTATTCTGATAAATTGCATTAACAAAATACCGTGACTTTACAAAATTGTCGAACGAAATACATTTAGATAAAATAAATTGTTTTCATTATCACAGAAAGTCTTTGAAACATTTCAGACCTGTAAACTTTGTTTTAGTTTATCCTTTATAACACCTTTTACACTACATGCTAGAAGACGTCTAATCGCTTTTGCTGAAGTAAATTTTGTACCGTATTAAATTCCTCATTATATATATTATGGATATATTTGACTTACCATATTTCTTTGTTCCTTTCATTCTCAAAATTGACTTGCACGTGACGGGTGTAGCTAGCTAAACAGGAGGTGCTTCCCCTTCCGGAGCACCCGGCCTCACTTCCTTGATGGAAGTTCACGTGTATCACCTATTTTGCCAGTTTGCAAAGTTTTTACTTTGTTTTTGGGATTGTGATATGGACAAGGACTGGTATGTTTGTTTTATTTATATAGATAGGATATGAAATTCGAATCCAGCCAGAAATTATAAAAGATCTCATACATATTTTGAGGCACTCTCTTCCTGTTTAATTTAATGTGCAATATGTGCACATTTCGAAAGTCATTCCTCATAAGTGACACAAGGGACCGAAAATGTTGATAGATACAAAACATATGCCAAACAGTTGATAATCAAATAATCCAAAGTTCCACAATTATATGAATCCAAATTAGATCATAACTTATGCACTCAGATCTTATAACCAATGTCTTAGGATCTTTGGATAATTAATTCCTAAACTATTGTCATCTTTTTCATTAGAAATAAATAGCTGACCGAGACACAAATACATGTAAATCATATAAATTATTTTTCTTCCAACGTCTTGATCTCAAAGAACAAACATGCAGCAAAATAAATAAATAAATAAATAAATAAAAATCAAATTACTCATCTTTATTAAATGTATTTTATTTTATTTGCAACTTCCCTTTTTGACAAAAGGACAAAAAATAATGAATTTTAATATATCTGCCCGTTGTTTCATTCTTGGTATAGTTTCTAGATATGCGTATTTATGGACTTATGTAAAACAAGTAATGTAACCACTTTACTTGGCTTTTATTCCAATGTCTGTCAAGAGTTGCTGGTTTAAAAATAACTTGATTTAGTATATCTTTGTCTTTTCTTTTCTTGTTTGACTTTTGGTGACAATTTAAAACAGGAAGAACTTAACTGTATTGAATCACAAAACTTTATACAAAGAAAGATATATGACAGCTTTCTATAACTACTTGACCATTTTGTTTCTAATACCCTATCTCCGGGAAATAGTATAAAAACTGTTTTTTTTCTACGCTTTACACAACTATCACTCATTATAAATTTTAAAAAAATCTAAAACCAATCATTCAGTTGTCATTCCTTTGCAAAAAGATAAGCCAAGATATAAACATCTAATGTTAAAACACCAAACAGAATACAAACAAAAATATACTGAAGATACCATCAACGAAATGTTTGAGTTTTTGATAGACAATAGGACAACATATATGTTGTGTTTGGCAATATAATTTTCCAACAAACAATCGGTAAACCAGTGGGCACAAATTGTGTACCTTTGCTTGCTGATTAGTTTAGCAGAGCCTTGTCAGATCTAAGAGAAGACTGTCGCTTAATAATTTAACACCACATAAAGATATATAGATGACGTTCCATCTCCTAATAATCCCAGGTTTGAATGATATTTGAATACATCTTTTTAGTGAGCTTGAAATATATAAATGATTCCCCATGTTCCTATAAGCTTATGACTTATACGTCGATTATGACACCGGGAAATGACTTTTTGGGGGGATTGTAATTTGGACAAGGAATGATATGTTTGTGTTTAATTTCATATTGTGTTGCATTCTTGTTAACAGCTTAATATTAGTCTATGTTATGAAAACTTTCAATTCTTTATTTTTAATATTTTTGCTTAAAAACTTTACGTCTTGATTTGAAAGGTTATGAACTGATAATTTATTTTATGGATTGTACATATTGATTGAAGAAATTTGTTGGGAAACTTTTTAGAATCACTGTTGTAGATAAATAAAATTACTTAACCAGACATCAAACATAAGAAGTTTACTTATAATTGAAGATATTTTTTTGTTCGTTTATTATATACCGTGGGATCTAGCTTTTACGACGAGTTTGCTTTTTCTGTTTGTTTTAATTAAACAAAATCACGTAAGTCTAAGGTTTCTAACCTTTGCTTTTGAGGATTTCAAATAGAATGGATTGAGCAACTAATTAATCAAATAGACAGCAGTTCAGCTGGTCTACAGTGAAAGATAAATAGCTATGTTCTGTATTTATCATAACTTCTGCTTTCTAAATATTTATGTAACCATCTACCTTGATACCATACGCAAAACTATGTTCATCTAGTAAATTAAAATAACTTGGCTAATTTGAAATAAACCTGTTTAAAATGAAACAAAATTAACCAAGAAGAAAAGTTAAGCCAATATAAGCGGAAGCAAAGATTTACTGAAAAAGAAAATGGCAGAATACATTTTCACTTTAAAACCTTCAGGGGGAGGGGCTACTGATTTAAACTATTTTCTGGTTAC
This sequence comes from Tegillarca granosa, assembly GCA_029721355.1. Classification (NCBI taxonomy): domain Eukaryota; kingdom Metazoa; phylum Mollusca; class Bivalvia; order Arcoida; family Arcidae; genus Tegillarca; species Tegillarca granosa. The sequence goes on along the minus strand of CM056603.1, from coordinate 43,426,148 downwards.
ACAACATGTTAATTTTATTTAGAAAACTTGTTTTTGTCCGAATGGATAAGGAATGTTCTTAGACAGCCTCAGTACTGCTCTATCCTATTTACATTTACCCACTCGCTGCACTTTGTAAGCCTTTCTTTGACATCGATTGGATGGCAACATTATGTCAACATCATATCAACAGGAACAAATCAGTAAAGCTGAAAATGCTTAAAATGCTTAAACTTTTAATATTAATACTTGTAATGTTAACTTATACAAACATCAGTAATATTTATATTCTACATACTAATCACAGGCCAATATGCCACACCTTGTTTAAACAACTGAACCTATTCAAAAATATTTAATTATATACTATTTTATGCAATTTATAGTCTTAACCGTAATACAAAGGATGGGATTCACACATGTCGAATGGAAAAACAATGTAAAATGTGGCTGTAAAAAGGATAAGAAATACGCTTTACATTCATTTGAGGTCATTATGACGTCATCAGTCATCAGCAATAACAAATCTGTGTCATGTTTACAGAAATAAACTTGACTCAAAAATAAATTTTTAATTGAAAAGTAATTTAAAATTTCATTTTTTAAAATTAGAGGGGTCAAAACGCCTTTATTATTGAGATTTAATGTTATATATTCAATCAGTTTACCTAAGTAATGTCATCCTTTAATTAGCCTCTTATTTTATGTCCGAGTATAACACAGCTCTTTTGTTCGATATCTGTATGTAAGCACGGTGTAAACTCCGTGCGTTTGTCTGTTTTTAAGAATATTTTCACCCACCCTTCCCTCTCTTTTTTATTCTATCAGATACTGCTGTTGTTTTTTCTTTCTATTTGAAGATGCATTTTCGCTGCTTTTTTTTTTTTGAAGATTGATTCATATGACGCCAGGGTTGAATACAGGAGACGGAGTGTTTTTTACTCGTTGTAAGGACTCTTAATGGCATATTCCGTGCTACCAGAGTATTTATTTAAAATAAAATTAGGTAAATCATACATTTTTGTGTTATTCAACTGATTACAGGCTACAACATAATTTCACAATTTATTTCAATTTTCTAAGGATGCCCATTACAGACTCATACGGAGTCTCGGTTCCTTCATTTTCGCCGTGACCAGATACATATACACCTGTTTTTGTTGTTTATGACATACCTTTAATCCTTACGTATTCCTATAATGGTAGTGTGCCTTCCATATAAGTAAAATATTTTTAACTGAGACATCAAACGCCTTACAATGTTTTTGTTCAATTTATGTCTAGCACTTATCTTTGATAAATAATCTCCTTAATGAATCTTGAAGTTAAGATTAACATTGCAAAATTTTATTACAATAAGATTCAATTTAAAACTTAGATTGATTATTACTAACACGGCCGCTGTAAGTCTTATCTAAAGAATCTTAATGATAGACTAACAAATTGATAGAGTGCCACATTTGCTATAAATCTTAAGTTGATAGTACCCTAAATATCACCGTTACTTGTTTTAAAAACCCACTGTGTTGGTCGTACATTGTATAGTTAATGTACGTTAAATGGAATCAATTTAGTCGATTTCAGCCTTGTAAGTTTAGTATAACGGTGAAATAAAGTACAAAGTTACATAAAATTGATTAATAAGTCAACACACACACACACACACACACACACACACACACACACGTATAAACCAGCGTTCCTAGGTTAGTAGCCAATTAAACGCACACGTCAATGTTACTACCGAGTTGTATAAAGCGATTTTCCCCATTTATAGCTTTAATTGCCTGTCAATTTTTTCAAGTAACAATGACTGTTTTATTTTTAGACTTTATGTTACTTGTTATAATTGGTTCTTCATTTGTTTATCATACGTGAACAGAATCCAATTTCACGAGGAAATTATCTGGCTTACAACTACTAATTTAAGCAATTGAAAGTTATTACAAGGATAATAAAGCAAAAGACGGTTTTATACAAAGTCGTCAGATAGTTCTTGATTTAATTGGTGCCATAGCGAGATTTAATGTACAATGTTGTCGTTTATGTAGGACTTCGTTTGACTGGTGCCCTAGCGAAGTTTTACATACGAAGTTGTCGTTTAGATAATACTTCATTTGACTGGTATCCAGCGAGGCTTTACATACGAAGTTGTCGTTTAGATAATACTTCATTTGACTGGTATCTAGCGAAGTTTTAAAAACGAAGTTGTCGTTTAAGCCAGTCTCACACAGAACACACGGCTAATACGGTTTGCCACCTGTGTAAACCGTACATACAACCGAACCAACCTTGGCCTTATCCGAGTTACACTCGGGCCATTCGAGTATATCCGTGAAAGCCGTGTATGATTTTTAAAACTTTTAAAAAAACTGGAACGGGTGCCATGTCTGTGTATGATCGTACAAGACCGTGAGAGACCCTGTGAGACCGTGTAAAACCGTACAAGACCGTATATACAACCGCACATGAAGTCCACTCCACGAGGGAGCTCAACCGGGACAATATCTTATATATATCGTATATATCAAATCAAGAATGTGTGATAATTCGAGCATTACTCGAACAAAAGTCGGTGGGATCGTATGTAAACCCTGTAAATGTCTAGTTATTCGAGTAAAAGTCGTGTTTAATCGTACTAGGCGGTAACAGACCGTACTTTACCGTACTTGGAACCGTACAACAATCGTATCAAAATCGTTTGCAACTCGTGTTCAAACCGTGATATACTTGCTTGACCGAGTATATCCGTGCTTTGTTCGTACATACTCGTGCTACATTCGAGTCTAAATCGTACCAACTCATCCCCAGGCACGGTTGGAGCTCAATACTCGTACCAGTCAACCCATGTATACTGTATTGGAACCGTGTGCCCAACCATGTTCTGTGTGAGACAGGCTTTAGACAGTACTTCGTTTGACTAATATCTAGCGATGTTTTATATATACCACTAGTTGTTGTATATGTAAACTGTTTTTTGGTCGCGCTTTCAGTGCCGTTCAAAGTCTTGAGTTTTATAATGAGTGATCTTTTATGTGTTTCGATACTCTTTTATTGTTTGTTATATGTTTCTATTATAAACTTGTGCTGTGTTCTCGGATGCGTTGATTGATACCAAGATTTCATCTATCACTCAAATCTTCTTTCTTCTTTCTTTTGTTCTTAATTATCACCGACGTCTGGAGTGTAAAATATCAGTTAAAACAATTAAAATGCTTTAATCTTGTCTAGTACTGTCTTTCATTCAGACCCAGTGCCTTCAGCAGTCAGTAGTAAAATTATTCACAGGGCTGTTGATTGCTTCCGCCTGCAATTTTCTCGTCGAGAACATAATCTCAATTGCTTCTCGAGTTGTCCAAATTAAATGTTAGCTCTAGGTGAATTTCCCAGAATGACCGTTTACAAAATTAATTAACCATAATGCAAACAAGCGTGAAGAAAACATGTTTTTATCGATCATTTAATCGTGCTTCGTTTCTGTAAGTTATTTCATAAGTTTTGTTGTGATATGTTTATGAAGAAATGTTTTTATTCTGCCTACCGCTTTTGCTTTTATAAATCAAGACAATCGTTAAATAATTTTTGAAAGAATCTCTGAGGATTTCCATCAGCTTTAAATCGAAGATAAATCAAATATCATAATCCTTCAATATATTATGGTACTTCAACATTATTGGGAAACTAAGATTTAATTGTCTTGCTTTATTTCATAAATTGTGAAGGCGTTAACAAGCGTAATTTAGATTACTTTCTCTAAAGAATGAAAAAAAAACTTTTAAAAAATTAAAATCCAAAGCATTTATGAACAAAATTTCACATAGATACACCATTGGTGTCATTACTATCACATTTATAATACATGTAATTGGTTAGTATAAAAAAGGAACATGATCAATACATAACTGATTCCTAGAAGCTACACAGACAATGCTGGGAAGCAGCGCATGATTAATAATCGGTCCTTTGAAACAGAGGTGCAGTGATCCTAAAACCAGCACTTCAGACCACTCAAACATTTTAAATTTGCACATACGATCTATAGGTCGACACTTAAGGAAACTCTGAATCGATAAACAGACACTGTAATCCATAAACAGGCATATATGACAACTAAGACTTTACAGAGAGACGGCTTGAGTCAAAATTTGGTGCCCAATCAGTAGATATTGTAGTTACATGTTTTACTGAATAAGTTTGTAAGACTGAAGCATTCATGTTTTTCGTGGATAATCAACTAAGCTTCACTTATGTATGAAATTGTTCAGTTATTTTAGCCTAGTCGTAACTTAAAGATAAGTTAGTCGCTTTGGTGATTTTACTTGTCTAAAAGGCAATGTTTACAACTAAATCGATGTCCTTGGTAATTTATTACCATATTTGCATAAACAATTCCGCCATTTTCCTTTAGTTTCAAAATATAAAATCTCAAAAGTGGCAACGTTGTACTGATAGAAGAATTCTGTAGGGATATATTTATATATTTCGGTTATGAATCGGATTCTAAAAATTAAATATGTAAAACAAATGCAAAATACACAACATTGTTTTAATTGTTGTGTTTTCTATGAAAATAGGTCACTGTCACAACCTAGTGAATGCAATCTGAAGTGCAGCCGTCCTTCAGCCGGACGTTTAAATACAGAATGTTTTTGTTTATGTCGTAAAACCTCTAATCATTACAGTAATTGCAACATATTAAATATAAAATAAAAATTTGTACTTGGCAATAGGCAATTAAACCAAGAACACGGAACAGATGATAGCATTAAAGCAAAAACAAACATATATTGGTCATTATTCTTTTATTCTTTTTTTGATCAAGCACCAGATTTACTGAAAAAAAAAAGTTTTTCAATAGTTTTAGTAGTGTGATTAACAACCAATATAAATCATTCAAATAATTTTATATGATGTGAAACATCAATACCCGAGCTTAAATCATCATTATCTTATCATGATGGTTAACGCAGCCTGGTTATATTACTCATTCAAACAACTTGCCCACGATTGCCGAATACCTAAAGTGCATTTACGGTTAACAGCGCTCAAAAAATTGCCCCAAAGGCTTAAATCCTACTTGAGATCCTAAAGTAAAAAAAAGTTTGTAGTCCGTTTGTCGAAGGTCTGCGATCTTTTTAGTCTGATTTACTATTTCAGAGCTGACCACCTGTAAACACACTCTATTCTTCTAAAATACACTACCGTAAATTTGTTCAGGGTTGGGTTTTATAGTATAAATATTGCATCGGTGCAAGTAAAAGTTCAAGGTTTTCATCATCTGGAGATTTAAAATGTTATCGTTAGGAAGTATTCTAAGTCTTAACTTTGTGGCTGTCAGAACTAAAGGATAATTTCAAATAACATCAGATTGAAAAATCAATACAACAGTCATACCAATATTCTCCGTCTAATGTTGGTAGTTGTAATTACTTCCTTTTGCCATCTCTTGCTTTTAAATGTGTTTTTAAAACGAAAAGATAATTTTTGTTTTACATTCCTTACAAAATAAATATCTTAAAAAAATATGTAATAAAAATGTTCTGGTTAAGTGGGAGAAACTAGAATCTTGACCGGAGCGTAAACATTGTCACATACAGATCTTTACTCCAAACCTTTAAATTAATGATCTGTATCACAGTAGGCAAGCAATATAGAATCTTTGCTGATCATTGTCATAAGTACATAGCATTGGTAAATATTTTATATCTCCATTTATTCCTAGCGGCATCTGAGTATCAGTAAAATTATCTTCTGGGGTATATAAATAAAGTGGAAAGAAATTTTAAACTGAAAATCTTGGTAACAGCCAATGCAACACTCACATCGACAACAGATAATCAAAAGAAAATTGAATTAACTAATTGAATCACCCCTGATTTAAAAGTAGCAACTATCAAAATATAAAACATTTTCTATTGGTATGATTCCATTACTTTTCCACACAATGGAACTATCCTTGTTTATACTAACCATTTACGCTGTTGCCAAATACAAGTCTTCTAGATTCAAAATTATTTCTTCATTTGTACAAGGCATATTTCAACACATTTCACTCAGATCAAACGAAAGAATTTACATAAGACGTGTAAAACGTTTTCATAGCAAAAGCAAATGTGGATTTATTGTCGAGAATTTTGTGGGTTTTTATAATTTTTATTTTCTTTATAATTTTTTTCTTGTTGTATGCAGGAATTAAATTGGTTTGTATTGATCTTGTTTTCTATCTTTCTTTATTCAATTTTTATTTACACTCATTAGAATGGAATTGACAGGTGAATTGGGCTTCAAACTACATGTTACAAGATATTGCAGATTTAAATGAATGTCGTGATTAGCCTTGATTTATAAGTTTCTATACAAACGTTCTTAAGATCAATCCTTCATATGTTAGTAGTTGTTGAATACTTTAATAAGTTTTCGAAATTAATACATGACTCACAATTCATATTGTGTTTCTCCAGAGAGTAAGCTTTAATTTAAGTTCTAGATAGAAATAATAGGAGAAACTCCCTGTTTACAGGAATGGTGTAAGAGAATATGTATGTCAACGTTGTTTTAACTGAAAAGGTTATTCTATTCATGTATGCCCTTGTTTAGAAAAAAGTATATATCTAACCAATCACATTTTTCTGGATGGTTTCTCACAAAGAATTTGCTCGAGGACAACTCGAATCTATTGTCAGGTATAAGTTTACCAGTCAATATAGGAACCTCTATGGTCGAGTGGTTTAAAGCATGATATTAGGGATCACAGCGCTTCTTGTCTCCTAATGTCAAATCAAACTCGGGAAAGATCATTGTGTAAAAATGTTTGTCATTTAGATTTCCGGAGCAAGATTATGTTACTTCTGTCCTCCTCATTACAGAACAGAACGCCTCTATATAAATAAGAGTATTGACTAGATGAAATAAAACAAACATACCAGTCCTTGTCTAGACCACAATGTAAAACACATCTACCTCACTAGACTTTACTTATTTATCAGCTAGCTATATATTTACAGAAAGAGTTCAATAATACCGACAATATCCCTGACAAACCAAAGAGAAAAACTAAAATTAAGTATTCTATGAGTGATTATAAATTTGTTGCCATCTTCAATCGGAAAGTTAAAATCAAATTCATAATTTTGTAAGTGAGTGTGTTCAATATTAATTGAAGAAATCCATGTTGTACACGAATGATAATGCTATTAAATTGTTATTCTGCTAATAAATCTTCTGTAATTGTATGGCTTTAAATGTAACTAAACGACTTCATAAATATCATCTTTGCAGTATACATGGTTGTAAGAAGCGTTATCACTTGATAATTACAGATATGATTTTACAATTATAAATATTTTACGATGCAAAACATGCCTTTATCTACAATTAAGTAGCAACCTCTGCAGAAATTCTATCAGAGCTATTACTGGATCACTTAGTGATATGCCTAAATTTTTTGATTGCAGTTGTCAGGTTTTATTTTATCAATATTTGACTTTAGATTATATTTCACTATGTTAGTACATGAAAATTAAAACACAAACATAACAGTCTATGTCTAAATCACACTCCCCTTCAAAAAAATAAACAAATAATAATAATAATAATAATAATAATAATAATAATAATAATAATAAAAAGTTTAAAAACTGTCCAATTAAGTTACACACGTGAACTTCCATCGAGAAAGTGAGACCGGGTCTCCGGAAGGGTAAGCACTTCTTTTCTAGGTAGTTTCACCCATCATGTGCAAGTCAAATTTTAGATGGAAAGAAACAAGGAACTATGGTTAGTCAAATATATCCAGTATAAGTTAAGATAGTGACTCCATACTTATCAACAATATTGTGGTGACTATCATAAAACTTTTAAAGGTCCTTGATTAGCCTAGGTTTGCAATATCCTTGAGTCAACAATTTAATTGTAAGCAGTTTGCTTCGTTGTAGAAAATCCCCGTACTGGGAACATGCTCTACTATGCCGTTTTAACTGTGAACATATACACCATACACAGGAAAAGCATGGATATTACTGCAAATAACGGAAAGCTGATAATAGAAAAATTGAAGTTATCACGTTTGTCGTATAGCTTCAAATGTAACCATTCGTGGGTGTAAGTCGAAATATGAAGCAGAACATGGAGAATCCGTCGTGCGTTTTATTTCAAGCTCACTTGGATAAATAACATTCACATATTCTCCAAATTTGAGATTATTTAAAGACAGTATATCTGTATGTGGTGTTGATAATTTATTGACACTATTCTCTTCAGATCTGACAAAGTTCTGTAAAAATTCTGATTCATATGAATAAAAAAAACCAAATCAGCTAGCAAAGATGCACAGTTTGTGTCCATTGTTATACCTATTTTTTGTGGGAAAATAATATCGCCAAACACAACAAATAGTCATTTATCCAAAAAGTATAACATTTTGTTGATGCTTCTTCAGTATATTTTTGTTTGCAGTCTGTATGATGCGGAACACAAGATATTTATACCTTGGTTTATCGTCTTTGTAAAAGAATGACAAGTGAATGATTTGTTTAGAAGTTATTTCAATTTAGCATAAGGGATGGTGTTGTAAAGGGTAGATTTGTTTACTTTTTACTGAAGATAGAGTATTAGAAACAAGATGTCAAGTAGTTCTTAATAAGTTTTGAGAATCCACATTTGATTGATGTCAGCTGTAGAATAGATGGATAATTTTTGTGACCTTGGTATTAAACAAGGTACTTCATGAGTTTGATTTCCATGTCCTAATCTTAGATATGAAACATTATTCCTTTAACGTAAGTCTTTAAACTGTTATTCGTAATTGAAATAGGGATATGATAAAAATATGATGAATGGACAAAATCACAATTAAAAATCTAAATATATAACAAATGCTTGCTAAATTTTGATGTGCCAGATGTGCACATTTCAGAAAATCATTCCTCATCAGTGACACTAGGAGCCGAAAAAAATTTGATAGCTTAAAAAAACCACGCCAAACAGTTGAAAATTAATGAATTTGAAGTTCCAAAAATATGTGAATCCAAATCCAGCTAAGGAATGTTTTGCATGAGGGAACAGACCTTAGTTTTAAATTAATTTCAAAAATTAAGACGACTGAAAATTTTGCTAAATGGTAATAAATCATAGTCACCGGTATGATTGGAGATTTATCTCGTTGGTCATTTGAAAAATGAAAAATGTAAATAGATGGCATATAACAACATTATCGAATTATTTGAAAGTTATCTGTTGTTACACAATAATATAAGTTATATTACGTTGTTTTGAGCTTTTTTAAACCGTATGACTTCTTGTCACTGGAATTACCTGAAATTTATATCCCGAAACATGTTGACAAAACTATTGTCCATAGTTGAATTTATCTTTAAACATTGTTTAAGGGTGGTAAATATATAACAAATACCTATTTATTATATTATATATAATTTATTTCACAATACAATATTAAAGCAGACGAGATTTCGGAGTAGTTTCGAGACAAAAATGACAATTTTGGTTTGGAAAAGCAAAAGACTTGATTCCGTAGATAACATAAATTTCTTGCTTATCGATTTGTGGATAAGGTTTCTTAATGTAGACATTCTAAAATATTTCTTCAACAAATATAATCAAACATGGTGTAAACCATCGAGGAGAGTACATGTTTTAAACCAGTGCTCACATCGTACATTTACTAGGGTTTTAAATTTCGTTTATTTATTGAGATTTTTTTATGTTGTGTTATATTCAAAATGAATATTTTGGTTTATTTTTATAAAATAGTCATTAAAGAATTGTTGAAAAACTCTCTGTAGATTTCGTTCGGGTTTAAATCGGATATTAATCAAAACTCTCTGTAGATTTCCTTCGGGTTTAAATCGGATATCAATCAAAACTCTCTGTAGATTTCGTTCGGGTTTAAATCGGATATTAATCAAAACTCTCTGTGGATTTCGTTTGGGTTTAAATCGGATAATAATCAAAACTCTCTGTAGATTTCGTTCGGGTTTAAATCGGACATTAATCAAAACTCTCTGTGGATTTCGTTTGGGTTTAAATCGGATATTAATCAAAACTCTCTGTGGATTTCGTTCGGGTTTAAATCGGATATCAATCAAAACTCTCTGTAGATTTCGTTCGGGTTTAAATCGGATATTAATCAAAACTCTCTGTGGATTTCGTTCGGGTTTAAATCGGATATCAATCAAAACTCTCTGTGGATTTCGTTCGGGTTCAAATCGGATATTAATCAAAACTCTCTGTGGATTTCGTTCGGGTTCAAATCGGATATTAATCAAAACTCTCTGTGGATTTCGTTCGGGTTTAAATCGGATATTAATCAAAACTCTCTGTGGATTTCGTTCGGGTTTAAATCGGATATTAATCAAAACTCTCTGTGGATTTCGTTCGGGTTTAAATCGGATATTAATCAAAACTCTCTGTAGATTTCGTTCGGGTTTAAATCGGATATTAATCAAACTCTCTGTAGATTTCGTTCGGGTTTAAATCGGATATTAATCAAAACTCTCTGTGGATTTCGTTCGGGTTTAAATCGGATATTAATCAAAACTCTCTGTGGATTTCGTTCGGGTTTAAATCGGATATTAATCAAAACTCTCTGTGGATTTCGTTCGGGTTTAAATCGGATATCAATCAAAACTCTCTGTGGATTTCGTTCGGGTTTAAATCGGATATTAATCAAAACTCTCTGTGGATTTCGTTTGGGTTTAAATCGGATATTAATCAAAACTCTCTGTGGATTTCGTTTGGGTTTAAATCGGATATTAATCAAAACTCTCTGTGGATTTCGTTCGGGTTTAAATCGGATATCAATCAAAACTCTCTGTGGATTTCGTTCGGTTTAAATCGGATATTAATCAAAACTCTCTGTGGATTTCGTTTGGGTTTAAATCGGATATTAATCAAACTCTGCTGGATTTCGTTCGGGTTTAAATCGGATATCAATCAAAACTCTCTGTGGATTTCGTTTGGGTTTAAATCGGATATCAATCAAAACTCTCTGTGGATTTCGTTCGGGTTTAAATCGGATATTAATCAAAACTCTCTGTGGATTTCGTTTGGGTTTAAATCGGATATTAATCAAAACTCTCTGTGGATTTCGTTTGGGTTTAAATCGGATATCAATCAAAACTCTCTGTGGATTTCGTTTCGGGTTAAATCGGATATAATCAAAACTCTCTGTGGATTTCGTTTGGGTTTTAAATCGGATATCAATCAAAACTCTCTGTAGATTTCGTTTGGGTTTAAATCGGATATCAATCAAAACTCTCTGTGGATTTCGTTGGGTTTAAATCGGATATCAATCAAAACTCTCTGTAGATTTCGTTCGGGTTTAAATCGGATATTAATCAAAACTCTCTGTGGATTTCGTTTGGGTTTAAATCGGATATAATCAAAACTCTCTGTGGATTTCGTTTCGGGTTTAAATCGGATATCAATCAAAACTCTCTGTAGATTTCGTTCGGTTTAAATCGGATATTAATCACACTCTCTCTGTAGGATTTCGTTCGGGTTTTAAATCGGATATCAATCAAAACTCTCTGTAGATTTCGTTCGGGTTAATCGGATATTAATCAAACTCTCTGTGGATTTCGTTTCGGGTTTAAATCGGATATCAATCAAAACTCTCTGTAGATTTCGTTTCGGGTTTAAATCGGATATTAATCAAAACTCTCTGTGGATTTCGTTTGGGGTTTAAATCGGATATCAATCAAAACTCTCTGTAGATTTCGTTCGGGTTAAATCGGATATTAATCAAAACTCTCTGTGGATTTCGTTTTGGGTTTAAATCGGATATCAATCAAACTCTCTGTGGATTTCGTTCGGGTTTAAATCGGATATCAATCAAAACTCTCTGTAGATTTCGTTCGGGTTTAAATCGGATATTAATCAAAACTCTCTGTGATTTCGTTTGGGTTTAAATCGGATATTAATCAAAACTCTCTGTAGATTTCGTTCGGGTTTAAATCGGATATTAATCAAAACTCTCTGTGGATTTCGTTTGGGTTTAAATCGGATATCAATCAAAACTCTCTGTAGATTTCGTTCGGGTTTAAATCGGATATTAATCAAAACTCTCTGCGGATTTCGTTCGGGTTTAAATCGGATATTAATCAAAACTCTCTGTGGATTTCGTTCGGGTTTAAATCGGATATTAATCAAAACTCTCTGTAGATTTCGTTCGGGTTTAAATCGGATATTAATCAAAACTCTCTGTGGATTTCGTTCGGGTTTAAATCGGATATCAATCAAAACTCTCTGTAGATTTCGTTCGGGTTTAAATAGGATATCAATCAAAACTCTCTGTGGATTTCGTTTGGGTTTAAATCGGATATTAATCAAAACTCTCTGTGGATTTCGTTCGGGTTTAAATCGGATATTAATCAAATTGATTTTAAATTTAAGCTTTAAACTTGATTATTTGTCTTTTTTCGTTCTAATTTAAAGACCGTAACTAGCATAATTGAGATACTCCCATTAAGGAATTTAACAAAATTAAAGTTTGAGAATTAATTGGCTTCATAATCAGCATTTAAATTCCTTACACTAGATAACTACGAATCCTCAAAAATATAAAGACATTTTAAAGAGACTCTACGCATTACAAATACCGAAGCACTTTAAACAACTAAGGTCTTTTGAAAAAGGGGATCTTTAAAACTCACGTAACGTTACTTTATAAATCTTGGACGTTATAGAGAGACGAGATTATCAGAATCTTTTCTATTTACATATTTTGTCAATTGTTAAGTTTGGATACATATGCTATTCGATATTCTATTTCACAAATTGACATCTTTTCTTTTCTTTTGTTTTTTTTACTTCTTGTTTGATAGATTTGTTTTGATTACAAATCATGCAGTAATTAAAATTGAATTGTCGCTTTCTACTTTTCTGAAGAGAGTGCTAAACATAATCCACTACCCTAAAAATAAAATCACATGACTCTTATTTCCATAAAACCGATATTATTAGTTTGGGATAAGAAGCAGATAAAAACTTTTGTGTTGAATTCTTAAAGTTAACTTTTAAAAAGCACTTGTTATGGTAAATTTAATTTAGTGCAATCAAGCTTAAGCAGGGCATAAAAATTAAATTCATATTTTCTGAAGGCGACTTTGCCATCGAGTCACTTACTTTCAATCTAAAGTTTCACTGTTGATTCACTGTCGAAATGTTTTGTATAATTTTGTAGAAGAGATTTGTTCAGTTATGCAGTAAAATAAAATTGTTTTCTATTGATCTAGTTTGTATTGCCATTTAAAATCAGGATCAGAAAGAAAAGAAATAAATTGGTTTGTTAACTTTGCATCAAATCTAAAGTATCAAGACATTGCAGATTAAAAAGACATGATTGATCTTAACTTACATGATTTATTGTACACTTGTTTAGAATCGAATTGTATAAATTGTGTATTTTTATGTTTTCGAATACAATTGTTTTATCAAATGTTTTACAATGTGATTTATATCTTACCAATATAGTTTTATATTGTACCTTGTTTATTCTAGATGTTAGGTATGATTCTTTTATTTATGTCTGTAACATGTATATCTGAAGAACTTGTTTCTCTAAAGTGTGTCTGAAGTATTCCTGCAATATCGATTAATGTGTCTCAAAGAATTAATTCATTTATTTTCTGTTTCTTGTTACTATCATATCAGATGTTGGAAACTTAAAATATCCCTTGATAGATATCGAAGTATCCCAAGGGACAGACAAAAGCATCCATATAGCAAGCAATAACCATTTAATGTTTTAGGCATGCATGAAATAGCTGTTATTCAATATTGTACAATAAGATTAATGGCATGCACGTTTCTTCTACCAATGATATATTTTTAAGTGTTATACCCGTTGGTGGTATTCATTTTCTTTAAAATTTAGCTTCAAGTATTCTTATTTTACAATAAACAGCATTAACACGTTCGCCAAGAACGATATTTAAAACCAGATATATGATGCTACTGTGACAAAGCTTTCATCTTAAATGTTAATTATTTTACATTATTGTTTTTTACTTTTTCTTACTATACTTCATTGTTTTAGCAATATGATAGCATTCATATGTAAGTAGTAAAGAAAAATGCTCAAGTCATCATTGCTGAGTTTTATACATTTGATAAATTTTTGATATCAATAATAAGTAATTGTGATTTGGACATGGACTAATACGTTTTGTTTTACTTCAGAAAACTTAACAAACGACAACTAGGATTACCAAAAACATGACACAAAGGTTTATAAAAGACTCGAGTTACAATGACAAACAAGACAAACATATATTTCACAAATTCGGTTAACTGAGGATAAAAAGAAGAAAAAGTTACGACACTAGACTTAATAGATCACATATTGTCTTTTGGTGCGGTTATGGTGATATTAGAACTCCTCTGTCCTCTTGCTTTTTATAAATAGTGGTTGGCTCTAAATGCTTGCAAAATATTTTCAGATTTATTTTAAAACAAAGAAAAGGAAATTTTTTCTCTCGAACTAGAGCTATTAAAATCAGATAACTAGACGTTTTAAGATGGCTAATCAACTAACATTAACTAAGTTTAAAATATACATTTTTTTTATTCTATAACCATTTATACAGTATTTATCATGAGCTCTCTATAGGCCCTTTATACATTCAGTTGTAGGTCACATATAGTCTGTGATTCTGTACTGACTTAAATGGATATTTTATTTCCTATCAGCAGTTCATTTTCGGTGATGTTTAGAAAACATTTTAAACTTTTCAAATGTAATTCTTTTTAAACACTACTAAAGCTGCGGTTACGTAGGACGTTTTATCACGTTAGGTAAAGGGAATTGATGATTTGTACTATTATGACTGACTATATGAACATCTTAATATTGTAATACATCTTGAGATTGTCCCTTTACATGCATATCATTCAATGCATCAGTTATGACGTCATTCTGGACGTCATCTGTTTCACTGATGATACACTTATGTTATATGCGATATACTATGTTATATACTATGTATGCCATGTTATTAACGCATGTAGATAATTTGATTTGGAATACATAATTGAACAGACGCATGTTTTTATAGTTATTATTACATGGTGTCAGAATGGAGGGAATCCCTACCCCCAACATGGACTGGGAGAGTAGCAATCTCCCTGAGGCCTGGAAGAAATTTCGACTTGATTTTTAATGGACCACTTGCAGACAAAGAGGAAAAAGCTAACTGCTCATATTTGTTATTATGGTTCGGTGATAAAGGCCGAGATATACATAATACGTGGACTGGCATTTCTGAAAATGACTCTGAAAAATTGCAAACATATAACGATCGTTTCCAAACATATGTGCAGCCAAAATTAAATCCGGTTTTTTGTCAGATACAAATTTAATCATGAAGTTCAAGGAAACAAATCATTTGATTAGTTTGTCACAAAACTAAAACTTCTTGCTGCTGATTGCTCATACAAGGACCCTGACGACCGTATAGTTTTTGGAATTACATCACCAAAAAATCGTGAAAAACTTATTAACGAAGGCGATAAATTGACATTAGAACGTGCAATACATATTGGACAGAATTATGAATATTCACAACAACAATTGTCGACGATGAATAGCAACCAGGAAATACATTTCGTCAAGTCAAAAGATTCCGGGAGGCATAGTGGTAAGCACGGATCACAAACACGAGTACAAGACAATCGAAATAGACAATATAACAGTGTTAATTGGGGAAATTGTGGACGTTATAAACATTCAAAACACGAAACATGCCCAGCAAAAGGAAAAACATGTAATAAATGCCACAAAATCAATCATTTTGCGAGTGTATGCAGATCAGTGAATGAAATTACAACACACGCAGATGAAAACAATAGTGACAGCGATGAATTTTACATTTGTAGTGTGAATTCAGGTGATAACAAGATTAGTGACAATCAAGTGTTTGTAACATTATCTGTCGGTTTAAACGAGGATCTTATAAAATTCAAACTTGATGCAGGTTCATAGTGTAATATCATTCCCCATAATGTATATTGTAAGCTTAGTTGCCAGGGTAAGTTAGATAAGTCTACTAAACGTCTAACAGCATATAACGGAAACGCGCTTAAAACGATGGGCCAATTCAGAGCTCGAGTCAAGTACCAAAAATCATGTGCGAAATATCAAATTCGTTGTTGTTTATACAAGTTCGTCACCCATTCTAGGTCTACAGTCATTTAAAACTTATAGAACTTGTATTCTCGTTAGACAGCGATGAGGTGCAATCGACTAATGACAGCTTTTTCGACAAATCCCGCGTATTGTCGGAATTATGCGATGTCTTTAAAGGTGTTGGCCTTTTTGAAGGCGAATGTACAATTCATCTCGACCCAGATGCACAACCTGTTGTCCACCCACCGAGCCGAGTTCCATTCGCACTGCGCGACAGGTTGAAACAAGAATTAAACCGCATGGAGAACGCGAATATCATAACAAAGGTCGATATACCTACAAAGTGGGTAAATTCGATTGTAGTTGTGGAAAAACCATCCGGTAAGTTACGCATATGTCTTGACCCACAAGATCTCAATCGAGCTATTCAGAGGCCGCATTATCCTATGCGGACATTAGATGACGCACTTCCGTTATTGTCAGGACTAAATTTTTCACGAAACTGGACGCGCGTTCGGGATACTGGACTATAAAACTCTCGGAGGATTCGTCATATTTAACCACTTTTAATACGCCACGTGGTCGTTACAGATTTCTACGTTTGCCGTTTGGCTTAAGATCTAGCCAGGACGAATTTCAGCGTATGATAGACCAGGCGTACGAAGGTTTAGACGGAGTAATAACGATTGTCGATGATCTGTTAGCTCCACCCGCCAGGAGCATGACCGGAACCTTCGTAGAGTACTCGAACGTTCGCGTGAAGTAGGCATTAAACTCAACAATGATAAATTGGTAGAAGGTAAACCGGAAGTACAATTTGGACATGTATTATCGGCAGACGGTTTAAAACCTGATCCTGCTAAAGTGGACGCTATCCGCAACTGTGCCGAATTAGAAACAGTAATAGGAATGATCACTTATTTGGTTAAGTTCGCACCAAACTTAACTGAAGTCACTGCTCCGTTGCGCAAGTTGCTGTCAGATAGTGTAGAATTTTCGTGGGACCAACCCTAAATAGAAGTTTTTCAAAAAGTCAAGGATATTCTTACACAGGCCCCAGGTCCTGTCCTCCGATATTATGATCCTAATAAGGAATTAGTCCTACAAGTAGATGCATCCAAGTTTGGTTTAGGGGCTGCTCTGTTTCAAGAAAACAAGCCTGTTGCATTTGCATCCAAATCACTTACAAATTCGGAGATTAACTATGCCCAAATCGAAAAGGTGGTGCTTGCAATCCTGTTTGGTTGTAAGCGTTTCCACCATTATATTTATGGACACAGAGTCAAAGTTGAGACTGATCATAAGCCACTTATATCTATTATCAAAAAGCCACTTGTCTCGGCACCTGCTCGCTTTCAGCGCATCCTCCTACAGTTACAAAAATATGATTTAGAACTGTGTCACAAATCGGGCAAATCTATACCGGTTGCGGATGCACTGTCAAGAAAACTTACAGACACCTACCCAGAATTATCTAAAGATTTTGATGTACAAGTTTATAGTGTGTTACAAAACTTGCCCATAAGTGATGAGAAACTTACCAATATTGCCGAGGCAACCGCTTCGGACAAACAGTTTGTTTCACTGAAACACACAATCTTATCTGGATGGCCAGAAAAGAAAGACGATTGCCCTAGTCTGGTCAAGGAATTCTTCAATCACCGCGATGAGTTAACGATGGCAGATGGTCTCATTCTTAAAGGAAACAAGTTGCTCATTCCAAAAGGCCTCAGGAATGAAATGTTGAGTTGCATACATATAGGTCACTTGGGCGTAAAAAAATGTACAAAGCATGCCCGAGATAAAATGTTTTGGCCAAAAATGTCTCAGGACATTAGAAACTTTGTACTTAACTGTAATGTCTGTCTTGAAAGGAGATATGAGAACCCAAAGGAAGCATTACACCCCCATGATTTGCCAGACAGACCGTGGCAGGTTGATGGCAAAGACATTGTAGTTGTAGTTGATTACTACAGTCGCTTCTTCGAAATAGCTTGTCTTACTAACACTAGATCTAGCACAGTAGTTCACAAGTTAAAAAATATTTTTACAACTCATGGCATACGAAACACATTGATCTCAGATAATGGACCACAGTACGCCGACGATGAGTTCAAGAAATTTTCACACGAATGGAGCTTTATTCATTCAACGTCCAGTCCTTTTATATCCCCAATCAAACGGTCTGGCCGAAAAAAACTGTTCAGACCGTAAAACATATTCTGTCTAAAGCTAAGCAGATAAGAAAGATCCTTATCTGGGCATTCTTGAATATTTGAATACTCCAGTAGAGGCAGACTTATCGCCCGCACAACTGCTTATGGGTCGACGCCTAAGATCTATTCTTCCTACAACTGGCGAACAACTAAATCCGTCAAATGTTAATCACGGTACGTTTCACAAGATACGAGCTATAAATCGAAGTAACCAGTCAAAATATTACAATCGTAGAACTCGTCAATTAGAACCACTCGCAATTGGGGAAACTGTTCGTTTAAGACGCGACAATCTTTGGAAGCCCGCAGTTGTCATTAAACAGCATGACAGTAGATCATATGTTGTAAGAACACCTGAGGGACAGGTATGTAGGCGTAACCGACGACAACTGCTCAAGTCACGGGAACAAAGTACCGTTCATAATTTCGAGCCGGAAGCTATATTAAGTTCCGCTAAACCAGGGCTAACCACATCAACTACTTTCGCGGATTATAGTCATAACTTTGATATCGCTACGGATGTGGCTCATCCGGACCCGAAAACTCTGAACCTAGCTCTGGCAACTACATCACTAGATCTGGTAGGGTTGTTAAACCCAAAATTATACTATCAGTGTGAATTTCAAATTTCATAATGAATGAACATTTAACTGTAGATCTATAGGGCATAAAGACATTAATTCTTTTAAAAGAAGGGAGATGTAATACATCTTGAGATTGTCCCTTTACATGCATATCATTCGATGCATCAGTTACGACGTCATTCTGGACGTCATCTGTTTCACTGATGATACACTTATGTTATATACTATGTATGCCATGTTATTAACACATGTAGATCATTCTGATTTGGAATACATAATTGAACAGACGCATGTTTTATAGTTATTATTACAAATATAACCAAATATTATATTGGATATTAATTATATAATTTTTCGGCACCTTCTGCTAAATTAGATTTTCTGAATATTTTTTTTTCTTTTTAAAGGAATCCAATATATAAATTTTGATGAATGTTGTTTATTTGATGCTTACTTTAATTTTGCTTAAATTCGTCATATTCTTCATTCCAGTAGAAAAATAATAAAAGATTGGTACTTTGCGTCGTAATTTTAATTTCCCGTAACTTTATATGACTAAAGAAATCAACATCTTAAAAACTTTTATAATAATATAGATACTTTAGTTTTATTGTATACTTTACTTTACATTTGTCTATTTTTGAAACACAAATATTTTGTATTACTGTTGTATACTTTTATTACAATGCTATTACAGATATGTACATTTTTGAGGATGAACTCCATGACCAGAATCACGTTACTGTTGTGACAATGGGTTGACCAAAATGTTTTTTACATTTTTAAAAAACGAGAGAGTTCAAACTTCTTGCTCAAAAATTGAGTACTACAACCGCATTTGTTGTGGATCCATACGTGCTGACAAAGAATTATTAACGAAAAAATTGTCATTCCCTTATTCTTGACTTAATTTAAGTGACATTTTTAAAAAATCATGTCTATGGTACACAGCAGGAAAAGAACACAGTAGAGGTCGTTTATTGCACTTACAAATTGAATAATCCGATACGGTCTGTACATATAAATCTGCCTAAACATACACACTGTTATTGCAATAAAGCTCAAAAATCAAACCTCAAATTTATACCTTAAAATTTACGTAATTTTAATCCCAAGGACAAACAAGAATATCAAAACTACCTGTTATATCTCGCACCTGTCATATCTCACACTTGTTATATCTTCGCACCTGTCATATCCGCACACTTGTTATATCTTGCACCTGTCATATCCCGCACCTGTTATTTCTCGCACCTGTCATATTTCGCACCTGTTATCCAAGCTTTTGTTTCAGGTTACAAATATAAATACAGTTGTCATCAATACACGTCTATTTTAAAATGAATTCCCAAAGAGAGAATGAATTAGATAATACTCATGGGGCGTTTTATAATTTAGTTTGGGGAAAATAAAATGTTTTCTATATAGAACATCAATATTTAAAGTTGATTTAGACTATTGATTAGAATATATAAAAGAATCAGATACGGAACAATGTATTACGTTTATTAATGATAAATGTACTTTGTCATATATACATGACTAATTATCAAATGCAACGCAACGTTGATAAATAACGCATTGAATTAAATTCATTAATACGTTATTTTATAACAAGTACCTTCGTTTCTCTTGTAACTGAAATTCTTGTTTTCTGACAGTAATTCTCAGTCTTTATTTTTGTCGACTTTAAGAAAACTCTATTTCCTGTAATGAATGTTGTACATCATTTATATAAGTCTTCACTTCATTATCTTATTGAAACCTTTCAGGAATACTGTATAATATATCTTCTACAGTCAGATTTATGTAGCTAATATAAAACTTATTTTTCACTTGGAAGTTGTGATATTTAAAACTCATTATAATAACGCAGTTTACTTAATCCTTTGGGATGTATTTAGGTTCTTGAAAAATTTTAATTTACATTCAAAATTTTTAAATGTAAAACATTAAAATGTTAATAGGAAAAAATAGCTATATATCGACAAAGATCTGAAGTGGTTTTTGTTTAAATTGGTATCAATATATCTGCATTAAAAAGAAAGTATTCTAACCTATCCCTAACCCTGCATATATATATAAATAAATAAATATATATATATAAATAAATAAATAAATAAATAAATATATATATATATATATATATATATATATATATATATATATATATATATATATATATATATATATATATTTATTTATTTCTTGTTTATGTGTTTTACTGTCGTCAGTGGTAATATTTTTGTTGATACTGTCGTCAGTGGTCATATCTGTGTTTTACTGTCGTCAGTGGTCATATATGTGTTTTACTGTCGTCTGTAGTCATATACATGTATGTGTTGATACTGTCGTCAGTGGTCATATATGTGTTAATACTGTCGTCAGTGGTCATATATGTGTTTTTACTGTTGTCAGTGGTCATATATGAGTTTTACTGTCGTCAGTGGTCATATATGTGTTTTACTGTCGTCAGTGGTCATCTATGTGTTTTACTGTCGTCAGTGGTCATATATATGTTAATACTGTCGTCAGTGGTCATATATGTGTTTTTTACTGTTGTCAGTGGTCATATATGTGTTTTTACTGTCGTCAGTGGTCAAATATGTGTTTAACTGTCATCAGTGGTCATATATATGTTAATACTGTCGTCAGTGGTCATATATGTGTTTTTACTGTCGTCAGTGGTCATATATGAGTTTTACTGTCGTCAGTGGTCATATATGTGTTTTACTGTCGTCAGTGGTCAAATATGTGTTGATATTGTCGTCAGTGGTCATATATGTGTTTTACTGTCGTCGGTGGTCATATATGTGTTTTTATTATTGTCGGTGGTCATATATGTGTTTTACTGTCGTCAGTGGTCATATTTGTGTTGATAATGTCGTAAGTGGTCACATATGTGTTTTACTTTAGTCAGTGGTCATATATGTGTTTTACTGTCGTCAGTGGTCATATATGTGTTTTACTGTCGTCAGTGGTCATATATGTGTTTTACTGTCGTCAGTGGTCAAATTCATGTTGATACTGTCGTCAGTGGTCAAATATGTGTTTAACTGTCGTCAGTGGTCATATATGTGTTTCACTGTCGTCAGTGGTCATATTTGTGTTGATACTGTCGTCAGTGGTCAAATATGTGTTTTACTGTCGTCAGTGGTCATATTTGTGTTTTACTGTCGTCAGTGGTCATATTTGTGTTGATACTGTCGTCAGTGGTCAAATATGTGTTTTACTGTCGTCAGTGGTCATATTTGTGTTTTACTGTCGTCAGTGGTCATATATGTGTTGATACTGTCGTCAGTGGTCATATATGTGTTTTACTGTCGTCAGTGGTCATATATGTGTTTTACTAGTGTCAGTGGTCATATATGTGTTTTACTGTCGTCAGTGGTAATATATATGTTTTTACTGTCGTCAGAGGTCAGATATGTGTTTAACCGTCGTCAGTTGTCATACATGTGTTTTACTGTCGTAAGTGGTCATATATGTGTTTTACTTATGTCAGTTGTTATATTTGTGTTGATATTGTCGTCAGTGGTCATATATGTGTTTTACTGTCGTCGGTGGTCATATATGTGTTTTACTGTCGTCAATAGTCATATATGTGTTTTACTGTCGTCAGTGGTCATATTTGTGTTGATACTGTCGTCAGTGGTCATATATGTATTTTACTGTCGTCAGTGGTCATATTTGTGTTGATACTGTCGTCAGTGGTCATATATGTGTTTTACTGGCGTCAGTGTTCATATATGTGTTTTACTGTCGTCAGTGGTCATATATGTGTTTTACCGTCTTCAGTGGTCATATTTGTGTTTACTGTCGTCAGTGGTCATAGATGTGTTTTACTGTCGTCAGTGGTCATATTTGTGTTGGTACTGTCGTCAGTGGTCATATATGTGTTTTACTGGCGTCAGTGTTCAAATAGGTGTTTTACTGTCGTCAGTGGTCATATATGTGTTTTACCGTCTTCAGTGGTCATATTTGTGTTTACTGTCGTCAGTGGTCATAGATGTGTTTTACTGTCGTCAGTGGTCATATATGTGTTTTACTGTCGTCAGTGGTCACTATTTGTGTTGATACTGTCGTCAGTGGTCATATTTGTGTTTACTGTCGTCAGTGGTCATATATGTGTTTTACTGTCGTCAGTGTTCATATATGTGTTTTACTGTCGTCAGTGGTCATATTTGTGTTGATATTGTCATGCTTTTTTTAAATGCTTTCATTCTTTTGGGTTTTTTTTCAAATTTTGTTTCATTGGCAATTTTCATATCTTCATTTGTTTTTCTATCTTTCTATCTTTGTCTTCTTTATTCCATTTTATTTGTATCACCGTTGTATAAATAGTTTCATTAATTGTTAAAACCTAAGTGTTATTCTGCCATTTGTCTTAACGACAAACCAAACATTCTCATTTGTCCTTAGCAACGCTGCAAAATCAATCGTTAAGACGGCTGTAATAATAATTGTTTATTAGAATAAAGTGCTTTTCGTCGGAAAACCATTTAATGTGCGTGGCTGATGGATTAAAATGGAGAAATAGCTTGCAGTAATTTCGAAATAAGCCATTTACGAATGACATATTGTTTACAGAAAAACAGAAATACCGTTTGATTTCTTGATGTCAGGAGAACATACTCTTGTTTAATTGTCTGCCTGTTGCCAATTCATCTCGCAAGTACGTGTCTTGGCTTGGTGAAAATTAAAAATGGGTTCAGTACTAAGCTGCACGCGAATTTCAAATAATGTTTATTTATGATCTATCTGTATTTATGTGGTAAATATAATAACGTAACTAGGCCCTTAAATAAACCGAGGCAGGAATTGAAGATCAATCTATATATATAATAACATACAGTACCAACAGTCTCAACGTTTTCCACCTTTCACATGTAAGGAAGGTATTATAATACAGTA
The DNA here is from genome assembly GCA_029721355.1 of Tegillarca granosa. Taxonomy (NCBI): domain Eukaryota; kingdom Metazoa; phylum Mollusca; class Bivalvia; order Arcoida; family Arcidae; genus Tegillarca; species Tegillarca granosa. The sequence continues at coordinate 43,402,311 of CM056603.1, read as the reverse complement.
TAATAGGAAAACTTAAAACTAGACCAGTTGTTGTTAAATAAGTGGTATGGTTTTGTGCCATGAAAACTAGTTTAACCACACCACTAAACCTTGTATTTCAGGTTAGAGGATAGTTTAAAAGTTTACTCAAAATATTACTTCTGTGAGAAAAAGTATTGAGTTACATTTTTACCGGGGCAGTTGCCTTGGTTGCCTCATAGGTAGTTACGGTACTAAAATAAGCATAAAATACCGTTTGAAAGTCTGATTACAAGTTTTCTAATTGAGAAACTGTGAAGGTTGGAAAGTTTTGAGGTTAGTTGACGGCAATTTATGAAAAAGCGGACAAACAAAAGTATTAAAGCATCAAAAACAGAAAATATCTATATCTCACATGATAGTAAAAATATTGATATAAATAAGTTTATTAAAAAAAGAAACGAATATGTTAAAAGGAAATCTTGAAAGTAAAATGTAAAAATTAATAAGAACCATAGCGTTTACATTAACAAAAAATACATGGTAAGCAAAAAAAGTCTCCTTCAGTTTTCTCGCAGTCTACACAGTTATGTTGGCAAAAACATCCAAAATTAATTACGAATGTCTTGAAACTTACATGTATAATTAAAGTAACCGAGACAGAAAAACGTTGATTCAGAACAATTCATTATTGTATAAATCGTTCTGTTGTGTTGTGAATGCTTCATAAGTAGAAAGGACATTGTTATATATAAATAAGCTGAATCACCAGTCATCATGTGAATCAGAAAAATTGTATGCTTAGTGAGATTTAGGATTATTCAGGAAAAATCACAGTTCGTATAAGACGTTGGACATTTTAACTTGATATTACATGTACGATTATACATTTGATTCAACGATGCAATATTTCTATTAACTCTATGCATTTCTTATTTCCCTAAGCTGAAGCAATTAATGCGACTAAGTTTTCATTGATCAAACAGTTTTTGTACAAATAAATATTTTTTTTTTTTACAATTTCACTTGCTACAAATCAAACTAATCAACATTTATATCCCAGCGTAATTGTTATTCAATCTGCATATCTAAAATATCTTATAATTTATAAGTATAATTTATAAATGAAAAGTTTTTTATTACTATATGTATTTAAGAAAATATTATAGTTAAAGTGTTTTAAAATGTTTTGTATAGTTTTATTAATGCTACATCTTCGCATCACAAACCAAACATGATGGTTTACTTTCTTAAATAATTTTGTTTGTCATGTAAAGGTGATTTAAAAATAAATGCAATTTCAAAAAAGTTCAGTTATAAATACTGTTATCCTGAAATTGAAAAAAAGAAATCACAGACTATATAACATATATTTAACATGGGCAACAGCAATAGAAATAATATAGAATTTGTTGGTTGGTGCATTATCCTCTTTCAGTGACGAATCGTTACTGAGCGTATAATACACCAAACCCTTACAGCATTTATTCTGGTATCTTTTTATTTGGGTTCGATGGACTGGATCAATGTCAAATGAATGCTATGTTCATTAACATGCATGAAATGTAGTTCGTTTAAATTCACAATCAGCAAACTTTAAACTAGTAAATTCAAAACGTAGCTAAGCTCGACAGAAAGCGTAACTAAGCTCGACAGAAAGCGTAGCTAAGCTCGACAGAAAGCGTAACTAAGCTCGACAGAAAGCGTAGCTAAGCTCGACAGAAAGCGTAACTAAGCTCGACAGAAAGCGTAGCTAAGCTCGACAGAAAGCGTAACTAAGCTCGACAGAAAGCGTAACTAAGTTCGATAGAAAGCGTAACTAAGCTCGACAGAAAGCGTAACTAAGCTCGACAGAAAGCGTAGCTAAGCTCGACAGAAAGCGTAACTAAGCTCGACAGAAAGCGTAACTAAGCTCGATAGAAAGCGTAGCTAAGCTTGACAGAAAGCGTAACTAAGCTCAACAGAAAGCGTAACTAAGCTCAAATATGTTTTTTTTTTACATTGTCAATTGCTATTACTTCCATAATTTTTTAGTATAGCGTCGTATGTATAGCGCCGTATGTAAAGCGCCGTATGTATAGCGCCGTATGAATAGCGCCGTATGTATAGCGGCGTATGTATAGCGGCGTATGTATAGTGCCGTATGTATAGCGCCGTATGTATAGCGGCGTATGAATAGCGCCGTATGTATAGCGCCGTATGTAAAGGGCGTATGTATAGCCGCGTATGAATAGCGCCGTATGTATAGCGCTGTATGTATAGCGCCGTATGAATAGCGGCGTATATAAAGTGTCTTGAAGCTAGTTCGTAGTTCGTTCATTTGTGTTTACCGTTTGTAGATGCTCTACCGTAAGGTTCTGTAAGACTTGTCACGCGATCACTCTAACCCTATATATATGAAGTTATAACCGCGTATAAAACCTGAAAAACAGTAAGTCTTGTAACGTAAATACAAAAATTATTCGTTCTCTGACGTCAAACTGCATTCACGAGATACATTTTTACTTTGTTTCTTTAGGCACCTTAGATATTTAATACACCTGTTCTTGATTTCATTGCAATATTGAGATAAATTTTAAATTCTTCAAATTATATTTTTTATAGCTTCATTTCATTTGAAGCATTATTAAAATGACTTTTTATGCAACCCACTTATTAATACACTGGTAATAAATATCTAAGAGAAATGCAATAAAATCGATAGAGCGGCGTATCTTATTTTATTGTGTATTCCCCAGGTGACTGAATTCATAAAGTATTACCGGTAACTGATGTTTGTACAGATTGCTAATATAGCTTTATTTCATTACTTTTATTTACTTCTTGCGGTTTAAAGTCTGTAATGTACGTGTATTATATACCTCTAATTTACGTGTAATATATGTGTAATTCTTGTGTTATATATCTGTAATTTGTTTGTAATATATGTGTAATTCTATGTGTAATATATCTGTAATGCAATTGAAATATATCTATTATTTGTATGTTATATTGTAATGTATGTGTAATATCTGTATTTTTCTATAATATATTTCATATAACTGTGATTGATGTAGACACAATGTCGGATAATGACAGAACCAGCGATACAAAGAACTGGTATATTGGAAATTACAACAGGACACAATGTCGGATAATGACAGAAGCAGCGATACAAAGAACTGGTATATTGGAAACTACAACAGGACAAAATGACGGATAATGACAGAAGCAGCGATACAAAGAACTGATATATTGGAAACTAGATCTGGACACAATGTCGGATAATGACAGAAGCAGCGATACAAAGAGCTAGTATATTGGAAATTACAACAGGACACAATGTCGGATAATGACAGAAGCAGCGATACAAAGAACTGGTATATTGGAAACTACAACAGGACAAAATGACGGATAATGACAGAAGCAGCGATACAAAGAACTGATATATTGGAAACTAGAACTGGACACAATGTCGGATAATGACAGAAGCAGCGATACAAAGAGCTGGTATATTAGAAACGAGAAGAGGACACAATGTCAGATAATGACAGAAAAGGCGATACAAAGAACTGATGTATTGGAAACTAGAACTGGACACAATGTCAGATAATGACAGAAGCAGCAATACATAGAACTGGTATATTGGAAAGTAGAACAGGACATAATGTCGGATAATGACAGAAGCAGCGATACAAAGAACTGATGTATTGGAAACGAGAAGAGGACACAATGTCAGATAATGACAGAAGCAGCGATACAAAGAACTGATGTATTGGAAACGAGAAGAGGACACAATGTCAGATAATGACAGAAGAGGCGATACAAAGAACTGATGTATTGGAAACGAGAAGAGGACACAATGTCAGATAATGACAGAAGCAGCGATACAAAGAACTGATGTATTGGAAACGAGAAGAGGACACAATGTCAGATAATGACAGAAGAGGCGATACAAAGAACTGATGTATTGGAAACGAGAAGAGGACACAATGTCAGATAATGACAGAAGCAGCGATACAAAGAACTGATGTATTGGAAACGAGAAGAGGACACAATGTCAGATAATGACAGAAGAGGCGATACTAAGAACTGATGTATTGGAAACGAGAAGAGGACACAATGTCAGATAATGACAGAAGCAGCGATACAAAGAACTGATGTAATAGAAACGAGAAGAGGACACAATGTCAGATAATGACAGAAGCAGCGATACAAAGAACTGATGTATTGGAAACGAGAAGAGGACACAATGTCAGATAATGACAGAAGAGGCGATACTAAGAACTGATGTATTGGAAACGAGAAGAGGACACAATGTCAGATAATGACAGAAGCAGCGATACAAAGAACTGATGTATTGGAAACGAGAAGAGGACACAATGTCAGATAATGACAGAAGCAGCGATAAAAAGAACTGATGTATTTGAAACTAGAACTGGACACAATGTCGGATAATGACAGAAGCAGCGGATACAAAGAACTGGTATATATGAAATTAAACTGGACACAATGTCAGATAATGACAGAACACTCTGACTATAAACATACAGACTGTAGACAATTACCGGAGCCAGTAAGTTGAAACTATAGTGGCTTATTTCTGACATCGACAAAATTTTAGTCGACATAAAATTATCTTAACATATCGACTTAATATCTTGACAAGTCGAAATAATATCATGAAAGTTGATGTAATAACACGACATGTCGCGATCCTTATGTTGACCAGTCGTGATACTTATGTTGACCAGTCGTGATAATTATATTGACCAGTCGTGATAATTATGTTGACCAGTCGTGATAATATGCTGACCAGTCGTGAAAATTATGTTGACCAGTCATGAAAATTATGCTGACCAGTCGTGATAATTATCTTCATATCGCCACTTGTTTTTTTGTAACTTTTGTAACATACGTATCGCGGCATGTCGTGTTATTTATCTCAACTTTTTATTTTGGTATCACAGCTTTCCATGATAATATCTTGACATGTCAAGATAATAATTCTACATGTTGAGATAATTTTATGTCGACTAAAATTATGTCGATGTCAGAAATAAGCCACCATATGAATCAGTTCTGTCGGAAAGCTTAAATTACGACACTTAGTTAACTTGTGACTGTATTAAAAGTTCGTGTTTCTAAAAAAAACGACAATGTTTAACTACACTTTAATTTACTTTTCAAGAACTCATTAAAGCCATTACAATCAATAGTCATATTTGCGTAATAATGTCGTTTACATTAAAACGTTAGGACGATGTTTTCTCGTCATTAGGGATAAAATAATGTCTCTGTTTTGCCCTTAAAACCAAATAAATGTTTTTTTTGTAAATAACTCCTGGAATGACAACACAGTATTTTTCTTCTTAATCCATCAATAATGTACGTAAATGTTGTTTCCGGAGGAAGAAAACTTTGTTCCGATAAAAAAATATAATTACAACTGTCAGACGTCTGGAACGTAACACTGTTTGTGTGAAAAGTATCATGGACTTTTTATATCGTATTTTACCAGAAGCTGGGTCAGTAAATTGACGTGTTGTGAATAAACTGTCTTCTCTACGTGTTACTTATCTAGATCTTAACATTTAAATTAATGATTTATCAAGGTGAAGGTATAATGTTTGTATAAACCAAAGTGCAATTCTATATATTTCGTTGCCGTCTTGTAATGATTTGCTTTGTCTTTGAGCAACTTTTCTCTCGCGATTAAACAACGCGGTAAATTTTGTTTTGTGGTCATAGATCTCTTCTTCCGTGTCACCGCATTCATAAAAAATAAAGTCATCAATTATTATTTTTGTACCAAAAAGGCCATACAGTGCATCTAGTCTTTGCCAAAAACAGATAATCAATGGTAGTACAAAGATGTATTTACTGATTTCGGTAAAGTGCAAGGTAAACACGATATTGTGTTGTACGTTGCTGTAAAACCATAACAACAAACACCACGTTTCTCAAGCTTTAAAACAAAAGTACCGCGTCAACGATATTAATTAAGTCGGTTTAGGACTGAGGAATTGTTATACTTATAAATAAATAAATAAATAAAGAATAAATAAATAAATAAAGAATAAATAAATAAATAAATAAATAAATAAATGAAGAATGAATAAATAAATAAATAAATAAATAAATAAATAAATAAATAAATAAATAAATAAATAAATAATCCATTCAACTCAGGAATGCCGTGATGGTGTAGAGGCAGAAAACCATTATAACTCGGAATATCTTAATGGTATTGGGGACGGAAAACCATTCATTTCAGGAATATCGCCAAGGTGTAAAGGACAGAAAACCATTTACTTCCGAAATGTCTTAATGGTGTATGGGATAGAAAATAAATTCCATTTCGGAATGTCGTGATGATGCAGGGAACAGAAAACCATTCACTTTCGGAATGTTGCGATGGTGTAAGGGGATACAAAACCATTCCATTTCCGAATATCTTGATGGTGTAGAGAAAGAAAACCATTCTTTTTTGGAATGTCGTGATGATGTAGGGGTCAGGAAACCATTCTTTTTCGGAATGTCGAGTTGATGTAGGGAACAAAAAACCATTCTTTTTCGGAAGGTTGTGTTGATGTAGGGGACAGAAAACCATTCTTTTTCGGAATGTCGTGTTGATTTAGGGAACAAAAAAATTCTTTTAGGAATGTCGTAATGATGTAGGGAACAAAAACCGTTTTTTTCAAGAATGTCGTGTTTATGTAGGGAACAAAAAACCATTCTTTTTCGGAATGTCGTGTTGTTGTAGGGACATAAAACCATTCTTTTTCGGAATAAAGTGTTAATTTAGGGAACAAAAAACCATTCTTTTTCGGAATGTCGTGTTGTTGTAGGGACATAAAACCATTCTTTTTCGGAATATCGTGTTGATTTAGGGAACAAAAAACCATTCTTTTTCGGAATGTGTTGATTTAGGGAACAAAAACCATTCTTTTTCGGAATGTCGTGTTGATTTAGGAACAAAAAACCATTCTTTTTACGAATGTCGTGATGATGTAGGGAACAAAAAACCATTCTTTTTCGGAATGTCGTGTTGATTTAGGGAACAAAAAAAAACATTCTTTTTCCGAATGTCGTGTTGATGTAGGGAACAAAAAACCATTCGTTTGAGGAATGTCGTGATGATGTAGGGAACAAAAAACCATTCTTTTTCGGAATGTCGTGTTGTTGTAGGGAACAAAAAACCATTCTTTTTCGGAAGGTTGTGTTGATGTAGGGAACAAAAAACTATTCTTTTTAGGAATGTCGTGATGATGTAGGGAACAAAAAAACCTTTTTTTCGGAATGTCGTGTTGATGTAGGGACATAAAACCATTCTTTTTCGGAAGGTTGTGTTGATATAGGGGACAAAAGACCATTGTTTTTCGGAATGTCGTGGAATTTCGTGTTGATAAGAAAAAAAAACATTCTTTTTCGGAATGTTGTGTTGATTGAGGGGACAAAAAACCATTCTTTTTCGAAAGGTTGTGTTGATGTAGGGGACAGAAAACCATTCTTTTTTGGAATGTCGTGATGATGTAGGGGACAGAAAACCATTTTTTTTTCGGAATGTCGTGTTGATTTAGGGGAAAAAAACATTCTTTTTCGGAATGTCGTGTTGATTTAGGGAACAAAAAATTCTTTTTCGGAAAGTTGTATTGATGTAAGGGACAGGAAACCATTCCATTTCGGAATGTCGTGTTGATGTAGGGAACAAAAAAACATTTTTTTTTGGAAGGTTGTGTTGATGTAAGGGACAGAAAACCATTCACTTTAAAAATGTCTTAATAGTGTAGAGGATAGAAAACCATTTAACTTTCGTAATGTCGTGATGGTTTAGGGGACAGAATACCATTCACTTCCGAAATGTTGTGATGGTGTTATTGACTATTTACTTCCGGAATGCCTTAATAGTGTAAGGGACAGAAAGCCATTTTATTTCGATATGTCTTAATCGGGTATGGGATAGAAAACCGTTTACTTCCGAAATATCGGGATGATGTAGGGTACAGAAAACCATTCTCTTTCGGAATGTCGTGATGGTATTAGGGACAGAAAACCATTTACTTTCAGTATGTCGTGATGGTATAAGGGACAGAAAACCAATCACTTCCGGAATGTGGCGATGGTGTAGGGGACAGAAAACCATTCACCTCCAGAATGTGGCGATGGTGTAGGGGACAGAAAACCATTCACTTCCGGAATGTGGCGATGGTGTTGGGTACAGAAAACCATTCACTTATGGAAAATGAACTCAAAAAACTTTTTCATACTGGGAACTATCAGAGTGCATTATAAATCTGCGGAATGGCGTGTTTCCTCAGGGCGCGTTTAAGACTATGCGCAGATGCGTGATTATTCTGTTGTGCATATTGATTAACACTATTACCCTTAAACATTCAATTTTCAACGACTACTGACGTTTCAGTGTAGTTATTTAATTTTGGTTTTAAATGCAATTATCTGTTTCCTCGATATTGCCTAGAGTTATTTTAAAACGACAACTTTTAAAATTGTATTTATACAACTGAAGTAAAACAGTGAACCTACAATGCTTCCTAATTCAAACATTGACAGAAAACTTAATTAGGATGAATGTTGTTTGAAAAATCATGTTTTCTAAAGTGGAAAGAGTAGCTTTATTTCAACACAAGTCGCCAATTAATGATACGCCTCGGGGTAAATTAGAACGTGTGTAGAAAGACTGTTTAAGATAATACATGATGGGATCAGGTGGCAAATATACAAACTAAAATCAAATTGGATACCGGTGACTTTTTTCGAGTACTAATTAAATATAAAATGGAAATATTTTACTTGATATAGAAAGAGACATGTACTTTCAAAATTAACTTATAATTTTCTACAAAATCGTATCGTGATTAAAATGACTGTGATACTGTATCAAATCTTTCATTTTGTAGAAAGTACAAATAGTAAAAATATTTGTTTTACCTTAAACCTTACCAAAACCCTTCGAATAATTGGACTTATATAATCTAGGACATGTCACGTAACATTTAATAAAACAAACGACAAAATCATGGCAATAAATAATCTTACTGTCAATAAAAACGGCTACACACGTGACAATCAAAAACATGACATTAAATAAAACCGGTAAAAACATCTCGATCAAAGACATGATTGATAGAAATGGCCAAAATTATGACCATCGACGACATGACAATTAACGATAACAAATAAATGACTAAAAACACAAGAATCAATAACATGGCAGTCAATGAAATCGATGAATAACATGTAAATCAATGACATGAAGCGATTGATTAAAAGAAATGGCTAAGATTATGACAATCAATGACATGATATTTGATATAAGAAGCGGCCACAAACAAAATAATTAATATCATGACAATAAAACACAAACATACCAGTCCTTGTCAGGGTTAGGGTTAAAAAGCAATAACTGTCACAGACATAACAATCATTGACATGACATGACTTAACAATTAATGAAAAATCGGCAACAAACATAATAATTATTGACATGACATGACTTAACAATTAATGAAAAACCGGCAACAAACATAACAATCATTGACATGACATGATTTAACAATTAATGAAAAATCGGCAACAAACATAACAATCATTGACATGACATGACTAAATAATTAATGAAAAATCGGCAACAAACATAACAATCATTGACATGACATGACTTAACAATTAATGAAAAATCGGCAACAAACATAACAATCATTGACATGACATGACTAAATAATTAATGAAAATCGGCAACAAACATAAAAATCAATGACATCACATGACTTAATAATTAATGAAAAATCGGCAACAAACATAACAATCATTGACATGACATAAAAATCAATGAAAAATCGGCAACAAACATAACAATCAATGACATCACATGACTTAACAATTAATGAAAAATCGGCAACAAACATAACAATCATTGACATGACATAAAAATCAATGAAAAATCGGCAACAAACATAACAATCATTGACATGACATGACTTAACAATTAATGAAAAATCGGCAACAAACATAACAATCATTGACATGACATGATTAAACAATTAATGAAAAATCGGCAACAAACATAACAATCATTGACATGACATGACTTAACAATAAATGAAAAATCGGCAACAAACATAACAATCATTGACATGACATGACTTAACAATAAATGAAAAATCGGCAACAAACATAACAATCATTGACATGACATGACATAAAAATCAATGAAAAATCGGCAACAAACAGAACAATCATTGACATGACATGACTTAACAATAAATGAAAAATCGGCAACAAACATAACAATCATTGACATGACATGACATAAAATCATTGAAAAATCGGCAACAAACATAACAATCAATGACATGACATGATTTAACAATTAATGAAAAATCGGCAACAAACATAACAATCATTGACATGACATGACATAAAAATCAATGAAAAATCGGCAACAAACATAACAATCATTGACATGACACAAGTTTATTTGTCGAAATTCGTTTGATTTCTCTTATCAGTCTGTTTCCTGACCCTCTTTCTTTACTGTTATATAGATTTGACGTTTACTCCCTCTCACTGTAAACCATGTTAGTTAACTCAACACTTCTAGTTTTATTTATTGTTCATCTTCCCAGGTCAACCGATCTTTCAAGTAAGCAAAATATTGTTCCCGAAAAAAATTTTGAAGCATATTTACACGTTCATGTTGTAGACCACAGACAAGATGTATTACATAATATTTATATTTTTTCATAACCTTGGTTTCTCAGAAATAAATGTTGGATTCTAAAAGATGTATTTTTATCAATATTTTAGATTACTATAACTGTAATGTCCAGCAGAAGATGCTACATCAATTACTATCTTCTATACATAATAAAGTATCAATTTTGCTAATTTGTAATCAATTATCTATTTTTATCAGACGAGTACAACGTCTCAATATGTAGCATATACTTGTCAAGGTAGAAATCAATAACACGACTTTATAGAACACAGGACACTTACTGAGCCGAGTTGAAACCGGACAAAATAACAATTATACATTATATAAAGAAGCATTGAATCATTATCATTCAAACAGTGCCCCATTTATCCGCATCCCAGTTTTGGACTATGACTAAACATTTCAATAAAGTTAAAGATTTCGCACAAAATTTTTCGTTAAAAATATCTTGGTTGCTTTTTCTATTTTGAGGTCGTTGTGTATTACTCTTTGTGTTCCGTTATTTGTAACAATCTTAGTTGCTCTGTTTCATTTCCAGGTTTCGTGCTGTATAACTTTGTGTTCCGTTATTTGTAACAATCTTGGTTGCTCTGTTCTATTTCCAGGTTTCGTGCTGTATAACTGTTTGTGTTCCTTTATTTGTAACAATCTTGATAGTTCTGTTCTGTTTTCAGGTATTTAAGCTAAGCACTCTTATATCATCTTAAAAAATAAAAATTTAATTATATAATTGACATATAAATTGATGGGCCTTATTACCTGCGTACTTCAGAATTTAAAGCTGATAGAGATTACTTCTGATCAATTTCCTGATATTTGTGATCTGGAATACCTAGAAGTAACCATAGCAACCGAGCGTCACACTAGCAAAACATAACGGAAAATGAATTTATACTGTAACAGAAATTAAGTCTTTTGATTGGATAGGAAGAAAAAATTGTATTAAAAAAGTGTTACATTTTATGTGTTGTATTGAAACATCAATAAACACAATAAACGGAATCACCCGATTGTCATGACAAACACAGTAAACGAATCACCCGATTGTCACGACAAACATAATAAACGGAATCACCCGATTGTCATGACAAACACAGTAAACGAATCACCCGAATGTCACGACAAACACAATAAACGGAATCACCCGAATGTCACGACAAACACAATAAACGGAATCACCCGATTGTCATGACAAACACAGTAAACGAATCACCCGATTGTCACGACAAACATAATAAACGGAATCACCCGATTGTCATGACAAACACAGTAAACGAATCACCCGATTGTCACGACAAACATAATAAACGGAATCACCCGATTGTCATGACAAACACAGTAAACGAATCACCCGATTGTCACGACAAACATAATAAACGGAATCACCCGATTGTCATGACAAACACAGTAAACGAATCACCCGAATGTCACGACAAACACAATAAACGGAATCACCCGAATGTCACGACAAACACAATAAACGGAATCACCCGATTGTCATGACAAACACAGTAAACGAATCACCCGATTGTCACGACAAACATAATAAACGGAATCACCCGATTGTCATGACAAACACAGTAAACGAATCACCCGATTGTCACGACAAACATAATAAACGGAATCACCCGAATGTCACGACAAACATAATAAACGGAATCACCCGAATGTCACGACTAACACAATAAACGGAATCACCCGATTGTCATGACAAACACAGTAAACGAATCACCCGATTGTCACGACAAACATAATAAACGTAATCACCCGAATGTCACGACAAACACAATAAACGGAATGACCCGATTGTCATGACAAACACAGTAAACAGAATGACCCGATTGCCACGTCAAACACAGAAAAACTGAATCACCGCAATTTCACTACAAACACAATAAACCGATTGTCAAGACAAACACAGGAAAGGAAACGACATGTAACAAAATAAAAACAGGCAACACACACACACACACACACACACACACACACACACACACACACACACACAATATTTGTTGCCACAAAAACACGAAGTAATTACAATACATAAAAACAGATATGTTTGAACTACGGCTAAAAACAACAGAATTCTCGAAACTGAAAAACATAACATAACGGCAAAATGATTTCAAGCGGCATTGATTGAGTATAAACCTCAGCCACCCCCTTACAACCATGTAGAACTTAAATAAAACTCAGTCCTTTATATAATTTGTAAAGTCAATGTTTACTATTGAATTGGAATTCTTAACCGTCCTTCTAATCTAATAAATATTTCTTTAAAAACACAATTCAGTACATGTCCATATAACCAGTTACCTGAAACAAACCTCTGTGTGTTTCACAAGTTTACAACGTGTCTGAAACGTTTACGCGGATAAACGCCATCAATATCCCATGTATTGTGCGGAACGTAAACATAGAAAATTAATACCCAGTGTTGTCTGTGCAGAATCTTCTTCGTAGAATAACTTCATGAAATTCCATATTTTGTTTGTGGGGAAATAAACGAGGAGGGATCTTATAAAGCATCATTATTCAGATAACACCAGTATATCCTATCTAATACCAACCCGCACAAACACTAATTGGTAAAACGTTGTACATTACAAAACATCAGTTATATCCCTGGCAATTCGTCCCTTAACGACTGTAAATAGATATGTTCACAAGAGTAAATAAATCATGTCTAACAAAAATATGACAATAAAAACTATCGAGTCTTTCAAAACCTTTTTTTTTATTTCCAAAAAATATAACAACACATAACGTATAATACGACAATAAATACATTTTGGCATTTTATGGACTTTAATTTCAAGACTTTCACATCTAAGATAATGGCTGAAACGGATGTGCTGTAGGTCGTTGAACGTACATTTTTTATACTAGAATCCATCCTAAAGAGAGGCGCGGTGACCTGTGAGCCGGCGCTTATATAAAGCCAACACCGAAAATAAAAACTTGCCATGTAAAAAGGGTGAGTTCATTATAATATAATAGCAAATGTCTGACATCACAAAAGGTTTGATTGTCGCAAACACTACTCAACAAAAAGCAAACAGTTTTATAATAAACAGAATTGATGAAGGTATCATATAAGAAATCTAAAAGTTTGTGTGTATCTAAAGTTTCCAGAAATGATTAAAAACAACAAAAGTGGTGAGTTCACCATCTTACTTTGTGATCAATAGCCGTTTTTATTGAACTTGTTAAAATGATAAAAAAAAAAAAAAAAAAAAAAAAAAAAAAAAAAAAAAAAAAAAAAAAAAAAAAAACGAAATATTATGTTCCAGTGGAAATACATTTTGAAATTCCACAAAAATTTTACTGAAAATCCATTTGCGTACCACATTATCCAAAAAGGTAGATAACGCCATTTTTTATAATGCTACAAATAAATTTTAAAAATCACGCTGAAACATTAAATTAATGAAACCGACTGATTATAAATTATTCAATTGTTATTTGTAGATAACAATTGTCATATTGGAAGAGACTTCGAGGATGTATTTACACTATACAAAAAACCCAGAAAATTTCCCCACTGTATTTTAAATAAACGTTCAACAACCCGGAAAAAATTCTTTACATCTGAACTTCTTCTGTCCCTACGTCATGTTTACATGTTAACTTTGTTGCTATGGCCCTGACAACCTTACATCTGAACCTCCTCCGTCCCTACGTCATGTTCACATGTTAATTCTGTTGCTATGGAATTCGTACTGGCACAGTCTTCTTTACCGCGTAAACTGTACACTCTTTGGCGTAATGAGCGTCGAAAATTCTCAAAATGATTGGAAGAATCTTTTGTGTATTCGAAAGTAAATCCACCAATTATTCCACCTAGAATAGGGCCAACCCAATAAACCTAAATCAAAACAATATAAACATGTATGTTATCCAATGAGCATTTATGTTATCCAATGAGCATTTATGTTATCATATGAGCATTTATGTTATCCAATGAGCATTTACGTTATCCAATGAGCATTTATTTTATCCAATGAGCATTTATGTTATCCAATGAGCATTTACGTTATCCAATGTGCATTTATGTTATCCAATGAGCATTTACGTTATCCAATGAGCATTTATGTTATCAAATGAGTATTTACGTTATCCAATGAGCATTTATGTTAATCAATGAGTATTTATGTTATCCAATGAGCCTTTATGTTATTCAATGAAGATTTAATTCAGAAATATCATATTATATAATATACATGTTTATCATTCATTGTTGATCAAGATAAAAAAAAACTTGTTGTTTTAAGTAATTATTGACAAAATGTGAATCGTTCCGTTTGAAATTAAAATAAAAAGATAATCTGTAATACTTAATTTTCCGAAATGTGCACATATGGTACATTAAAATTTAACAGGTATTTGTGTTATATATAAATTAATCACTTTTTTCACTTGCATTCAAGTCTAGGGGCGTTTATATGCTTTCTACAGAATTGTTGTTATGTTGAAGTATTGGTTGTAATTTATAACCTTCTTGTTTAAGATTTTGTAGAGAAAATATAATTTATACAACATATAAATATAATGTAATTTAGAGCCAAGCTAATGGACTTACTACGTAGCTGATAAAGGATTATTAACGATATAAATTGTACAAGAAACCTTACCCAATGGACATTCTGAGTAAAGATATAATATGATTTCAGGAAGCTAATTTAGGAACTCTGTTGTCTCTATAAGTCTGGTCAGAGCAAGCTAATTATTGATTTGTGAAAAATGATATGTGAATTATAAGTTTTAAATAGTAATTTTTAAATTCTACTTTTAGGTACATAAACACTTGAAGTTTATGAAGCCAGTTAGTTGTTGATTGTTGTTGACAATGATTTTCTTATTAATCTGATGATAAATAATACTAAACTAACATAAACAAAAGTGTCTGGGGGATGAGATTTAACACTGTATAGAATTATCTATCAATCCTTACCCAGTGATCTTTCCATATGTTCATCACAACAGCTGGACCGAATGAACGAGCTGGATTTATACTCGCACCTGTGGCATTGATCTGCAAAAACAAAATATACAGAAAATAAAACAACTTGAAACAGTAAAAATTTACACTTAATTTATTAAACGTGTTGAGATTTTTTTAATAAAATGTTTATGTAACGGGTCCGTGACGAGTTGTATGACAGAGTCTCATAAATTCAGTATCATATTAACGCATATGAAAGATTCTGTTTATTGAATAATCCTAGAAAATGCATTCTTTATACCCATTGTCCTAACTCTATGATTAAGTCAATAAAGACATAACACACAAATATCGCAAAAAAAAAAAAAAAAAAAAAAAAAAAAAAAAAAAAAAAAAAATACTGAAATAATAATTATAATAATAATATAAATATATTACATTGTTGTTTCAACAAAGGGCGACGTCAGAAACTTTTGGGATTGCAGCAATATATACTACTGTCTAATTCATATCCGGATACTTCCGGAATACATGTTTCTGTGTTTTTTCCCATATTAAATCCCCGTCAAGATTTTAATTAGCTCTGCATTTTATACTTCAGTTATGATGGCATGTATTTTGGTGTCAGTTAATAACGACAAAATACAAACTCCATGACGGTATATGGCATGATACCTTTATATTACTCTTCTAAAACCTTGAAAAACTAGTGTTATATTTTGTATAAGGTGGCTTTAACATTTTAGTTTTGGATTTAAAAAAGATTATTAACAATAAAAAGGCTAGAAAACGTACCAAAATAACATCTTATACGAATGGTGTTGTACAAAATTATATAATAGTAAAGAAATTTGCAAAGGAAAAAATGTACTCTGCAACAGTAATTGTAACCGAGGACACGGCAAAACACAAACAAATGTTTACAGCCAACAAAAAAAATATACTAGGACCACGGATAATGAGTCTGCCTACTTTGGAAAAGCACTTGAATTTATTCCAAGTGGTTTTCGTTTAAGTTCAATTAGAGAAACCTTCAACCATCTCTTTTTTATAACCAGTGGCTTACAAATAAGACAGAATGAATTCAAATAATTTCTATTTCTAATAAATCTCATGTAAGTCAAATAGAACAGAAAAAAGAAATATAGAAGTTACAATTTATATATAGATATTTCTTCAATTACTTCGACCAAAAGTGATATTTTTATCTGCACCACATCGATAACACAGTAAATGGTGGATTTGGTTTTAGATAAATATATCTTCTCAAACAGAAGATGGGTAAGCTCTTTGATTCACAATATTAACTCTGATCTGTTAAACAATGTCCAACCTTCTCTCTTAGCTATCTATAAAATAATATTAAATCTGTGACCTGAAATAATCCACAGTAAATGATTACATTGTTGTTGTTCTTGCTGGGTTATATGAACTCTTAACTTCAAACAGAAATTATAGTCATTGATTTCAATCCTTATCATGATCGCTCCATGTGTTCAATTAAGCCTTTAGAAAAATGACATGTAGGGATTTTAAATTAAATTGGGTTTTTTTCATTATTCTCCGTTATTGACAGTTTCTAGGTAATTTGTATGGATAGAAATCAAATTACCAATAATTATTCAAGGTGCCAGAATTAAAAAATCATATTCAATCTAATATAATCTTAATTAATTGTAATCCTAGCTTAAAGCTTAAAATGTGATACTTAATTGGCGAGAGAATTTGTTCGATGCAATCAGCTTAATTTTAATTTTTCTTAAAATAATAAAATGTAGAAGAGAAAGTCACGGATGATTTAAATATATTTACAGTACACCTTAAACAGTGTATGTAGTTGTCTTGTCTTATTTGTTTGTTTTATTGTATACTTGTACTTTTATATACTTATATTCTATCGTGTTTTTGGTTGCATTGGCTGCTGTTATGCGTGTGTTTTTTTTATTGTATTGTGTTTTTAATTGTGATTCTGTTGACTGGTATGTGCTATCATTATGTCTCGTTCTTTTTGGGTTGCAATGGCTTTTGGCAGGTATTTGTTATTATTGGGTCGTGTTTTTGGTTGTGTTGGCAACTGGTAGGTATTTTTATTGTGTAGTGTTGTTGGTTACGATGACTGTCCGTAAGTATGTGCTTTTATTGTATAGTGTTGTTTGTTTAGATGCAATTATGTCTTCTAATTGTGTCGTGTTTTGGTTGTGTTTGCTTTTGCCAGGTATGTGTTTATGTGTGATGTTATTGGTTTCGATGGCTTTTGGAAAGTATGTGATTTTGGGGTGGTTTTGGCTGAAATGGCTGTTTTTATATGTTTTTATTTGTTGGTGTTTTGGTTGCGTTGGCTGTTGGCAAGTATGTGGTTTTAATAATGTCATTATTTTGGTTGCGATGACTGTTGGTATGTTTTTGTGGTTATGACTGCTATGGCTGTTGGTATGTGTTTATTTGTTTGTGCTTTGGTTGCGTTGGTAAGTATGTGTTTTCATTGTGTCGTTTATTTACGTTTTCTGTTGGTGAAGATGTGTTTTTTGTGGTGGTTTTGGCTGTAATAGCAGTTGGTATATCTTTTTCTTTGTTGGTGTTTTGGTTGCGTTGACTGTTGATACGTTTGAGTTTTAGAAGGTTATTCCTTTCTTCTGTTTAAAGAAAAAGCTTTATTATATTTTTTTGTCGGACAACAACTTCCCTTAATGTATATTAAGTTTTTATTTATGTGTTTTTATGTCTTTGATACTAAAACTATAACATTTCTTGACGCTCTATGTCGAAGGTAACTTGTTTAGCCAATGTAAACTCATTTCATAAGCAATGATAACATGTCTTCTCCTTTAGGCAGCAATGATTATACGCCTTTTACCTCAGTCAATTCTAATACGTCTGTCTTTATTTAAGCCGTTTTGTAACTCAAAGTCTTTATTTTTTATTGCCTTTAACCAACTAATTTTGAGTTTCATTTTAGATAATATTGCAATAAAATAGTCGAACACTGAAACGTTAAAACCAGTTATTTAAATTTTCAAAATCTTATTAAGGGTAAAAAATCTGACAGGGTTTTGCAGTAAGATTGTACTCGTCTCTTAATAATTAAATCAGTTCTTCAGTTATCAAAACTGTCACGGAATTATCAATAAAAACCTATGATGAAGCTTAGCAGTAAGATTTATAACTCACAAATGAACCGTAAAAAACTAGTAAACCTCGACTCAGTAATAAAGATATAACAAACAAGGCTATGTATTCTGATTTATTGTCAAGACAAATATCCTATATTATGTAATAAACAGTTTTTAGTGACGCCATTGCTTCAATGGAAATTTTGCTGTAGTTAAACTTTAATAATAACATTACATTATATCAGTATTTATATTGTTACGTCATTCTTAAAATTGATCTTGGTATCAACTAGAAGTCACATCAAGACCAGTTTAACGAAGCATAAACGTAGCAATTCAAGAATTACACGTGTCCATTCACTTTCATGTTAAATTGATTTAGACAAAACTTGTTAAAACGCTGGGGTATTTTTGGACTTTACATTTAAAGTTTTTTTTAACTAAAATGTAGGACATTTTTAGAATTACAGAAAGTGCTCGTCCATAGCGAGTTCTTTCACTACAACTTTATGCCGTCGTCTTTGTATAATTACTTCATTGCTTCACTTGTTTTACTACAACTTTATTCCGTCGCCTTTGTATAATTACTTCATTGTTTTACTTGTGTTATTAAAATGTTATCCCGTCTTTGTATAATGGCTTCATTGTTTTTGTTTTGTTTTGGAAGTTTTGGTTAAAGAAAAATATATTTTTATACTTCTGTTTACAAAACACCTTCCGAAAGAGATTTCTATATATCTTTGTATGTTAATATAATAATAAAAAATAATAATAATGGCTATATACAGAGTTATTAGGGTATAAACATAAGTGTTGGAGTTGTAACGGCACTATTTACTGATGTTTGGAATTCAAACTAGGCTAAGGAAATAGATTCAGCTTTTATCAATCGACAAAGAAGAATTAAAATTCTAACTGATTTTTGAACACTAAACATTTCTCTTTGATAAGTGACATTTAGAAGCCTTGATTTTAAAAAAGCTTTCTTGAGTTCACTGATCGAATTCTTAACTCTTTTTAACGTCTTTTTTAATTTATTTTTTTTGATGTATATTACAGAATATATTTCTGTGTAGGACAATCAATGCTTACAACACTTTGAAATTGACAATTTATAGACTAATTAAAAATAAAAAGATAACTTTATTTAACTTATAACGTAAGGAACAAGGAAATAACATGTGAATAAATCACAAAGGATACGGAAAAAAACTACATATTTATTACTGATTATAAATTGGAAGATTACTGAATTAAATTACAACTTATGTATAGTTGGGTGTTTAAATACCCCGAAGCCGACATGCCACTTACTGTACAAGTTCTCCATAAATATACGCAATTTATTTATTTATTTTTTTTTTTTTTGATTTCAGGTAAAATATTTCCTATGGTAATGCTTAAGTGCATTGGAGGTCCCTACTTGCATTATATAATCAACTTCATCAACAACAACGTAGGTCAAACAAAACAGCAAACTCAGAAAGAATTATCTCTTCGTTAGCTTTAAAACCAATTGAATAAAATCAATTTGAGTTTACTAACTACCATGATCCTAATCGTAAATGAAAATCTTATTGCAAAACCTCGTTTGTAACGAAATTCAATTAAAGACCTTAAAATAGATTATACAAAGGCATTACAGCGATAATTGATAGGTCATAATCAACTCTCTTATTCTGTGCTAGTTATAACTTTTACTGTTCATTGGCGTATTTATCTAGTAAATTGCTCGTAGCTATACAACATACTACAGCTAGAGACATTTCTTTATTTCTCTTATCTCATTATTGTGTTACGTGTATGTTTAAAGTGTATATCATAACAATTTCTGGAGTTTTAATATGTCCTTGATCAGCAGTTGAAATAACATCGAGACCTTTACAGATTTGCTGCAATTCTCGAGTAAATAATTAAATCATTTTCTAGAAATTTATTAACATCTTCGAATTAGCAATTTAAATTTAAGATTCCGATTACAACGGGAGCATTACTGGATAAGAGAACTAGGCACTGCCTCACCATATGGATGCAATGATAAAATCGATAGAGTAGGAAGCCTTTCTAGCCCAGGTTGTAAGAATGTTAATATTTTACACCTGTTCAACAAAACCACACGTAACAAAAGAAGTCATGGACATCGAATTTGGAACAAATCCAATATCCATGTTAGTTTTTTTTTTATATTTTACCATTCATTCAGAAACGTCTCGAATTACACCATTTTCGAACCAAACTGTTCCGTTTTATTCAGTTACAAGAAGAATGCATATACAAAAATACTACTGATTTTAATACACCAAAGTTCAAACTTAACGCTATCATCATGGATATTTCATTAAAAAGGTTATTTAAACCTGCTCAGGAACACAATATACAGAATGACACCAGTCACCAATTTCTTAAATTACATTATGCAAGCAGGGGCATAGATGCTTTTGATATTTCTAATATACTATTCAATAAACTAGTACAATCTAAAGTCCCTACTTATTTCAAATATAACTCGAGACCTCTAATTTCCTACTCCTACAATAAACCCATTGCATCCAAAATTTTCAACTATAAACATACTTTGCAGTGCCTAAACTTTCATAACTTTACTCCACCTACCTGTTCTTGCTCAGCTTCCCCATTTATTTATAAACAAGCTGGGCATGTAGTAACTGGTGATCTCAATATAATATTCAGAAGTCTTCTTTCAAAAGGTCCTAAATACATGAAGGCTCAACCTTTTACTTGGGGACAGAATTTCAAAATTATTATCGATTCTGTTTAAGAGTATGCTAGAGGTTAGGCTTAATTAGAAGACGTAGAGCTTGATACCTTATCCGACTTGACAAGGGCAATTATAAATTTTATAAAGTCAAGGATTGCCAAACTTAAAGGGTCTATGGGTTCTAAACTTTCTGTAGTGCTCAAGGACCCTGAGATTTCTGCAATCCTTACGGACATACATAATAGGTATGTTGTCCCAGCTGATAAAGCTTCTAACAACATTTTTTTCATTTGTAGAATTCTATGTTGAATGTCTTATTAAGGAGCTTAGTTTAGAAAGTATTTCGGAGAATCCTACTTGTAACAAAACTAATTTTATCAAAAATTTAGTTTTTTTTCAATCATGGGGGGGGGGTGGGGGTCCTTAAGTCTTTAGGTATCAGTTTAAAACAGAAAGAACTTGACCTGCCTTACTTGTATTGGATTCCAAAATGATGACGTTCTATCTCTAAATAATTACAAATTTGGAGTATATATGAATGCCATCAATCCAAGTAAGCTTGAAATAAAAAACAAGACGGATTCTCCATGTCTTGCTTTATATTTGGATTTATACTTCAATTATGACACCCACAAAAGGTTGTATCTGAAGCTATACGACAAACGTAATGACTTCAATTTTTCTATTGTTAACTTTCCGTCTCTTTGCAGTAATATTCCTGGTTCTCCTGCGTATGGTGTATATGTTTCACAGTTAATACGTTATGGCAGAGCTTATTCCCACTATGCAGACTTTCTAAAACGAAGCAAACTGCTTACATTTAAATTGTTGACGCAAGAATATTGCAAACCTAGGCTAATCAATGCCCTTAAAAAGTTTTACGGCCGTCATCACAATATTGCTGATAAGAATGTAAACACTGTATCCAAACTTATACTAAATATATTTGACATAACATAGTTCCTTGTTCCTTTCATTCTCAATGTTGATTTGCACGTGACGGGTGTAGCTATCTAGACAGGAGGTGCTTACCCTTCCGGAAAACCCGGCCTCCCTTCCTTCATGGAAGTTAACGTGTATAACTAAATATGCGAGCTTCCAAAGTTTTTACTTTGTTTTTGGGATTGTGATTTGGACAAGGACTGGAATTGGTAGTTTTATATAATTATTGAATACAATGCTTTAACATATTATATAAACCACTTAATTCAATTAACAAAACATCTTTAAAATAAAACATCAAAGCAGCAAGAGGTTTTGGTCACTACAGAGCTGAATAATAATAATAATAATAATAAAAACGTTTGAACATATTTTTCATATAGAAAAATAAAAATTAAAACTATAAAACATATACTTGCCAACAGCCAATACAAAAGGAGATAAACAATAAACAATAAACAAACAATAAATAAGTCAAGAACGAGGATAGCGACGAAATAATGATTACATGTCTATATGAACATCAGTATAACCTTGTAAAATGTCCAAATAAATCGATTATATTCATATCAAAGCATGATTATATTCATATCAAAGCATACAATAAATTGAAAAGAGTAATGTTGTTCGTCAAATAAAAGGATTTCAAAATCCAAAACCCGTTTAAACAATTTCGTAAATACCACATTTTGAAGGAAAAAGGCACTAAAACATATTGTATCAAAAATATTTGTTTTTTTGAAATAGACAATTATCAGTTTTTGTAACGTTTTATAAACTCAAAAATTTTTTAAATCATGTGAAATTCAGGATTTTGTGGTAAACTGTCAACGAAAATTAAGACATTTTGCACACCCTGTTATTATAACTTTTGCTTTCATCATTTAAATGTTATGTATAACACATCATGACCCGTCTTTTATTGAAACAATCATTAAAACATAAAAATAAACTTTGTTTTCATTACATCTAGTCATTTTTGATTAATAATAAACATGAATTTAATTTGCAAGGATATTTAAAAATGAGCGTTAGATTGTTGATTAGGGTGAACAAAATCTACTCAAAAATACGAAAACCCAAACATATGCATTTTTATTTAATTCAACAAAGCACATTTTAGAAAAAATTATTTCGGAGAATCTTTCTGTCGGAAACAACCTTAAAACGTATTAAAAATTCTTTTACATTTATCGTCTAACAAACTGCTGGTAAGAATGTCAATTTGTGAATAACCAGTACAAAATTAAAGGTTGGATATGACATGATTTTACTGTAAACAACACTGTAGCAACATCATGTAGAATATAGTTTTCCACTTTAATGCTTACTAATGTAATTTTTAATTATGTTTTAACATTAACAGATTTAATTGATAAATCACAAACCGATCTCTATCTTGGATTGTAAGTGTTTAAGACAACAACTTGAAGATATTTGATCAAAATATTGTGATAAGACAATCCAAACAAAATCACATTAATACGACAGAAGCAGGGCATCTATCTAAATTAAGATTTCATTTTCTACCAAATGTTTTAATTTTAAGTTTCATTTAATTACTGGAAACAATAACTTTTTTCCATAGCCATAGTTATATTGATTAAAACATTGCTTTGGATACTAATTTGGCATTTATACTTTTTGTTTTTTCTATTCCCAGTACTATAATCATTCACAAGATAATGTCCTTAAACATTATAAGGCAGATCGATTCTCGGTTTTTCAATTGAATAATGTTTGTTTTTGTTATACTTCATTATATCGGCTGTTGTAGAGACAAAGTAAATGGTATGTACTCGGGACATTATTCTGTTCTTTTTATTGATCTATTTATTTTTTAATTATGGTTGTTTGTTTGTTTTTTTTTTTTTTTGTTGTGATTTTTGCATCTTAAGTCCACAAATTGTTACAACCACTTAACACGCAGAGCAGCAACCCGATAGAAAGAATTCGAATACGTTTTTGAAATATATGTTACCGTGAAACAATGTAAAATGAAATAGCAAAGGAAAGTTTGTCATCCAGTTCTTTAGACGAATGCTGTTCTTTGTTATTATTTGTTATATATAAACACAATAAAGCTGTCTAAGATATTTCTTACTAATTGATTTTTGTTAATAACATTTTGTGTTAAAACTAGGAAAAGATTTTCTTGTTGATGGTTCGTTCTAAAGGATGTTTTGTCTTGCAAGAAGCATATTTTGCATATTCATAATGATAAAGTAATAATACGAAACAAGGAGTTTATAATCTGGTGTTTTCATGTCTCGTTTGGCGGCAATGTTTGTTGATTTGTTTCCATGGTTCTATTTCACAGGTACAAGCACATGTTTACAGCCATAAACTGCTTTTTTTGTATATCTTAGATAAATTACATTGCGGACAGAATAAGTTTTGTGCTAGTTTTATCTTTCTCGTGAAATCTTAAATAATTTCCGAATAAGATGAAATAAACAAAAGTCACATTTCAATATCTGACAGGAACATCTATAACTAGGAGCACGAATTACTTTGAAGCAATCACAAATGCTAAAATAAATCTGATTTTCAAACAATTCTCAAGACGTTTCTGATGTAAAATGATAAAATCTATTTTTGACATTATCTTCATTCATATCACTTATATTCAGGAAGCATTCAGACGTCATACAAAGCTCCTTAATCATATCTTATCCTTATTTAATGTTCCTAGAATAACAAATTCACATGTCATGATTTAATTAAGTCAGAACTGAATTATTTGAAATTTTACAAATACGGGACAAAATTTTGTCATTGTCTTTTAATGCTTATTACCCATTTCTTTCTTTTTTCTTTCTTTCTGTATCTTATTTATTTTTTATTTAATGCAAAAAATTTGATTCCTGAAAAACAAGCTGATTATGTTTACTGCTAATCTTACAATCTAAGAGTTATGGAAAATGTTCATGTATTTAATAAATCAGAAACCATTAAAATATATTACCTAGCAAGCACGTAGACACTCCTAGCTGTGTGAAAATAATAATTGCAACACAAAAGTGGACAAATTCCAAATGATAGAAATAAAAAAGTGGAAATAAAAAAATAAATAATCTTGGGTCAGTAATTGCCTTTAATGTTTTTAAAAAGATAAATAACTTCTAAAAAGTTACAAATTGCAACTGAAAAGTCTCACAACTGCCAACACATCAAAAAACACTTGAAAAGACAGACGAATGATAAAACAGACACTTAAAAAGAGATCAATAATAATAATAATAATAATATGTAATACTTTTTTAGAATTTCAAAGGGCAGCAAGAAAATGTCCGTTGATTTGGTTAAAGTACTATTAAAATGTCCGTAATCATTAAAAATGATTTTTTTTCAAACTAATTATAAATTAAAAGTTTCACAAAATTGTTCTTGATATTGGCTTGAAGCTCACAGAATGTCACAAAAAATGTTAAAAATTTATTATAATATACACCAGTCAGACACTTACTGAGACCAATAACTTTTATCGCTATCAGATGACCACTGTTCTCCTTTAACGCAGTAAATTTAGGACCATAACCATCAATTTCAGCATGCTGCACTCTTTGCTTCTTATTATCGCGTGAAGCTTATTGTAGCACTAGATAAACAAGAGTCACATTTCTAATGTCTGATAAGATCATAGGTTAACAGACGCACCAATTATCTTTGAGTACCAACGGTTGATATAACTTAATCTCATTTACAAACATACAAAGATTTCTATAGGCATTCACGATAAAGTATGATTAAATCTATCTATGTCTGGCATAAATGTCATTTATTGGTAATACTAGTTTTCTGTTTTAGTTGATAAAGTATTTTTATTTAAAAAAAAATACAATTAGTTTTTTTTAGATGTTTTTGGCTCTATTAATATAATGTTTTTGTTTTGCCTTTAATTTTTAAAGTGACTATATATAAAAGCACCAATACGTGTATTAGAATGTTAACTGAAGGTGTGGGGGTATCTCGGTGCTCATGTGGTCTAGATCTGAAGTGCAACAACATTTCTTATTTTAGTTTCCAAATACTTAAATTTCAGCTTATAAAAATCCAACAACATAAAATAGATTCAAACAACCCTTGGCTAAATGCACTGTATTTAATCAATACGACCAAGAAAACAACAAAATAATAAAAAAAAATTACAAGCCAATTACAAACCTTCTCAAATGTTTAATTCACTGGAACCAGATATCTTACTATTTCTGCTTGAATTCAATATACATATATTTAATACAAGACGGGGAGTGGGAAAAGAACATGTCGCAAAATTGGTGTCTTGGTGAAGTTTCTATAACTTTATTTTAAGCCACAAAACTTTTTCTCTTAATCTAATTCTTCTAAAATATCAACTTGTCCTTTTTATCATCAGATAATAAAGCATTTCGAATTAACAAGGCAGCACATTACAACTTACTGATTTCGTTCTTAATTATTTATATTAAGATCACTCTCAATATATTCTGTAATATGATCCCATATTTTGACACAACGCAGAACATCAATGACAATGAATGTTTAACTCAAACTTTTGTTATTAGAGTAAACTATCCGTATGGACATCGGAATCATCAGGATAAGTAGGCTTACAGGGTCCAAAGATATAAGGAACAGGAGTTTGGACGGGATCACTGAAAGAGTTATTTAAGAATAACTTGAACTTTTCGAAACTTTCTAACCATCCAACAAATTCCATAGTCGATTGGACTTTAACTTTTATCGTTGCAGAATTTAATTATCATATTCTAATAATCAAGGTTCCAAAGTTTTTCTTCGTACATTATATTTTTTACGTTTAAATAAGACAATCTTAAATTTCAACAAAATAATGTTAGATTAACCTTTCTTTGGAAGGCATTAAATTTTCATAATTATGGAATACTTGGTTCTTTTCTCTTTTTTAATAAAAATTCAAACGAAATAAACATTTGTTGATGTACTACAACGAATATTCTCAAAACAAAACATACTTTAGTAAGCATTTAAAAAATTACCTTGAAATTACCCGAGGTAATCTAAAATAGACCCTTGTATATAAATTGAACTCGAGGGACTACATATTCAACTTCACTCTAGTCAAATGCCAAGTAAACTGTAATTATCCGACTATTGGTTATTCTAGACAGATATTGTAATAGAATGTAGGATAACAACCTATATACTAGTTTTATTTCTTAGAACCCGTCTTTAATAAGTCTAGTACGTTAATAATACATTTATTTAGCAATAATAGTATACAAACACGATAGATTACTGACCGATAAAAATGTATTGATACACCAGTCTTGTGGTAGAACATAAAAAATTAAAAAATAATTTTCTGCTTTTGCAGAAAGTCCGATATAAGAAACTTCTATAATCTATTATTTGGATGAAGTAAAACTCCTCGACATTGTAAGGTGATCAATGTTCTCGATGAATTAGACAAATAAGAAAAATAAAATCGAAAGACAGCTTCTATAGTATAACACGAGTATGAAAAGTAAAAGTTCATGCAAAGCATTCCTTTGCTTGATTTAGGTTCATTTAATTTTCGAACTTTGGATTTATTAATTTTCAACTGTTTGGCATATGTTTTTATCTTTCTATTTTTTGGCCTCTGGTGTCACTGAGAAAAAAAGATTTCCGAAATGTGTACACATGGAACATCAAAATTTAATAGGTATTTTGTCAAATATTTATTACCCTTCAGCAGAGACTACTACTGATGAAGTAAAACTCCTCAACTCCATATTTTGTGCTGACAGGAAATGTACCACGTAGCAAAAATTTCAGCTTTCTTAATTTTGAAATATGTATAAAACTGATATTTTTTCCCTCATAGCTTTATTTGTATACCTTGAATTTTGCCACTTTTGATTGATTAATTTCAATTGTTTGACTTTTGCCTTTATCTATCAATTTTTTTCGTCGTTTACTGTCACTGAAGACATAAATTTCCGACATGTGTACATATGGTCATAAAAGTTAAACAAGTTAACAGGTTTATTACACATATTAACACGCTTATTGATGAATCCTTGTTTGTGAAATACGTAAAATGACTGAGGGGTTTTAAAAAAACCACTGAACAATTACTTTGGTTTTTTATTCGGGAATTTTAAAATCTGTGGTACCAATGAATAATTTTATTTGTCCTAAGTTTTCTTATTTGGATATTTATTGTTGACCTTTTATGTTTCCACTTTTGTTTTGTTTTGTTTTTCTTTCTGATTAGGCTGTACCTGTTGCCATGTGCATGTGTTTAGTTGCACATTAACTTTCTATTATCTTAAAAAGAAGAACTTGGCTTGAGGCAATTAAAATACTCTTGAACTAAGTTTTTAAAAATAACAAATGTGAGTTAATACACATAATGACATATTAAAATAAGTGTTTAAAGCAATAAAGAAATAGGTTCTCAAATGTCTGTTTAACTGATACCAAACAAATAACATTGTTATTTTCAAATTATATCTAGTTTGTTCAGAAATGGTAACCTATTTTTAATACTCATATCTAATACTTTACAGTTTTCCTTTGCTTTGGCAAGAAAAAACCACGCACACACACACACACACACACACCCTTAGATAAAACGGACGTAAATTTCAAAATGGTTAATCACTGAAGCAGGCAATGAAGCTTTGAGCAACCAACGCATGTCGTGAAATATCTTATATTAAATAGTCAATATTATTACCTAAAACGCGCTTGTCATCGAAAAATGAAAACATGTAATTTAACCCAATACACGTTAGACAGAGAAAATGGAACTTAATGATTTTAAATAACTTTTATCTTCATTATGTTAGCTTTTACTGGTAATAGACACTGAGGTAATTCAATATAACTAAAAAGACGGCAATTTTATGTCTATTTAAGGCATCATGCAAGGACAAAATGCACAAAAAATACATGTACCTATCAAAAACGCAGTATTGAAAACAAGCAGGCCATTTTATTCAGTGGATATGATTGGTCAGAATATTTTTTTTGTAGGAAACACTATTTGTCCTTTTTCTAGTGGCTATTATTAGATAAAATAGTTCAGTTTTTACTGAGTAGATATGGATAAAGTTACGTTTTGACAAATACCAGATCTTCATTATTTATTGGATATTAAGACATTCGAGGTAATAAATGGATATTTTTTATCAGTAATAAAAACCTAAAAACCGCTTATATTACATCTCAATGAATTTTAGAATTATGATTAGAGCCAGTGTCATAGATTTTGACATAATTAGATACTTTTGGAAAAGGTTGCTTAATTTAAATACTTCGGGTTGGTATTTTTTAATTTTTAATTTTATTTTTTTTCGTGCTTTTAAAGAACCAAAAGTGTTAGGGTTTAAGTTAATTGGTTAATATTATTTAAATCAAAGATGCAAATAATGCCTCCGATTGGATAGTATTTATTGCTAATTACAATACCAAACTTTTAAGTACTTATTTGATAAATAGTTTTGTCATGCTTACGTGCTCAATTGTTGCTTTTTATTTCATCAGTGTTTGCATTATTACACACACACACACACACACACACACACACACACACACACGCATATATATATATATATATATATATATATATATATATATATATATATATATATATATATATATATATATATATATATATATCTGATAGAATTCTAAATTTTGAAGTTAGTGAATAATGCCACAAAATACAATAATCAGTTAGAATATATTAATGTTTTACAGTCATCTGATAACAAAATCAAATTGTATTCAACAAGTATATAATTTAATTTTCCAAATGACAAGATAATGACAGTGTAACAGTGTTCGAGGAGTCTATCAGTGGAAGTCCGTCCATATAACTATCTCATTAGAGGAAATTGAATAATGTGTTCCTTTAAGATACAAGTACTATATGAACTTTGTTAATTGCAAATAATTGTCGATATTTAAATCAAGTTATAGAAATTTGCACAGAATAAAATACATGTGAATAGTAAATGCAACTAAAGAAAAATTGATAAAATGGCCTAATGCAAATTAAGAAATACTGAAAAAATGGCGTATTGCAAATAAAGAAATACTGCTAAAATGGCGTATTGCAAATATAGAAATACTAATGAAATGGCGTATTGCAAATATAGAAATACTAATGAAATGGAGTATTGCAAATATAGGAATACTGATACAACGGCAAATGCAAATAAAGAAATACTGAAGAAATGGCGTAATGTAAATGTAAAATACTGATGAAATTGCGTAATGCAAATATAGAAATACTGATGAAATGGCGTAATGCAAATATAGAAATACTGATGAAATTGCGTAATGCAAATATAGATATACTGAAGAAATGGCTTAATGCAAATATAGAAATACTGAGAAATGGCGTAATGCAAATATAGAAATATTGATGACATGGCGTAATGAAAATATAGAAATATCGAAGAAATGGCGTAATGCAAAAATAGAAATATCGAAGAAATGGCTTAATGCAAATATAGAAATATCGAAGAAATGGCTTAATGCAAAAATAGAAATATTGATGAATTGGCGTAATGCAAATAAAGAAATACTGATGAAATATATAATACAAATACCAGTTAAATTTTGATGTGCCAGATGTGCACATTTCGGAAATTCATTCCTCATCAGTGACACTAAGACCGAAAAGTTTCATACATAAAAAATATAAGCCAAACAGTTGAAAATAATGAATCTAAAGTTTCAAAATTATATAAATCCAAATCCAGCTAAGGAATGCTGTGCATGAGGAAACAAACCTTAGTTTTAAATTATTTCAAATTTTAGACGACTGAAAATTTTGCTAAATGGTACATTTTCTGACAGCACGAAGTACTGCCTACTGAGTTATGGATACCCTCGGGGAGTTTTACTCCACCAGCAGCGGTACCCGCTCAGGGGTTGTAAATATATAATACAAATACCAGTTAAATTTGATGTGCCAGATGTGCACATTTCGGAAATTCATTCCTCATCAGTGACACTAAGACCGAAAAGTTTCATACATAAAAAATAAAAGCCAAACAGTTGAAAATAATGAATCTAATGTTTCAAAATTATATAAATCCGAATCCAGCTAAGGAATGCTGTGCATGAGGGAACAAACCTTAGTTTTAAATAAAATGGCGTAATGCAAATATAGAAATAATGATGAAATGGCGTAATGAAAATATACAAATATCGAAAAAAATGGCGTAATGCAAATATAGAAATACTGAAGAAATGGCGTAATGCAAATATAGAAATACTGAAGAAATGGCGTAATGCAAATATAGAAATAATGATGAAATGGCGTAATGAAAATATAGAAATATCGAAGAAATGGCTTAATGAAAATATAGAAATAATGATGAAATGACGTAATGTAAATATAGAAATATCGAAGAAATGGCTTAATGAAAATATAGAAATAATGATGAAATGGCTTAATGCAAATAAAGAAATACTGATGAAAATGGCGTAATGGAAATATAGAAATATCGAAGAAATGGCTTAATGCAAATATAGAAATACTGAAGAAATGGCGTAATGTAAATATAGAAATATCGAAGATATGGCTTAATGCAAATAAAGAAATACTGAAGAAACGGCGTAATGCAAATATACAGCAAATATCTGCCTCGAGCGTAATTCCTTCTATTCTTGTGTTTTAATGTATAGTTTTTATCCAATTTAAGGAGGAAAAATGTTCTTTCACCCACAAGAATTACAGATCTTAGTCTATTTATCTAGAGAGACGGAGATCGGGTTTAAATTTTAATCGAAATTAATTCCTTTTTATTTAAAAACTGAAAATAATGACATACTTTAATTTATTCTCCTGATGGACAATGGTATTGATATCGAAACTTTGAGATTTTTTGTTATCACTGTTTTATGAGCCCATGTGGATATAAGCTCATCATCAGATTGTTTATGCCAATACTTACGATGCAGAATCGACGGTTCTTGTTATATCAAATGGACGTTGGAAGATTGAGGAAACTCCGTCCAGTAATCAACCTTATCATTTGGTTGTCATCGCTTTAACAACTTGTTACGATGTCTTTCATAAAAGTGTAAATATATCACCCCGAGTGAAATCCTTATGCACTATGCTAGATACTGGTTCGTACATTTGCTTGCCGAAGGCTTTGTTTATTCAAATTCAAGTTTTATTCTGCACCGAGATCTGACCGTAGTAAAAGAGACTTTACTAAACCCTATCACCTTTAACCACAAAGAATACTTCCAAAATATTTTTTTTGCAAATTCTTCAGGCTCTTTCAATATTTAATTTCTCGGCCGACCATAGCTTGATATATACAGATTTTAAAAAGCTTTATATTTTCTTGTATTTCAATCTGATCATTCAAAATAAGTTTAAGATTTCAGGCAACAAAAGGAAATATCGTATAGTTGTGTTGGCTCTGTTATCAGTTAGCAGTCTTGGTTGTGCCCCCTCTCTCTGTTTGTTAGTGTGTGTGTGTGTGTGTGTGTGTGTGTGTGTGTGTTAACAGTATTTTCTATCTGTTGAAAATATGACGTAGGATAAGTCGTCAAAAATATTTTTAAACTAATGATAATTTAACTTTCTGAATTTTAAGTTTGGAGTACTCGTACAAAAATGAAAAAAAAAAACCAAATAGGTTTGATAACCCTAAATTAGGGTTAATTATACATGTATTCATTGCACAACATCAGGATCTCCAATACATCTTCGATTTTTTCGTTTTCCAGATGTTTCGCACTCGTAAAGCGTAAATTAATGAAGGAAATGTATAGTCAGCAATATGGCCAGATAGCAGCGTAAACCTCAAAATAGGTCCTTAATTTACAACGGTTTGTTGAAAACCTTAATTATAGAGGATTATTGTCCTACAAACAGTAACATTCCATCATTAGAATCTATAAAAGACATGGTCTCATCAGAATTGACAATAACTTTAAATAGGGAAAGGCACTAGTATTTTTATAATTGGTTTTATATTGACAATGTTTTCACGGGTTTACAAGGCAATTTTTGGTTTTGATAAAACCAATTATAGATTCGTGTAAGAAATAATTACCAACACAAATAACTGTTAAAATTGAATTATACACGTCATAAATGTGTAAAATATCACACGATGAAAATAACATGTGCTTAATTAGATAATTGAACCATTTTGTCACGTTTTCAAGAAAAATCCTTTATAGCATTACGTGAATAAAATGGAAACTAGTCTTATTTTGATCTGTTAGCGGTTAATGATACAGTGCTGTTAAGAAAAAAAAAACCAAAATCTTAAACATTTATGTTATCATTTACAAAACTGCTAAACGCTGTACAATATGGAAGACATAATTAAAAAATCACTGAATAAACATCACCAAATAATCGGGGAACGATATAGTTTTATCTTGAATGACTTGATGAATTTATTAATTAAACAGGATGGCTGCATTTTCAAATAACTTGATATTAGATTAAAACAATATGAATTTGTGTTTTAATTTAATTTGAAGAACATGCATCATTCTACGAATAAGAAATTAGGTAACATTTTTTGACTGAGAACAAGACTTGTAATCAGAATAAAAATGATATTCAACTGTGTATGACATTTCTTTCAAGTCGGAAACATCCCCCATAATATGAGACTTAAGGATTCACCACCAATTTACTGATGCATTCTCAATCATCACATGGACAGCAAACTTTTGACAACAAATGTTCTTTTTTCTAACCTTTTTATGCTAATATTTGTTTGTTTTGTTTCATTTAGGGTGGCAACTCAACGTATGTCATGTACTATTATTTTAAAACAAATAACTCTTGATTTTTCTATAATAATTAAAAGTATATTTTATTTATAACACGGTTTAAAGAAGAGGGACAGGGAGAGTTTTGTAGCTTTTGTTGAGGTGCACATCGTTACATGTTTATTTTGATGATTTTTCCTTAATATCTTGCTTTGCTTTTTGATTGATATCTTCCTGTTAAGTTTATTTTACGAATTGTTATATGAAAAAACATAGAAAATTTTTTAAATTTGAAAGTATGAAAGAAAATACGTTTAAGAGAATAAAACTTTAAAAACTATTCAGTACTAATATTATTGTAACTGGCGATTAAATAAAAAGTAAAGATAGAAAGCATTAGAAGAATATATTGAAATCGTTGTTTTACTCAAGTTGTTGAATAGGCGCCATTCATACGAGGATAAAACTTCATAAATATTAAGAACGTCAGTTTCTATTATCAGATACAATACATACACTAAACAAATGCCATAAAGATTACAAGTAACATTTTTCTGTTTATAATTGTTTTTTTTATGTTATGATCTCGTCGTTTCTCGTTTTTATATGGGCGTCATCATTACATCTCGCAGTATATATATGTGTATCATTTGCCCTTAAATAGGCACATATCAAATAACAATTATAAAAAATACATATTCAAGACCTCAGATAAATTACACTTTAAAGATGCAATAATATATGATAATATTCGTAATGACTTACCGAGAAAAGGCATGATAAACACACAGCTACCCCACAAAATGTGGATTCCGGAACTATTGTATCGTTGTTTGGTTGAAGAGTAGAAAAATATACAAATACAAAAATAAATGTAGCCATAAACTCTATCCCAAAAGCTTGTCCTTTGTTTATATCATTACTTAACAAAGTCACTCCGAGAGTTCCCTGTAAGTTTGTAGGAATCATCCCGAATAATATTCCTCCTCCAATTAGAGCTCCCAAAAACTGAACAAATATATAACTTAATGCCCGTATAAACGAGATGTGCCGTGCACACAACATTGAAATAGTTACCGCAGGATTAAAATGACCCCCACTTGTATGTCCGAGACATTTAATAAGAATTATCTCTGTTAATCCAAAAGATAAGCTAATCTCAACATTCCTGAAGGTTTTATAATCTCCTTAATTCTTCATCCCAGACCACAGTAGACCCACAACCAAATAAAACATATAACAAGGTACCGATTAATTCACATCGTAAACTTTTCCAGAAATGCCTACTTAAAAATTCTTCCTTAGATTTCAACAATCTGTCCTTAATATCCATACTAGTTTAAAAAACTAACGGTAAAACAAATGTTCATCAGATGTGATAACTTTTTACTTAAATATTGGGACTATGAATATGCGTAAGGCATTCAGGCTAAATAATTACGTATAACTTGTTCTCTCAAATAACACTGACATCTTTAAATCATTATTTTTGTCTCAACTGTGTTTGGTTTTTAAGCTGATTGAAATCCTAAAAATCAATAAAAATACTTTATTCTCATTAAAAAGTAAATAAATTCCATTTGTTTTCTTTAGAATAATTATTATTATTTCTTATATTTTTGTTATATTGAATATTGATGTAAACTGCTAAATATCGTTGATTAAAATCATTTGTTATCTTGATAACTATTTAAAAAATTCCCATTAAAATGAAAGTCCAGTTCTTAATTAAAAATCCTTTAGAAACAGAAAAAAAGAAACAATTTTGCTTTGACTAAATCCTTTTATCTTCTATGTATTATTGTGATATGGCTTAACAAAACATGGTTACGGTATATATATTGGAAACAGTTATCGTAGAGATAGGCGATAAGTTTAATCAATATATACGTACAAGCATCGATATGTAATTATGTAGTCTGTCTGTGATGATTGACAATGTTTAACAACAAACCAACCTATTTTATCGGACAATAACTGGTCATTTCACTGAGTAATGATCAATATTTTTGGCTTGTTCACTTTACAATAATGAACAGTGATTTTGATAAAATATAGTTTATTTGATAGTGAAGAACGGTAATACATATAAAGACAGAAACTACTTGACATTAACATTTTTACTCAATTGAACAATTCATTCTCAGTTCATTTTTATATTTGATTTTGAGCTTGTCGGGTGAAGCTAGCTAGACAGGAGATGCCTTCCGTTCTAGAGAACCTAGCCCTACTTTCCGTGTTTAACCTAATTCGCAATTTTTTATTTCGGTAATGTTATTTGGACATGGACTGGCATGTTTGTGTTTGGGATTGTGATTTAGACATGGACTGGTATGTTTGTGTTTTGGATTGCGATTTGGACATGGACTGGTATGTTTGTGTTTGGTATTGTGATTTGGACATGGACTGGTATGTTTATGTTTGGGATTGTGATTTAAACATGGACTGGTATGTTTGAGATTGATTTATGTACATATAACTCGATGCAATCATGTTACCTTTTGTTGTGACGACGAACCACACTTGTTCGTAGATTTAATCAAATAGGTTATTGTGTCAAAGAATGATACATCTACATAGAAAAAAAACTGTACTAAAACCTTTTACGAAAGCAATACATAAAGACAAAACATTTGCTTAATAAACACACGATATATGCCTAATTTAAAATACCCCTCAAGTAAAGTTTCCTTTCTTATATAAGTAGCATAAATTTTTCTTAAGTTTGAGGCTAAATCCTGTTTGATGCTAAATTGACTAGGTATGCGGTTTTGACATAATTTACAATTTCAGCTACACATATAAAAGTTTCCCTTATTAGAAACATTTGTGTTAATTCTATCTATAATTAATTGTTGTTAATGGTATGCCATTGTTTTAAAAGCATTATCACGGTATAATTTATAAAATGTAAAAAAAGAACAATATACATATATATATATATATATATATATATATATATATATATATATAGTGCGACTGGTTATCAAAATATCAATATTTTAATAGTCTTTGTTTGTATTATAAAGATATAATGAAATTTATAGATTTGGAGAAATATTTATTACTGAAAAGAAATTTCTCTATAAATGGCATACTTATAATTCTTCATATTATTGACATAGATTGAAATCTAAACCAGGTTGACCATGCTTTAACAGCAAGCGTGAACAACAAGAATAACATTCTGGTAAAATATCCAGTGCCATAGCATCAACATTGTTTTAATCAGTAACAAGATATTTCAGATTTCATCGTTAGGACACGTTACGACAAATATACGGATCTTCGAGTAATAAGGCATTGATCATTGTGATATGGACAGGGACTGGTATGTTTTATTTAACGAGTGTTTTTATACGGAAAGATGATTTGAGAAGTATCGGTTGATTGCTAAGATTAAAAAATAATGAAAGCGTTTGAAATATATCAACACTAAACTTATAATTGAGCAAAATAAAAATCAGCGCCATATGTAAATGTTTGCAACAGACATATAATTCATGTCTTGAACTTTCTTTGAAATATATAAGCGAATTTTCTTTTACACAGACACAGAAAACATTTTTTGTGGATTTTCTCAAACCGTTAAACTATCTGCACTAGAATCCATTTTTATTATACAAAATAATTTTTATTTTTATTATTTTGTTTTTATTAACAGTAACATTTGATTTACTTTCATGATTAGTTGGCCTTATGACTGACTTTGATTGCTCTAATACAACAGAGTGGTTGACCTACTTAGATAGAAATTAGACAGCCTTGTTTCATGTTAAAATGTCTTACTGGCTAGATAATTTTAATTATTTTCCATGAAATTTTAGTACCAAAAAGAAAATCACAACTTTATAAATTATAAAGAGAAAAAGATTATATAAAAATATTTATATACAATATTCTGTGTTGAGATACATTTTTTCTATTTTACTTGCTACAGTATTATAAATGAAACGACTAGAATGATTCTTATCACATCCGTGTTTTTTGATTGCATTAAAATCTCAAGATTGACTGTAATAAAAACCTGGTTTTAGGAACTTTGGATTCATTCATCTTCAACTGTTTTGCTTGTTTTTATCTATCAAGGCCCCTAGTGTCACTGATGAGTTATGATTTTTCGAAATATGCATAAATGGCACATCAAAATTGAACAGGTATTTTTATAATTTTAAAAAAAAATATATTTTCAAAACAACAAAGATCAAAGATATATATATATATATATATATATATATATATATATACAAAATTTAACTGATATTTGTATTATATATATATATATATATATATATATATATATATATATATCAGATTAAACGAAATAAACATTAAACTGATAATATATATTTTTATAAATACAATGGTGTTTTCATATTATATGTATAATAAAAATGTAATCAATAGAAAATACACGGAAAAGAAACATTATACTGATAATTAATTTTTAAATGTAATGATTTTCCGTAAATTAGTTGACTATAGAAATTGACATTTTTTGAAAATCTGAATAAAGTTGATACAATGCTTCTAATGTCAGCAACATGGTTTATTCAATTTTCCATTGTTTTGACTAATTTTTATAATTGAAATAGAAGATGAATGATTCCAAACTAATCTACCAGATTAGTGTAGCTCGAGTCTTGTTACTGAATGGATTTAGACAATTCTGTACGCTTTTAAAAATGTCAGAAATTAAAATAGGTTTGTTACAGCTGCGAAGAAAGTAAAAGAGTTGAGATGAAATTAGTTGGGTTTTTTGTTTATTTCTGGCGACGTGCTAAAATCAAGCTTCCAAAAACGGTAAATTTATAAATCAACAAAATTTTTTATGAGTTAGTGTTAAATTTATGCCATGCAATGCTTCTTTTGAATATGTATTTTGAATACACAACATTCAGTGATTTTCGAGAATACTTTTATTCTAACGAAATAAATAAAACACAAACATACCAGTCCATGTCCAAATCACGACCCCCCTCCAATAAATAAATAAAAAAATAAATAGATAATAATAAATAAATAAATAAAAGTAAAAACTTTGCAACTGATCAATTCAGTTTTTAAAGTGAGCTTCTATCAAAGATGTGAAGCCGGGGCTCCAGAACGGAATGCCCCTCCTGTCTAGCTAGCTACACCCTTGATTACCAAAGCTTTACAATACCCTTGTCACTAATGTATTTGTAAGTAGCTTGCATTGTTGTTGAAAGTGACGTCATAAAAGCGTGTGAATTAGGTTATATCCTTACGCACTACGCACGGGTATTTACAAGGCGGATTCCAAAGCATTTTACAGGAATAGTCACCGGAGGAAACATTCAAATACATATTTATCAAAACAAATCACTAGTTCCTAAAAAACGGGCCAAAATATTCATGGAAACCGAATCCGAGTAACACATGTCTGTAAATCCTTGTCCAGGTTGTTGACATTCCAGAGTGCGCGCGCTATGACGTCACACAATTCAAATAGTTCACAGTGGCACACTGTTTGTTGATTAATAATTTAAGATAATACTTTCGTACTTTTATTCTAAAAAGGAGATATTTTGTATTTAAATTTCACATGTTTGTTTGTTTTTGTATCCTGCGGACAGACTATTGTTTACTTTTAATATTTCAGCAGGATTACTTTTGGCGCATATACACGGTAACGTGAACTTGTTGTGTTTCGGACAATCAGCTGTTTTCTTATAATGAGAAGACAAGTTTTAAATCTGTGAAAAAGCCGTTTTTATGGAATTATATAATAATAGAATCTTGCATTCGTGTTTAAGTAATATTGAATTTATTAAACGAGTTGAATAATATTTTATGCAACTCGCCAAGGTTCGTTGCATAAAGAATTATTCAACTCTTTTAATAAATTCAATATTACATAAAACTCATGCAAGATTCTCTATATATTCAACCGAAAAAATTCAATTAAATAGAAATACCTCTCTTGTATAAATGTTTTCGTTTCAGTATGTGTTTTTATCTTTATCTGGCCTATGTCTGATTTTTTTCCCCAAGATGTTTATAGTTTCGTGACATTTTCGATTTTTTCACTTATTCAAGAAATTTTGATAACAAAACCTTTCCTGTCCTAATTGTTCTTACAAGTTCTTATATCTTTATAAAGCCAACATAAAATGTCACAAATGGTGGAAATAAATTGCGCTTTACTCTATTTAATCAAGTACAAATGTGTAATTGTGGAATTTTTTTTATATAAAGACTCAGTAGTACCATACTAGAGTTAGTTTGGGCCATTTTTTTCCATTTTTAAAATGTCCAATGGAATAATAGACTTAACATAACTTGGCGGGCGTAAATAAAATCAAGGAACAATGAAAGTAAGTTATAAAAATATTTAAACCGGAGAATGACAATTTATTTTTACCTCAGATGTAAAGTAAACTTAAAAAAACAGCCACAACAACAGCAACTAATTTCTAGAAATCTAAAAAAAAATTTAATGTTCGGTAAGACATATTGTACGTTCACAAAGTTCCAAAGAGTTCCAAAATTAGACAAATCCAAATCCTACTGCCTACTGAGTGATATGAAATTCGTACTTTTTACATTTTATTAATGCCTTTCAGATTAAAACAAACAAGTGTAAGATGAAAATAGAATTATTTTGAAGTTTTCAGCAGAGTGAAAAGAATCATATTATCTTAAGACCTTTGCTTTTCTAATCATGTGCAATCAATTTGTGTGAACATGTCGTGTCGCACTCTGTTTAAAAAATTTAATGTTGTTGATAAAAATCATTTAGCTTAACGTTTATATATTTCGTTACGTCAGAAAATGTAACTTTAACTGGCGAGAAGAGGAACCGACAGCATAAGAATATGGACTGGTTATATATAATGTCATTTAATAGATAATAAAGTAATTTGCAAATTATATATAACATGAAATTAGTACCATAGGTTACACTGTGCGTGCGAATGCAATTTTTAGACACGCGTTGCTAATAAATTCTCTTAACAGGCATTGTTATATACGGTCTATATTAACTCTTAACTTAAAATTGTTTGTTTAAACAATTTAAAAACAAACTCTGGTGCATTTATGTTTAATAAAATAAATAAATTTATTTCACGTTAACTGTCAGATGTTTCAGAAAAAGTAATTTTTTAAATATTGAAAATATTTCTATGTTTAGCCATTATAAAGTTAGGTATATAACACAAATACCTGTTAAATTTTGCAGTGCCATATGTGCAAATTTCGGAAATTCATTCCTCATCAGTGACACTAA
This sequence comes from Tegillarca granosa, assembly GCA_029721355.1. Lineage (NCBI taxonomy): Eukaryota > Metazoa > Mollusca > Bivalvia > Arcoida > Arcidae > Tegillarca > Tegillarca granosa. The sequence goes on along the minus strand of CM056603.1, from coordinate 43,360,944 downwards.
GTCCGAAAAGTTTGATAAATAAAAAATAAGCCAAAAAGTTGAAAATAATGAATAAAAAGTTCCAAAATGATATAAATTCAAATCCAACCAAGAAATGCTTTGCATGAGGCAACTTACCTTAGTTTAAAATAAATTTTAAAATTTAAGACGGCTCAATATTTTGCTAAATGGTTTATGAAATTTAATTTTTTACATTTAATTTAGAATATTGTTATTTTTGTATTTATATATCTCTTGACTTGATCACGAGTTAGTTGATGACAGTCACTCTTTCCATGTATCTATGAACTGTTATAAACTAAATACATTTGGTGAACCATTGTAAGACCATGTTTAATAGAAAACAATTCCTATGGGCAAATCTTTACACAAGTTCACATGACACATTTAACTTAAAGATGGAATTACCCGCTGTAAATGGACTGGTTTAACCGCAGAAAAAACAGTAGAAGTAATAAATATTGACGGTCTTAACTTGAAAACAATAAAAAAGCGCAGAAAATGATTCAAAATGTAGGAAAGTTATTCGTTGCCATAAATACCAAATTTAATTTACAATAAGGATTTCGAATTGACAGATGAATAATTTTTATAAAATTTATGTTTGTATTCTAAAATATATACTCAATCGTGCTTATTAAGACAAAGAAGTATATAACAGAATTACCAGTTAAATTTTGCTATGCGAGATGTGCACATTTCGAAAATAAATTCCTCAACAGTGACACTAAGACAAAAAAAGTTTGATAGATAAAAAACATAAACCAAACAGTTGCAAATAATTGCATCTAAAGTTCCAATATGATATAAAACCAAATCCAGCTAAGGAATGCTTTGCATGGCGGAACAAACCTTAGTTTTAAATAAAATTCAAAATTTAAGATACTAATGGATTGTTAAGAAGATTTTAATTTTTTTTCTAGCAACACTATAATTTATTTTAAAGATTATTGTCAAAATGTATACTTGATGCCTAGAATAATAATATATGATATGCTAGATTTAAAAATGAAACATCTTAATAGTTATAATTTTTGCATCTTATGAAAAAAACTTATTTAATTTTATTTGTAAATTAGATAAAAATGAAACAATGCATGAATCGTGAACAATGGTTTGGTTTGGAAAACAAATGGCGATTTTTAAAACCAGCTTTTATATGTGATGGCACGCCACTTTGCCATTAAAACTACGACAAATGTTTAAGTACTGCAAATTGAAATATATAGAAATGATTTGTGACACCATATTAGTTGACCATTTTGTTGATGTTTCATAATTGTCTTTGTTTCTTTCCGGGAGTCCGATACAATGTCAAAGCTTAAAAACTTGAAGAGTTTACCTGCCTGAATTCGACTGCTCGGTACCTGTTCATATAGAAACAACTATATATCACGCGAAGATGTGCGAGATATATTCTTTGTACAATTGTCATAGGTTCGGATTCATATAATTTTGGAACCTTAGATTTATTATTTTTCAACTGTTTGGATTATTTCTTTTATCTATGAATTTTTTCGGCCCCTGGTGTCGCTGTTGAGGAATGATTGTCCGAAATGTGCACATATGGCACATCAAACTTTTGCAGGTATTTGTTATATATTTAGGACAGTTGATAATGATATTAATTTTTAGAAACCTGAAACTTTTAAATATGATCAAATTACTCGGTCTTATGTTACCAGTAAATGTAACAGCAGGGAACCTGGCACAGAATACCAACCATACTTGCTGATAATTGCTCTGCAATGAATAACGGTATATTCGTATGCAACGATTTCATCTGCAGACACAACACTCTTATGTTTTATCAATGCTGTCTAATGAAACATCTCTTATCTTTATTTCCTTAATAAGGTTTGTAAAATTTACCTTTGAAAAAATTAGGATTACTCGTAAATTGGCCCTTATTCTGTCTTTAATATCCGGGGACATTGTTTATTTCGCAACTGTTTTACCTTTTGTTACATGTAACGATTTTTTTGCAAGATCTGAGATCTGTATTGCTATACCTTTAACTAAAGAAATCAACAATGGCATAGATTATGCAGTTGTATTTTTTTTTTTAATTTTGTGTTACAAGTTCACATTGCGTATGTCCTATATTACCTTTACCGTGAGGTGAAAATATCGATGGAAAAGGTCACGGTACAGAAACTGGAACAGAGATCAAGCTAGCAAAGACAATATCAATTGTTTTGATTTAGGATTGTCTTTGTTGGTTATCTATTGACATTCTTAGTGGGTGTAGTTATAAAATCTGAGAAATAAGAAGGTGTTTGGTATTTGAACATATCTTTTGACTAAAAGCAAAAACGGTAAGGAAATATATTGTTTGCTGATATGACCATTGGTTAAGTCAATACTAACATTAATGGCTCAAGTAGAATGATATTAAACGGAAAATACACTAGATTGAAATGGTGTTAGGACTAAAAAAAACTCACTTTTTATTCTTTTTTACTTAGGTCAGAGATATTTATGAATATTCATTATTTAATATTTTTTATTACTTGTTCCGTTATTTAAAATATTACTTATAGGATATAGAATATAAAAGCAGTTTCCTATTGTGATGAAATGTCTTTTATATATACTTAAATATCTGTTTTGAACTAATTTATGACCATTGTTTTGTAGTTATTTTCAGTCATTTTTTTCTCTGGTAAGAAAACACCAAGTAAATATATTCCTGGGCCATCATACTTGTACTTCCGTGTAATGCTGCTGTTAACCCGTATATGTATACATTTTTATAAATGGACAAGATAAAAACGATTTAGTTATACACGTGAACTTTTATCAAGGAAGTGAGACCGGATTTAAGCAAAAAAAAAAAAAAAAAAAAAAAAAAAAAAAAAAAAAAAAAAAAAAAAAAAAGACAAAATGCTATTGGAAATGTCAATATATTTTAGTGATTAAATGAAAGTTATAACAAGAGCTGTCAGAAGACCAGCAAAAAAAACCTGCCTGCACAACTTGCAATTAATTGTGGGATGAGTTGCACCAACAAGGAAATTGAATACAAGATACCAGAAACTTGATACAAAGAACCATAACTACAATTTTTTTGGAAAGTTTAATTGTGACATAAGAACCCTTTTTATATGATTAACATGATTGTTTTTTGTGGATTCATACTAGGAATTAAATGAACAATAAAAAGAGTTCTTGCATTTTCTACGTTATGTCCTCTTTTGGTGCTCAAAGGGTCATAACTCCTGTTAAATTTCATAAAGCATCTTCATTTTACAACATGCATATCTTTATATTATCATGCATGCTGAATTTAAAAAACAATCGGTGGAAAACAGTGGGTCTAGTTCACCCACAAGAAAATTTAACACAAGATACCAGAATCTCGAGACAAAGAAGCATAGCTCCCATTCTGCATAAAAATGAAGCGCGACAAAAAAAAACCCGTTTTATGTTATTCATTGTACTTAGTTGTAAGTACCAAAAAGAAATTCGATGGAAAATAAAAAAAAAGTTCAACCTGAGATCTTGTCCTTAAATAATCAATCTTAATATTATGCGTAATAAACCGAATTTCCATAATACATATTTGGTAAAAGTTTCATCTTGGTTTCCTCATAAAGTCAAAAGATATGGACCGGCCAAAAAAAATGTTAACTTACGGATGGACAAAAAGACAGACGGACAACTTCATACTGTTATACGTCCCGTTACAGAGGAGTATTAAAATTGGCGTTAATAGATAAATATGTGAATCTGTGATGTACGCAAGTTATTGCTACACTATTAGTATTGAAATACAGTGGGCGAAAACAGACAACAAAGATTGGCCACTTGATCTAGTTTATAAAAAATGTTTATCTATTCAGTCATGATGGCCCTAAGAACCCCTTTTCACACTGATGTTGACCCCCTTAGAGCTTACAGTTATATAATGTTTAAAATTAAGATTAAAAATAAATAAGAAATCAATTATGAATACAATTTTGAAACTTATTGCTAACAAGATAAGAATTATTTAAGAAAATTGGTTTTTGGAGTATGCAGATACTAGTCTAAATTTTTTTACATGTCATTATGATGATTAAAACCTTTTAAAAGAAATTTAAAAAATAAGTATAAAGAGATTATCTTTCCCATATCTCGAAAACAAGAACCCAAGCTTATGATTTTTTAAGTTTCATTTTGAAGAATATAAAACAAACTTCCTTCGTGTATTTCAGGAAAGAAACGTATTTAACAGTTTTTGATGGAAGTTGGATTTTTGTGGTAACTGTCAACTAAAATAAAAACACATTTTGCACACACTGCTATTTTAACTTTTTTAGCTTTTATTATTTAGATGTTATCGATATCACTTCATGGCACATCTTTTACTACAATGTTGATTAAAACCATACAAATAATTTTAATGCAGTTTATCTCGTCATTTTCTAATTAAAATAACAACTACTGAAAAAAACGAAACCCCAAGCATATGTATTTTTTATTTTATTCAACAAAGTACCAATAATTGAATGATATATTATATGTTATATTATTGTACATGTTACGTGCTGTAATCAGTCATGTCAATACAATAGAATAATTAAATTACAAAATACAAAATCAAACCACATTGTAAGGTATTTGTATGCGAAATTCCAGACAGCCATACCTTCCTAAAGGTTATTATTATTATTAGCTATTCTTCTTTTCAGTCTCTTGTCTGTATGAATAATCATCATAAAAGACGCATCTAAAAGTAATTGCTACTGAGAATGTTGGAAATGCCTGCTTTTAGTATTTAATAGATATAGGACTGTTTGATTATAAACGTCCGTTATGATTTAATGGATATAGTACTGTGTAAATATAAACATTCGTAATGATTTAATGGATATAGCACTGTGTGAGTATAAGCAATCGTAATGATTTAATGGATTTAGCACTGTGTGAATATAATCATTCGTAAATATTTAATGGATATAGTACTGTGTGTGTATTAACATTCGTAAATGTTTTAACTTAATAGTTTGCAAAGAAAACAATACTTAATCAAATGTTGTATACTTTTGGCAATAATAATGTTCGGTTACTCATTTTTTCAAAAAGGCATTTTTCTTGCAGTAAGATTGAAAAAAATATCAAAAATCTTAAATATAAAATGTAAACTCTCGTTTGAAAAAAAAAAAAAAAAAACATTTGTAATAGTCCTTCACTATTTTTAAAATTTATATTGAATATTGATGTTTTTCTCATGCTTTTTCGACTGTCGGTGTTCACTTAAAATTAATAAAACAATAAACATTGTATTTTAATTTTGTTCACAAACAAGAAGCCAATAACCTTGCAATAAACAAGTTTATAATCTCAAAAGGAAAAATATAGGAATACGTTAATTATGGCAATTTAAGACTAGAAGTGCATGCTATCCGAGTAAGTATACCGCTAAAAACAAGCAACTCCTTTATTTCTTCATTTACATTATCTTTGCACTAAGAAAATAATGTATTCTCTTTGTCTTTTAATGCTGAGCACAAACCATTGAAGCAAAATTTCAAATTGGAAAGTCTTGAGAGCAGGTTTATTAATCTTTTATGGTTAATTTAGGAACAAATTCATATGCGATTGCCTATTATGGTCTGTCTAGTACTAGTTGGTAATCATGGCGACTTAAGAATTTAGTGCAAGCTAATCAAGTCAGTATGTCGTAATTAAGCATACCACCTACTAAGTTTCATTATCAGGAAACTGGGTAAACCATCCGATATTTTTTTCTCTCAATACCAATAGCCAAGCAAAAAAGAACTATCTTAAAGTTACAAACCTCACATATTAACGGGTCTCTCACCCTAGTTTAGAGCTAACGATGTTGTCAATGAACGCTACTAAATTAACTTAATGTTATTCAACCAGATAATAGAAAGAAATTTTTACCATAAAACCGAAGTAAAAATTATAATAAGAGCAAATATTATACGTTTTGATAAATCGTTCTGTACTGAGTTTTAAAAACGGAGACATCTGTTATTCCCGCAAAAAACGTCACGCTGTGTACAGCTGAAGGTTTTTGACCAATAAACCCTGTAAACATTGTAAATATAATGATCTAAAATAAGTTTTATTTACTCTTGGGATTAAACATGATATATTTTGTAAAAAAGGATGAAAAAATGAACCCGTTTTAAGGTTTAAGAAACCAAATTTTCCTCACTGACTGTGCAACTCTGATTCTAACAAACATGATTCTTTTACTTAGACCCCACATCTAACATGAAATTAAGAAAACATCTAACACAATATTGTTGACAATACTGATAATAGGCCTCCATATATGATCATGTATATGAGATTATTTGTTTATTTAAAGATAACATATAAAGCTTTTATCTTTTTCTTAAATATTAAAACTATCTCAGAAAGCAGTAGAAATATCAATGTCAAAGGTTCTGAAATTGTAATGGTAACCACATTCTTTTGGAATCTCTACTTTTCTTCTCCTTTGCTTCTCAAAGTTCATAAGGAAGTTATTAAAAAAACAGATTACAATAATACCAAATATGGCGGAGATTTTTTCTAGCAAAAAAGTTTTACCAGATGGGTGTCAAGTAATCCGATGTTTCTTCATCGTCTTTTTTATTGTGATTATATTTTGAGAAATTACTGAAAAAATTTTTAATTGTATTTCGTAAGATAGAACCTTGGCTTGTAGTTGCGGTTAAATTATGCTGATCAGCAGAATTAACTCCAACGGTTAACGAACGACTTTCCGTGCTAAATCCATTCGTATTTGAAGAGTTAACGTTCGTATCCTCGCTGGATGAACTACTATTTATGCATGGTATTCTCGATGAACGGTGATTTCCACAAGGAAAATTAACAGGTTTCTTTTTAACACATTGATCGGAAGTCATGTTTGTAACATCATCCTTAGGTAAATGGTTACATTTAGGAGGAGGCTTGGATTTAAAGCTTGAATCACTGGTAACTTTTAATGAATTGATACGATACTGCTGAAACTCTATATCTGAACTCGAAAAGCTATCGTTAATGCAGGAAAATGAACTTTTTCTTGATTCTGTGGCATTAAAACTACTCCTGTTTCCTTCACCTAATTTTTTGTCTTTGCTCAATCTTTGATCATCTTTGGTGTTACCATTTAAACATTGTTTACTGTTGTCTTCAAAAGTCGTGTTTTTGTCATTTTTAGCAACATGAATTTGTAACTCTGGAATTAGTTCTTCAGATTTTTGACAATATTTGTCATTAATGTTTTGTGTGTCCACATTTTCTTCATAGCTATTTGATAGCAGTCTTTTTTCAGAATCATTATCGAAGAGCAAATGATTGAATGTCACGCGGTTTTTAAACTTAACGCTTTTTTGTTTTACACAACTCTTATTGGGCAAATTTGACGTGGACTTTGATCGAGTTTTATCCAAACCATTTAGAGATTTGATTCGTGGTTCTTCGAATGACGGTTTTCTGGTGGATTTTGGCCAAGAGCTGTCATTTTCGCTTTCACTGGATTCTTTAGTAGGTGTTCTAAAGTTACCAGTTGGCGAAATATCAACTGTTGATTTTGGACGATAAAAATTCAATCCTAGTCTGCTGTTGAATATTTGAGGGATAGAAATTGGAGAGTTAGACTGCTGATTTCCGTCCTCCAAAGAACTGTCGTCTGTTGAATAAATGCCAAATTCTGAATCTGAATTTGGATATTCCTCCGTAGAACTCATCGTACCGCTTGGCAAGCTTTGAAATCTGCAATAAATATTTGTCATTAATGAAATTTAAGAGTAAAATTTTGCAAATAAACAACTGTGCACCTAACAACGGCCAACAAAACTAAAAACCAAACATTACTAATAAATGAAAACCAGCACAACAATATAGTCGAATGGCATGTTTTAAATTGAAATTGTTCAAACCTTTCAATGTGTTAATATTTAAATACAAACAACAGATTCATATTACTCCGTTTGAAGAATATATTTTTTAAATCTCCCATCTGCTGTTTTTAATTATACAATGAAATCAGTTGAGTTTCAACATATAAAAGAGCGTGAACTACAAAGTAAGTAATATTTTTATGGTGTGTTCAAGAAAATGTACTATTAAAAAGTATCAAAATGGTTAATAAAACAAACATCTTAAGAAGAGTCAACCCTCATTTTAGAGTCAGTGGTTGTATTTTCAATGATCTTTTAATGTGTTCTCTTGTTTTGTAAACTCTCTTAAACGTTTTGTCCGTTTTCTTGACTTCTACTGCTCCTAGGGTAGAGTATTTTTATTTTTATTAACAAAAGGTTGTTTTACTTTTTCTGTTCTTGTCAGTTATATTCTAATTCAAAAATCTAAAAGTAATATATACAATCAGATTAAAGTCAATAACAAGGTTTACAAAAAGCCAATGGGCCTAAAAAATAAACAAGGAAATGTCCCCGGGAAACTAAAAAAAAATAAATATAATAAAAATGAAAGCAATTAATGACATCAACAGAAAAGTCTTTTTCCAAACAGACAGCCCTTCACATTATTTTTTAATCCATATTTCCATACTTATAATACTATATTTAATACATCTGAAGTCTAGCTACAAATAGTAATAAATAATAGCTAAAGTTGTAGCAAAAGAACAAAAATGTATCGAAATCATTTTACCATTGGCATATTTTGATAGTCGGTACAAGAAATTCTAATTTAAAAAGACTTTTCATTTATTTATGATATTGAAATTAAAATCTGTTTATTGTTAATATTACTTTTAACCGGGAACTCATCCTCATGCAGAATTGTGCACCAAAATTAAAAACAATTAAAACGTGCAATGCAATATCTTTAAAATTTTCAAAAACGTTGTGTTAATAACACAGAAAAATAGTTATTGGCGTTAATCCCTTCCGACACTTAATTATCGGATTAAAGGTAACTGAATGAAAATTTAAACCTCGTGTTATTTTCTGTTTATATCCAATAAATCTTCAACACATCTATTACAACGGCCTAAAAAGAAGGAAATGTATCCAAACTTTTCTTTTTTTTAAAAAGATATTTTTTCAAAAGTTAATAAAGAAGTTTGATTGATTTTATACAGTAAAACAACAGGGGAAGATCGCTATTTCAAAATTTAGCATCGTGTAGTGGCACGCTCAACCCTTAGTTTAATTATCAATATGATCTCGATTTATATAATTTTGGAACTTTGGATTTATTAATTTTCAAATGCTTGGATTATCTTTTTTATCCATCATCTCCTTCGACCCTTCGTGTCATTGATGACAAAAGTGGCACATCAAAATTAAAAAGGTATTTTTGTTGAATATTTACCAACGGTAAGCATGAGATGGAGATACAATGCGCACAATATAAAACATATATATTGAAAGATTTATTCTGGATTTTGTTGAAATTCTCATTCCTTTTTCTATGATACTAAGACCTTTTAGTCTCTCCGCCTTATCGTTTGTACTTACTGTTTATGTATGTGTTTTAAAATAGTTTTCATAGAGGGGCGTCTAGTTCTGTCTCGATCCCAGCAGTTTATGATTATGTCAAACAACCAATCCGGGCAATGTTCAGGCTGATAAAGCCGTTCACCACCATACAGATGCTCTAACAGCTAAAATAAAACATATACGTGTAAAAAGAAAACATGCACTGAAAAATGTATGTAAAATACTAATACGACATGTCAAAGAGAAAATCCACTTACTTGTTGACATTTCTGAAACATTCCTTTATTATCAAATATATTTCATTATTGAAATGACCCCTCTATTTTTTTTTTTTTTACAAAACTAGAACTAAGATGTGTGCACATAAAAACTGATTTTATAATTATTTCAAACATGACGACCATATTTTGTTTTTATAATCCTGTAAGTACGCAAGAAAAAGTGTTTAACCGTACAGATCCGTCTTCAATACAATTACAGTACAAATGTATAATTGTAGTCAGTATCAATGACATAAAAGTCAACGAAACCTTCTATTGGATGACATGCAATTCGAAACTTAATTGAAAAGATTTTCATAATATTCAGTTCTTATTTCAAATAAAACAGATAAGCAATGTAAAGCTGTGGCTGAAAAAAATAATAAAATACAAAATGAGAAAAATAAAATACATATCAATATCGTTAAGACTGATTAAACCCCAACTTTTGATAGCTACGGATTTATAAAATATATGTAGTAAAATGAAAAATGTGCTTTTCAAAAGATCCAGGACGCAGCTTATTTCTGAACGAGTGGTTAATAATAGCGTATTTATAAAAATTTATGAAGTTACATACTTACATGTAAATGATGTTCATAAGAATGAGTAGGATCTTAGATTGGTAAGATTAAACCAACATTATTGATTAAAAATATTGCTGATAAAAATAGGTTAAAGTAGCCATAAATTATAGTCACATGAATTCTTCCAACAAGTTTTCGTTTCTCAGAGAATATCATTTTAGTGTATTTCTCATCTCAAGATCGCTGTAAAATTGAGGATGGAAAATTTACCTTTTGGATATACTAATAACTGGAATTAACTATTGATTTCAACAAAAACGCTTTACATATCTCTACATGATACAGTCTAAAACTAACGAATATAAACTTTGCAACTGCCAGCACATAAAAAGTAATTCAAAGAAAACTCGAAGAAAAGATGAATACTAATAAGTATATAGAGATTCTTCTTACAAAATTCCATTGTTTTAGAAGCAAAATTAAGTTAATGTTTAATGGAGTGGATTAAGAACTGTCGTAGATCGCTATGATTCATTAAAAAAGAAATCATTGGCCATTGGTTAATAAATATATATATCTGTGTGTGTTACATCAAATTAAAAGTTGCAGCATGGCGTTAATCTAATCGATTTCGTATCATAACGATTGTTTATGGATCACATGCTTTTTTATGTCGAGTTTTACAGACCTGCTTCCTTTTTACTTTACAAAACGGCACACATTCAATGTCACTGGCCATTGGGTTATCTCTTCGTATGCTTAAGGCGGTGTAAAATTCATAAACGGCCATACCAAACATGTACGTATCACTTTCCTTTGAATACTGACCACCATGCAAAACCTCTATAGGCATCCTGAAAAAGATGTTGTCACTTTGTAAACGAGTTCTTGACTTAAGAAGTAAACTTTTCAACTTAAATTGTTGACAATGGCAAATGCAATCAAAGTAAAATTAAAACACAAACATACCAGTGTATGTCAGAATCCCAACCTCAAACATACCAGTCAATGTGAAAATCACAATTCCAATCACAAACACATCAGTGCATGTCCAATCACAATTCTAAACAATCATACTGGTCCATATACAAATCACAGACTCAAAAACAAACATACCAGTCCACGTGCAAGTCAAAATTCCAAACACAAACATACCAGTCCATGTCCAATCACGATGCAAAACACAAACTTTCCAGTCCATGTTTAAAACACAATCTCAAAAACGAATATACCAATCACAATCCTAAATACAAACATACTGGTCCATATGAAAATCACAGTTTCAAACAACTGTTTGGCTTATGTTTAATTTTCTATCAAACTTTTTGACTCCTAGTGTCACCGATGAGGAATGTTTTTCCGAAATTTGCACATATGGCACATCCAATTTTAACAGGTATTTGTGTTATATATTTGCTACATGAGAAAATCATGTTGTCACAATTTATTTTGAAATTGCTTATTAATAATGGCTAGAATAGCCAAAAATTGTAAACCTGAATAGTTTGCCTCACATAAGATGACATCCAGTAAACGTTTTTAAATATCATCAATAAAATGTGAGAACTCACCAGTTTTTGTTGTCCTCAAAAACACCTTCAAGAATGCTATCGTCAATTATTGTTGGAGGAATATACAACATTCGACCAATTCTTGGACAAATAATCTGAAAGGAATTTTAGAAATAAAATTATGAACAATAATCGTACCTTGTATTGCAAAAATAAATAAATATATAACAAATTCCTGCAAAATAAATAAACTTATTTACAAACAACTGAATAAATAAATAAATAAAATAGAATTAAATCAATATCGCAATATAATCTCCTCAAAGCATTTAAATTAACTTGTATAAAAATGCAACTGAATAACATTTATATGAAAGTTGCATTTAAAGAGATCAGACATAACTTTCACCAACTAAACAAATACGATGGAAGATGTTTTGATAAAATTTATTTAGTGGGATTTAAGGCAACAACTTTTATATTTCTTAAAAGATGTATATCTATGTTCAAGTGTGTTCCATGGGCTTTGTTTTTCAGATCATGCAAATTGTCTTTTCGATGTATTAAATAGATGCTTTGTTTGACAACCAGCGAAAAGCCGGCCCTAATGTTCTACAAAAGGGATAGGTTTTTATCACTAACACCTCTGTTTATCTGACGGACTTTTTTTTTTAGCAACTTCTTGTTTCTTTTAATACGTCCGTACTCTTCATTTTCTAACTGTGTCGCCAAACAGTTATACAGACATACAAAAAATTATGTTTGTATATTTTGTGCTTTGTGTATTTTGCGGGGTAGACAACATTTACATGCATGAATTTAGTTTCATTTTTTAGATTGAGGTAAAAAAAATTGAAATTGGCTAATGCCTGAATCATTGCTGTAAGAGTAATGAGTAAAGGTACGTTAAAAGTACTTTTAAAACACAGAAAGTATTTTGATTGTTGCTCATGCTCCCCCAGTAATACATTAACTGCAATAGACAATTTTAATTAATGAATCCAATGCTTTTTTGGCAAATAACACAGTACTTTTACCAAACATGACGTTGATAAATCAACAAATTAGTTGACCAATACCATACTGGTTAAGCAATAGAGGTATGCAAGAAGAGAATTCTATATGCGTTTGTATTTGAATATATGTGTTATTTTTGTTTTAATCTTCATTTGTGAAATCCTTTTTGCAATGACACGTCTTTTTTTATTCGTCTAAAAAGGGTACAAAAATTTATATGCAGTTTTTGAATTGAATCTTCTTGCCGAGAATATGAAGGTCCATGGTAACGTCGATTATGCCGAGGTATAATTTATTTTTTTGGATCCTAAACAAAGCAATTATTTTTAAACCCGCAAAACACTATTTAAAAACAACTTATATATTGCAATATTTGCAGCATATCTTACCTGATTATTCTCCAAACTAAAATAAAGAAATTTACACTGTATATCTCTATGGATAAAGTCAAAATCATGCAACGAGCTGATATATTCTGCCAATCCGTAAACAACGGACAGGTACTTTATTTTATTTGACTTTTCCAATGGGTTGCCAAAATGACATTTTGAGGCTATGTCATAAAGATTCATTCCATTCGTACATTTGTAACGCTTAAAATGCAAAATAATAATAATAATAATAATAATAATAATAATAAAATAATAATAGTCGTATGTAAAAGATTCAGAAAAAATTAAAAACATAATAAAAAGCAAACAGTCATGAAACATTGAAATTTCCAAATTCAATTTAAAACAATAAAAGTTAGAAGTTAAGAACTATTTACAGACAATTAAAAATTTTCAAGCTTAAACACTCCAATTAAACGCAAAATAATTAGAAACACTAAAGAAACACAACGCAAAAAATTCCTTTTTAAATTTATCACACAAATACCTATTAAATTTTGATGTACCATATGTGCACATTTCGGAAAATCATTCCTCATTAGTGACACTAGGGGCCGAAAGTTTGTTTGATAAAGACATAAGCCAAACAGTTGAAAATAAATGAATCTAAAGTTCCAAAATTATATGAATCCAAATCAAGCTAAAATTTGCTTTGCATGATGGAACAAACCTTAGTTTCACATAAATTTCACTTATAAACAATAGCAAGATGCCAAATTGATTTGATACGCCCAATTTTTGTTCAATCCAAATGCATTATTTCCGAAATAAAAGTTACTATAAGAAATAAGTAGTTTGCATCAAACTCAAGACGAAATATCAATTAACAGGAATATCAAACCTCACCTGTAATAAACTTATTTATTTGAAAAGCAAAATCAGTTAAGTAGATTATAAATTCAACAAATTATTGTTTGTAAGAAATAAATATGGATTTGCAGAATCTTAATCTTAGTGCATTTATGATGTAAAAATTGTTTCATTCATTTTTGATATAGAAAAAGTTTTTGAGACTATTTTGTAATAAATTGAAAATTTAAATAAGTTATTGATTGAAAATGAATAATAATACTGGATAAACAGATACTTTTCAAGAGAAATAAAAATATTTAAACATTTAAAATAAATATATTGAAATAACCTTTCTCTAATTAGGAAGAAAAAAGAAAGCAAAATAAACTCGACTCGATGTTTTATGAGAGCAAAGATTGTGAATTAATCAGGGATAGTTTTTACGTCGTATGAGAGAGAGAGAGAGAGAGAGAGAGAGAGAGAGAGAGAGAGAGAGAGAGAGAGAGAGAGAGAGAGAGAGGGGGGGTTATGCCCTGTCAAATTTTAAGTTTCCACACTTCTCTCAGGGGGTTATTACAGGTAAGATCGAGGAACTGAAATGTCTATAGAAAACAACAGTCAATCGGCACGCAAATTAACAAATTTTCTCAAACATTTTAAATTCCGTCTTAATGTAATGTGATATTTCATGTAGAAAAGTCATAAATTTATAGTATAACATCGATGCAATAGGATTTAAATCTCGTGTAGACAGAGAAACCTTGCCGGAGAGAGAGAGAGAGAGAGAGAGAGAGAGAGAGAGAGAGAGAGAGAGAGAGAGAGAGAGAGCTGTATAATGGGATACCGAAATATAAACATAAAAAGAAACAGCCGTAAGGAGAGAAAGGTAATATTTAGAAATAGCTAATAAGCTATAGATTGATATTTCTGTAAAAAAAGTCCTCTAATTATTTTCAAATTTATATGTAAAAGCGATTGTTAAAAATATTAACATTTATAAATCACGGGCCTGAATCTTTCGATTCACATTTCAAAGACGTTTCAGCCCGGTTTAATCATGATCTATATTTTCACCCTACCAATTTAAGAAATTGAAATGGTTAAAAACGAATGTTGAAGATGTTGAAATGAAGGGTATTTATATAGCGTTCACAGTCCTGTCGTGTATTTTTACTCTTTTGATTCTTATGTGTTTTTCAAAAATAATTTTTAATGTCTTAAATTAAAAAAAGTGTTATGTACACAATTGCTTGGGCTGATTATCGAGAAAGAATTACCAAATATTATTCCAATTTAAAAATAAACCTTTTATAGCCATGTATTTAGGTGCAAAATAGAGTGCCATTCACGGTTAATTGAAGTATTTTGATTCCAAGAGAAACTGCAGATTTATAAAAAGTTTGAGAATCAATCATTTATGAATAACAGTGCACTTATACTTATCCCATCAAATAAATCACTCATTATCGATCTTTACAAGGTACATTGCACCTATCATTTTCAGTCCTTTCCGTTAATTAATTAATACTTTAGTACTTCTGCCACAGAATTAGCAAATACCTTGGCTAGATAAATGAAGTTTGATCATTCATTCATTCATCTATCCATCTATCATTTCATTATTTATTTATGATCTATTTATTTATTAAACCATCCATTCCTTTAAATAATCTATTTATCCATTCAACCATCCGTTGTGTATTTATTGAATCATGTATCCATCCTTTATTTATCTAAATAAATTATTTATTATTTATTTATTTACTGAACACAAGACGGAATCGCATCTTTAAGCACCTTTAACCCGAGCTTAAAGATACTTAAAGATGCGCGTAAAGATGCTTAAAGATGGCTTAAAGGTGAATTAAAGACACCGCCATCTTTAAGCCATCTGTAAGCCTGGCTTAAAGATGGCTTAATGACACTGAAATTTTAAGCTCCTTTACACCTTTTGGCTTAAAGATGGCTTAAAGATGGTATCAAATGATATTAAAACATAAATCTATGATTCATTTATGGTCTTTTTAAAACTGAAATCAGAAATAAAAAGGAAACAAATAAATAAATCAATAAATAAATAAATAAATAGATAAATAAATAAGTTAATTAATAAATTTAAAAATCGGATTTGGAATAAAATCAAACACTGTCATATATTTAAACATGTCACAATACAGGTAAGTAACTTGTTTTGATAACCAAGGTATTATCTAGTTCTGTGCAAGTAGTATTTATGCAAGTTAACTATGTAACAGATTATACAAATCACGGAAAACAAAATGAATCTGGTTTGATATGCAAGTAGATAGTTTACAAGTGATTTGTTTGGTTGACTCGGCAAAATACAATTTTACTCGGAAACATCATATAATTTATTGAAGTGAATAAATAATTAGAAATTAATTAAAATAAACAAAAAAAAAAACGAATTTAATAATACATAATTTAATTAAAAATAAATAAATAGATAGATAAATAAAGGATGGATACTTAAAGGAATGGATGTATGGATGGATAGATAAATCGATATAGAAAGAAAGAAAGAAATAAAAGGAAAAAAATAAAAGAATGGGTGGGTTGAATAAATAAATAAATAAATAAATAAATAAATAAAGAATAGTCGGTGAATTGATGGATGGATGGATAAATCAATAAAGAAAAAGAGACAGGGAGAAAATAAAGAAAAAAGGAGAGAAGGAAGGAAAGAAAAGAAAAGGTGGTTGGTTTAATATATAAAGGATGAATAAATGATAAAATAAATGCATAACGATGGATGGATGGTTGAATGGATGGATGGATAGATAAATAAATAAATAAATAAATAAATAAATAAATATAGTCGGTGAATTGATGGATGGATGGATAAATCAATAAAGAAAAAGAGACAGAAAGAAAATAAAAAAGAAAGGAGAGAAGGAAGGAAAGAAAAGAATAGGTAGTTGGTTAAATAAATAAAAAAAATAAATAACGTAATAAATAAAGTAATGGATAAGTAAGCAAGGACATGTTGTTTTGATTTAGTAAATAAATAATTTATTTAAATAAATAAAGGATGAATAAATGATAAAATAAATACATAACGATTGATGGTTGAATGAATGGATGGATAAATATAAAAATAAATAAATAAATAAATAAATTAATAAATAAATAAATAAATAAATAAATAAATAAATAAAGTTGAATGGATTGTTAGATAAATAAATAATGACATAAATAATGACATGATAGACAGATAGATGAATGAATGAGGGATCAAAGGTTATTTATCTAGCCGAAGTATTTGTTAATTCTTTGCCAGAAGTACTAAAATATTAATTAATATACAATTAGGACTGAAGATGATAGGAGTCGTATACCTTGTAAAGATAGGAAATAACCGATTTGTTTGATGGGATAACTTTTAAGTGTTTATTCATGGATGATTGATTCTCAAACTTTGCATAAATCTGCAGTTTCTCTCGGAAACAAAATACTTCAAGTAAATTCCTAATACAATCAATTAACCATGAATGTCCCGCTATTTTGAACCTAAATACATGGCCATAAAAGGTTTTATTTTTAAATTGGAATAATATTTAACACAGAAATGGTAATTCTCTCTCGATAATCAGTCCAAGCATGTGTACATGACACAATTTTTAAAATTAATTAAAAAAAAAAAACACATAAGAATTAAAAAAGTAAAAATGCACGACAAGACTGTGAACGCTACATTAATACCTTTCATTTCAACATCTTCAACATTCGTTTTTAACCATTTCAATTACTTATATTGGAAATTGATAACTTTAAATGGGTAGGGTGAAAATAGGGATCATGGTTAAACCGTCCTGGAACTTGTTGTTTGAAATCTGCATCGAAAGATTCAGGCCGTAATTTGTAATTAATATTATCTAACTATCGCTTATACATATAAATTTGATAATAATGGGCATTCGAGGACACTTTTTTACATAAAAATAAATCTATAGCTTTTAAACTATTTATAAATATTATTTCTCCTTACTGCTATTTCTTTATATCTTTATATTTCGGTATCCATTATGCAGATCTCTCTCTCTCTCTCTCTCTCTCTCTCTCTCTCTCTCTCTCTCTCTCTCTCTCTCTCTTTACGCCAAGCCTCTCACCGCCTAGGTCCGAATCCCACTCGGGACAGATCCTAGTGTGAGAAAGTTTGTCAGTTCGCTTGCCGAAGCTCGGTGGTTTTCTCCAAGCACTCCGGTTTCCTCCACCACTCCAGAACTGACCGCCTCGAAATAAGTGAAAAAATCTTGACTTGCATCGATGTTACATAATAAATTTATGATTTTATGAATTCTCTAAATGAAATATCACAAGGATTACATTATGACGACATTAAAATTGTTTGAAAATATTTGTCAGTTTGCGTGCCGCTTGTCGGTGGTTTTCTATGGGCATTTCAGTTTCTTCGATTCCTGAAATAACCCCCCCCCAGACAAGTGTATAAACTTATAATTTGACAGGGCATAACCCCCCTCTCTCTCTCTCTCTCTCTCTCTCTCTCTCTCTCTCTCTCTCTCTCTCTCTCTCTCTCTCCTATACAACGTAAAAGCTATCCCTGATTAATTCACAATCTTTGCTGTCATAAAACTTCGAGTTTATTTTTGCTTCATTCGTTCTTTTTTCTTCCTTATTTGAAAAAGGTTATTCAATATATTTATTTCTAATATTTCTATTTGTCTTGAAAAGTATCTGTGTATCCAATATTTTATTCATTTCAATTTTAAACTAAATTAGAATTTTTAATTATAACAAAGTCAATTTACAAAATAGTCTCAAAAACTTTTTTCTGTATCAAAATTGAAAAAAACAATTTCAACATCAGAAATGTACTTAGATTAAGATTTTACAAATGCATATTAATGTCTAAAAATAACTATTTGTTGAATTTACAATCTTATTAACTGATTTTGTCAGTCAGATAAATAAGTATATTACAGGTGAGGTTTGACATTCCTGCCTTCCTTTGATATATGAATGATTTAGAATAAAAGATTGATTTATTTATTCTATAAAATTAAAAAAAATATCATAATATATAAAATGAAATATTAAAAATGGAGTAAAGTTACATAATCTTGAATAGTTTCTATTCAAAATCTGAGGTTTTTAAGAAATGGTCACATGATCACATTTCCTTAGGTTTATATAAATTATTTGTCCCAGTATATACATCCTACCTCGTGGCCTAATGGATAAGAATGCAGTGCCTGGCAACCAAAAGATAGTGAGTTCCAGCCCCGTTCAGGAGAAGTGATATAGGTAAGATGTAACGCATTGAGTTATGATATAATGTAATGCAATTAATAAAAATAACAATGACGAAATAGATTTATAAATAAAGAAATAAAAAAGTAATATAAATAAATAATGAAATATAACTTTTACGTGTAAAAAATATAGAGGAGAATAAATAAAATATGAATTATAAACTTTTTAAAAATATCATTTTGTATATTTTTTTTAAATGAAAAAATATTTTTTCAAAAATAAAAAACATTTGAAAATATATAGGACAGTAAATAAAATATGAATAATAAATGTTTAAAAATATCATTTTTATAATTTTTTTAAATAATTTTTTTTATAAATAAAAACAAATATTTTTTATACTTTTTAAATTAATCAAGTAATTAATTAAGCAATAAATATTCATTTCCACCAATAATAATTTTTCTGTGCTTAAAGATGGCTTAAAGGTAGCTTAAAAATGGCTTAAAGACATATTTAAACCATCTTTAAGCCACCTTTAAGCTAGCTTAAAGATGATATTTCGTCTTGTGGAATCCAGCGACATCCATGTCGCTGTTTAATCTATCCATTATTCATTTTATTTATTTATTTATTTAATAAACCAACCATCTATTCTTTTCTCGGCTTAAAGGTGCTTAAAGATGCGATTCCGTCTTGTGAAATTCATAAAAAATAAGTCAAAATGCAACAATTTATTGTTTTATTGTTCCATGTAAATATGTGAAAATTACCAAAATTCACACAAACACTACAACTCCATATAAAATAATTTATAGTTACAAAATTTAATGTTGTCAGATCTTGAAATTATAATATATTAAAACATAATTGCTTTTATAATCCTAAAATAGTTTTCAAGAAAATTGTCAAAACAGCGTTAATTTGTATAACTGAACTGCCTAACTTTTTTAAGGTTATCATATTGATCATTGTTTTAATTTATTGTTATTATCTATGTATATATAACAAATACCTGCTAAATTTTGATGTGCCATATGTGCACATTTCGAAAAATCATTCCTCATCAGTGACACTAGGGGCCGAAAAGTTTGAAAGATAAAAAACATCAGCCAAAAGTTGAAAAATAATTAATCTAAAGTTCCAAAATTATATGAATCCAAATCCAGCTAAGGAATGCTTTGCATGAGGGAACAGACCTTAATTTTAAATAAATTTCAAAATTTAAAACGGCTAAAAATTTTGCTAAATGGTATAATAGTGTTCAAGAAAACGGTCAGAAACAGTTTCATTTGTGAAAACTTAACAGTTTAGTGGCAAACTTAATACAATATAATTACGGAACTTGAAATTAAAACTTTCCATGTTGATAATTTTGCTATTTTTATTGTAATTATTTATCAATAAATAAAACACACACATATCAGTCTATGTCCAAATCACAATACCAAAAAAAAAAAAAAAAAAACAAAGTTAAAAATTTGAAACTGGCAAATTTAGTTTTACACGGGAATTTCCATCAAGGAAGTGAGGCCGGATGCTTCAGAAGAGTAAATAACTTCTGTCTAGCTAGCTATACCGTGACGTGCAAAGTCAATTTGAGAATGAAAGGAACAAGGAACTATGGTAAGTCAAATATATCCGGAAAAAGTTTGGGTACAGGACCTCATACTTATCAACAATATTATGATGACGGCCATAAAACTTTTTAAGTGCCTTGATTAGCCCAGGTTTATAATATCCTGGAGTCAAAAATTTCATTGTAAGCAGTTCATTCGTTGTAGAAAGTCCTGTAGTGGGAACAAGCTCTATAACTTAATAACTGTGAAACATTTTCACTGTACGCAGGAGAAGCAGAAATATTACTACAAAGAAATCAAAAGTTGGCAGTAGAAAAATTGAAGTCATCACGGTTGTCGTATAGCTTCAGATGTTACCTGTCGTGAGTGTCATAAAAGGTTTTGGAGAATAATTTAAGAAATATTTGCCTACTTCAACTTGTTTAGGTAGTCAGGGCAACGTCATAAAATATGAGTTGCACCTGCCTACATATACTTCAAACAAAGTTTCGCTGAAATTTGTCCAGTAGTCTCAGAGAAGAGGTCGAAACTACTCATGCATGCACATACACATGTTGTGCTATGCCAAAAGCCTTTGGTCAGAAAATAATAATAAAAAATAACGATTAAAATTTTAAAAAATTATAGAGTTTAGATATGTTATATAAGGGATCAGATAAATACTTCAGGTAATATTTTCGTTAAATTATGTTCGTATTTAATACTCTAATTTTTAAATAATTTTAATTGATCAAAAAGAGTTTTCTTAATTATTTCATAAACTATTGAAATGAGTGTTAATAATCAATCATTACCAATGTGAAAAAAAATTCTTCTGTACTGCCATGAACACCTCTTACTTTCTCTATAGACCTTTCAACATGTAACACTGAAAGCACGTCTTTATTTAGTTTCGGTAGCATCGTCTCTACATATCGTTTAGAAACTGGTTCTGTTATCTTCAAAAATATACCATTCTGAAAATCATTGAAAAATTTTGTATCAATTCAACTTATCCTGCAAAAATTCTGGTATACTTTGTCAAAAAGTTATCAAGGGCTATACCTTCATATTTTAACAATATAAGTTTGCATATATTATTTATATGCGCACATTCTTAAAACATGCACTATAATTAATGTGAGACTATATTTTTATACAAGAAAAATCTTCTACACAATGATGTAAAAATATAATCCTGTATGATTGATTTTCCAACAACAGGCACATATATAAAAACACTAACATCTTAATGTTCACAATTTAAAAATATAAGAACTGAACAATTGAGTTAATGATTCATGTCATAATCGCATTTCTAAAGCAAAGTAAAAAAACTTCGAAAACTTCATACTTTTTAATAATATGTTGATGACGACTATAAAACTTTTAACGGCCTTTTAAATGTGCGAACTATCCACTAGGAAAGTTATGTCGGATGCCACTTAATGGTAAGCGACTCCTGTTTTACTAGATATACCAGGACGTGTAAATCAAACGAAGAAGTAAAGGAGCATGAAACTATTGGACGGCAATAAGTAACATGTTCTTCTAGGCCCTTTTTAGAAATGTATAACCCAAACTTGATCAAATTATGGATTCTATTACTCAAGTACTCACAGACTTTATGCTTGGTTGATCCGGAGATAGCAAGTCATTTTGGTTAAGCTCTATTTGCGTTTTAACTTTCCTTTTTGACTTTTTTAAGTTAAAGTAAGATTTCCTGGGATCTAGAAAAAAATAAAACAAATTTCGCAAGTTTAAATTGCAATATCGTTATGTGTTTTGGTTGATCCGAAACGAAATATTTTGGAAAACACTTCATTGTTTAAAAAGAACACATTTGCTTCTGTATGATAGATACAATTTCTTTGACATCACTTTTGTGGAGTCAATTCAATCTACTTATTAATTATAAATGACATTTCAGAACGAAAGTTCAGATAATTGTTTAGACAAGGGTAGCAATTTTAATCAATAAAGTTTAAAATAAATGTTATCTTCAAATAAAAAAAATAAGGTTAAAGAAACGTTTAATTGTTTTGTAGGCGAAACAAAATTAAATTTCTCTGAACTTAAAAATAGACCATTAGAAATGTAAACAGACGAGTTATTACTTTGTACGATCAAGTGATAAATTATGGCTAATGGTCAAAACGATTACCGTTGGTATTTTGTAGATTGCATAATACCAATTTATAAAACTTAAAAATTATTAAGTAGCATAACCAATAATAACAAAAAACATTGATACTTCTTTAACAGCAATTACTACATAATGTATCATAAAATTTTCCATTTATCTTTTTAATTTGTTTCTAAATTCATAAGAATAAACCTATAACTGCATAATTCCTACAACTATGATGTTCTAAAAGCAACAGCTCATACGTTAAAAAATCATAAAGTAACAAACTTGGTCATATGCTATGTATTGTTATTATTTTTAATTTTGCAATGTTTTATTTACTTTACAAATAACAGGTTTAAAGGACTTAATTAAATGTAGATTATAATACAGGTACTAAGATATATTTTTTAATGTTGATAATTATGCAAGTTATTGGCTTCATGAAAAAAAAATCTGCCAAATACACAAAAAAAATGAAATGTCAGGGGTAACAACTTTTTTCTTATTATAAAATAGTACCAGTTTTTAAAAAAGGTATATAAAATTATACAAACTGACATAACATGAAATTTTAACGACAACAATCTCAACTATTTTTCTTCTAGATATTGTACAATTGAAAATATCATCCAAAAAGCGTTCTTGACCATCTATAAGTTTTTTTTTTCTTTTTGCTTTTTCCCCTTTTTTCTGTATTTTTGAAATTACAAGTTACTCTGCACAAATTTTTATTTTAAGGCAACAACTCTTGCATAATTAATCATGAATTTTAACAACAATACCTGTTTAATTTTTATGTTTCATATGTGCACATTTAGGAAATTAATCCTCATCTGTGACACTAGGGGCTGAAAAGTTTGAAGGATAAAAAAATAATAATACAATTATTTAAAAATAAAATCGTACAAAAGTTACGTAACGAAACTTAAAACTCTGTGAGAACTTATCATATTAATGATTTTGTAGGCTTATTGATTTTGTAATAGGAAAAAATTTTTTAGCCTTACGAGCCTTTAGGTATCAAATATGACATCATATTAATTTTTTTCTAATTATCGGTTTTGGATAAGATCTTAATTTTTTCGCAATAGGTCCCCTGAGCTGGATTTTATAGATTTTAAATATTCTTCTGACTAATTTTATTACAATCTGTAAGGTATTTTTAAAAGAAAACACGCACCAGACGGGGCATGCATATAGCATACACGCATAAACAATGGTTTTGCCATTCCTTAAGCTCAAATGACCTATCGTCAGATGATTTTCTGAAATGTGCACATCTAACACATCAAAATTTAACAAGTGATTTTGTTTTATATTTAAATTCCTACAAATGAAGATAATATAAGATTATTAAGATAAATTATCAAAACAACTTATTATGTGCATCTCCATGAAAAACCTTTTTCTTCAAGAAGAAATGAATTAACATTCCTTACTTAATGACTCGATGATCATTAGCAACCAGTAAGTCTAAAAGAAAATTAAACACAAACATTGTATTAATTAAAATTCCTTTTTATATGGCAAAAGTCTTTACATCACAGAAATGTTTTATAATATTCAATATTCTTCAATGATCTTTTTTACAAATTGTTTTAGAAAATCTGCTTAATAACTAAAATTCATATGAAAATAAGCGTTATCAAGTATAAGGAGAAAAAGGGAGAACGTTTTAAAATTGATAAAAAGGATTAAAAGTTTGAAACTTTTGAGACTATAAGAGAAAATAGACACTGAGAGAGATAGCATCCGGGCAATAATGAAGGCTGTATAAGATAAAACAAGATTGTGCCATCAATCGACAAGTTTAAAAATGGTTAATTAAATATGTAAATTATTGAAAAAGCAAAGAAAAGTTAAACATTTAAGACAACTACTTAAAAAATAAAAAAGCGAATCGCCATGTTGTGCGTTAGTAAAGTTTTCTAACAAGCAAATATATCACATATCTAATATTAATGTATCTTAGTTGAAATTAATAAACAAATCAACAGTAGGTATATCCTTATAACAAAGAAAGTAATTAACGTTATCATACAATGTACAAACTATTTACCACTGAATTGTTACAAACGCCATTGTTGTAATTTTTTGTTAATGTCAAAGAGTGTGTGTGTGTGAAGCGCACTCATATCTTATATAAAGTGTCATCGTCTATATAAATATACCGTAAGAAAATATTAACGAGTATTTAATATATTCACTCAATACGCCTCAAAATGTGTCAATAAGGCAATCTGGCAACTATATATATATAACTCGCGTCTAATAATTACATTAGGGTATCAGTGATTTTTAAAAACAATCAGTAGACGATAATTTAACTTAATTGGCCTCTGATTACGAAGCGATATGCATTTATTTGATCCCATTGGTTAATTACAATTTTTAAGGTAGTTCCCGGCACCAGAGGCAAAAAAAATCCCCAAATTATGAATTTCTGAGGATTTGCACACGTATTTCTTAGAATGTGCTTTGGTAAATAAAATAATAAAATACACATGTTTGGTTTTTCGTTTTTTCAGTAGAGTGCATTAAACCTACCCCACTTTTCAACAATCATTTCTCATTTCTAAATATCCCAGCAAGTTAATTTCATGTTTGTTTTTAATTCAATTATGATAAGATGTAATAAAAACAATTTTTTTATGATTTTAATCAATATTTCAATAAAAGACGTGCAATGAAGTGATATAAGTAGCATTTAAATAATAAAAGCTTAAGATTTTATAACAGAGTGTGTAAAAAATATTTTCATTTTCGTGACAGTTTAACACAAAAAATCCATATTTCATAAAATCTGTGAATTAAGCTTCTTTTCAAAAACTGCACAAATAAAGCTAGTTACATATTCTACAAAATGAAATGTTAAAAAATTATGCTTGGGTTCTTGTTTTGGAGATATGGGAAGTATTATCTCCCCTACCCCTTATTTTTTAAATTGTTATTAAAGATCGCGTAGCATTACCAGTCTATTTGCCAAACTAAACGATAAATTAAGAATATTTTCACGGTCTT
This sequence comes from Tegillarca granosa, assembly GCA_029721355.1. Lineage (NCBI taxonomy): Eukaryota > Metazoa > Mollusca > Bivalvia > Arcoida > Arcidae > Tegillarca > Tegillarca granosa. Next base: position 43,335,083 of record CM056603.1, on the reverse strand, counting down.
AATTGATTAAAATAAATAAAATAACAATGAATCATAATTAAAAACAGAAAAAAAATTAAATAACGCTATATTGACTGTAGACATCACGGGAAAGTTTGGTATTTTTTTTATACATTTATTATTACAGATCGGTTGTTTTGTCCTTCTGAACAGGGTTACTTCCCTTGGTGTCGGGACCTACCTTGAAAAATGGCTATTATTTTTTATTCAATCGGATATACAGATTATTAAAACAATATTCCAAAATATCATCAAAGCGTTTGAAAAGACATCAATTTATCCTTTCAAAAGGTTTGTCACCTTTTGCATTATGAAGGACTTCTTTGATAAACTAAATGAGATTTTCAACGGGAAAATAAAGAAAAAATTTAAGACTTTAATTATTGAAAATTGGAAAAAGATTTTTGCAAAGTCATGTGCTGAACTTTTTTCTGGCCATGTTTGAAAAAAGTACATTGTTTAAAGCAGACTTTATGTATATAAATATAAATTTCTATATGAAAAGAATTGACACAATAATTTTTCATTTTCTTGTGGTTAATATGATTTTTCTGGTTACCGGATACCAGTTCTGGCTATGTCATTGTTATACATGTAATATTATATTCACATAATGAACTAGTTGTGTTAATGAAACATACTTGAAACGTATATGATAATATACTAATACTTCGAATAATATTTGCATTACATGTATGTATACTTACTTTCATTAGATTGTTTCAAACCAATAAACAAAGGGGTTAAACCCTTAAGAGAAAACACATGCAGTTAAGATATGCAGGAAATTCATATAAAAGTAAAAATATATCAATGTTTCTATTCTAATAATCATAATATTATGTTTTTAAACAATTGAAAAAGTTATTACATGCAGTTTTGATAAGGTGTTTACGTGTACCTACAAAATATTTTGCAATCACGAAAAACAAAATTTCAACATAAAAAATGAACAGTTGCCTAAGCGTACGTAGTGTGGCGTTTTCTACGGCGTTTGATGAATTTTATTATCTAACTTATCATCATCCTAATAATATAACAATATTTTCGTCTTTTAACTTTTTCTAAGAAGAAGATGCCAGAAGAATGATAAATAACAATGGATATTGAACCCAATAATTTTAATATTAAGTTTATTGCAAAACATTTTTTATTTATTTGCAATAAATGATTCTAGTTGATATGAAACATTGAAAATATACACATACGTGCATGTATAATGCATTCACAATCACTTCTTGTTTCGAAAAATTATAATATCACATTAAAACAACAGAGTATTTAAGTCATTTTCGACGTTATACTTTACCTTCTTTAATATTCTTCAGATTTTTTTTTCAGAATTTATAATACAAAGATATATCCAATATAATGTATTGGTCAGAGATATGGGGTTTTCAAAAGATATGACGTGTTAGAGCATTTACAATATTATAGATATAAACGGTTTTAACACTTAATTGAAATGCTAGTAATATTGCAGTACTCTCTAAATGTGTGAGATTGCCTTTATATATATTCACTGTCAAGCGGGTACTTATTTTTTGGTTTAAAATTTTACGTGTAAGTAATAGGAGGAATGTTTAGAAAGCTTATAACATGTTATACTTTTTAGATAGTAATGGGAGAGAAAATTGGGTTTCAAAAATCAGAAGTTTGTTGTGTACCACTGGTTTTGGAGAGGTTTGGTTGTATCAGGGGACTAATAATATAAATTTATTTTTAAATTATTTGTGGAAAGAATTAAACATATATATTTACAACAATGGTATAGTGATTAAATAGTAAACAAAAGTTAAGAACATACAAGGATTTTAAAACTATATTAGAACTAGAAGTTTACATTGATGCAATTCAAATAAGTAATTTTAGACATGCATTAGCAATTTTTAGGGTAGGTTCGTTTAATTTGGCTATTGAAACGGGCAGGCATTGGGGTATAAAAAGGCAGGATAGATCATGCAGGTTTTGTCATTTAAAATGTATAGAAAACGAATGCCATTTTGTACTTATTTTGCAAGGCTTACAAAAAATAGACGACATAGATGTATTCCTTTAAATATTTAAAAAATCCCACTTATCAGAAATTTATTATTCTTATGTCTTCAAAAAATATTCCTGATGTAAAATATTTAAGCATGTATATATATTATGCAATAAGAGAAAGATCTACAAATTTTGTCATTTAGAAATCTGTATTTAGTGTGAAAATAATATGCATATTCACATTTTGTCATTTATACCGCCATCGATTGTAACTTATTGTAATATGGGCCTGAGTCCTTTAGTCACTAAGCATACATATAAAACATGTAAATATATAATACAAATACCAGTTAAATTTTAATGTGCCAGATGTGCACATTTCGGAAATTAATTTCTCATCAGTGACACTAAGACCGAAAATCATTTATGCATTTCAATAAAACTCACATATAAAATGTAAAAACTTTAAAAACAGAAAAATTCTTAAAGAGAGTCATACCGCGATTTCCGGAAGGTTTAAAAATCGTTTCTAGCTAGCTACACCGTCAAAATTAAACTGGAAAATGAAAAAAACATTGCGTATGTGTCGTCAAATATATCGTGAATAAGTTTGTAACAGCGAATTATACTTATAAATTAGGTTTCAATCGTCAATCAAGTTTGCTTTAAAATATATTTATTGCATCATTTAACTAAATTGAAAATTAACAAACTATGTGCACCGAAAAAATAATCTAAAAAAGCACTACCAAGCCATGCACATAAACACAAACAACTACAAAATTAAACCAAACGAGTGAGCGTTCGATATCGCTTTTTAATGATTTGTCATTTTTCTAAACCTTAAAATTGTGCATTGTCAATGATTGTTTTAAATGTAAACAAAATCAATGAGTACTTACTCTCTCTGGTTTTGTCTCACATTGAAGTTCTGGATATATCTTGTCATCCTCAAACGGCCGAAAAGTCTTATGCCTACCATCTGAAAATTATGCATTGGAACATTTCCTTTAATTTTCAAACTGAAAAGAAACTCATTACGCCTATATTTTTATCTTGATATTATCTTATTATTTGCGCATGCAATAAATCTCAGTATTCACAATGTCAATATTTCTTGTATCACAATAATAAATTTAAAGTCTGATTATAATACATGTGCTGTAAATGATATTTAATGTCTTAAGGCCATTCTAAACTTTGTTGACACAAATATTATCTTTAGATGCAGATAAATAACTTCTTATTACTTAAATAAGTTTTTTTTTACAGGATTATAAATATATAGCAAAATTCCTGTTAAATATCATTATATAAATATTGGTAATATTATAATGTAAGTACTTACTAACGTCATAAGTAGATTCAATAAATTCATTCAGTAATGCTGGCATTGTTTTAAGGTCAATTCTATTGTCAGGCTCAGGGCAAACACATTTCAGTATTATTTCATGAATTTTCTTCGGAATACATGGCCATTGCCGAGGAGGCAGATCATGAAAAACAACCTGAAATTAACAATTGAAAATAAATTTTATTTAAAATGATAAAAATCTGTCTGTATCAACTTTGAATACTAGTACTACGGTTTCAAACCACATCTCAGAACTTACAGCCTCGTTTGAGAAAAATCAATTGTCCAAAAATTTGTTTTTATTTTTTTTGGTTTCTCTAGCTATAACAAACAACTAAACATACCCAGGTTAATACTTGTTCTGTAGAAATATTGAAGAGTTCTGTATAAGGCTGGCAGCCATGTGTAAAAATTTCTTGTATAAAATGCCCAAACATATAAGTGTCGGATTTTGTATCGTACAAATCATCGAGAATTGACTCAGGTGCAGACCACCGTGCTGGAATCAGATTATCTGATAAATCTGAAAAAAAAAACAAAAAGAAAGCATTTAGTAGCAAAGTTATAAATATATTTCTCAGAACATTTAATATGATAACCATTGAAAGAAAGTAATAAGTAATCAGATTTTTTTTTAACGGTTTGCTTATTAAAGTGTGTATTTTATTGCAGTGCTTTAAGCGCTAGTAATATTTTATTAATATTTTAAGTTGTCAGTAGTTTAGGGAAACTAGAAAAGCTTTGGAAAATTAATGACCACCGTCTAGTGAATTAAGAATTTCCTTCACATTAGAATCTGCTGCTACTGTACTCGATCCTTTCAGAAGTTTTTGGAAACAGATTGCAGAATGATTTGTTAATATGAAATTTAGATTACATTGACTAACCTTTAGTGCGTCACCTAAGGTTAATGAAAAAAGTATTGGTACAGTACTTTCCTTTAAGCAATAATACAAACTTAAAATTAAATTTGTCCTTGCGTTTATTTCCCAAAATTTTATAACAAATTTTGATACGCTTAAATAAAACCAATTAAGTTTACTTTTTTTAAAATGTTACTCTTCCCTTACCTGAAGCATGTGAGTGATTTATTCTGGAGGGATCGTCCAGGATTCTAGCAATGTTCAAGCTCGTTAAAACCACTTTCCTATGGTTAACATTGTCTTCAATGTTAAAACTATGCGTCGTTATATCACGGTGGATAACTTTCTGCTGATGTAAATATACTATGGCACTTACGCTATCTGCTACTAATAGTACAAGTTCAGTCGGAGATAGCCATTTTCGGTCACATCTGCGTTGAATCAAAAATGAATATAAACTACTATCCCCTACCCTGTTAACTATATAAAATAATGGCAAAGGTCGAATTTGGTAAACGAGCAGTGATATCACATTAGGATGAAGACCCTTTTCCTGTAAATGCCTAAGCGTTTCCAGTGTGTTTATCCGTATTTTCGTTTTATGTTGGTCAGCTTTCAATTTGTAATTCTCCATGCTTCCCTGTGCTAAACAATGAAGGGTTGGAAGAAGTGCATGTAAAGTTACATGCCTAGTTCCACACATTTGTGCATCGAACTGACACCACTGTGGTGTTAAATCAGTCGATATGGAGTCATTTTGACTTGTTATTTTTAAACAAGTCAATTGTAATATTTTTTCAATGTATTTTTTCACTTTTTGTCGTATATCGTAGGATTCAATTCCATTTCGTCCGAACAAATAAATTATCTTTGTGACAACAGCTCTGTCACTCAAACACAGAAGATTGTTCAATTCTTCCAAAATACTTCTACGTCTCATTTGACAAAATTTTGGACTGTCAAGATAAATATCCAAGATGTCAAAAATCTCTTTTGAACCTTCTGTAACAAATTTTAATGAAGTTTCAATATAATTAAAAGTAAAGTAATTGTACGACAACTATCAATTCAATTTTGAAATATAAAAATTTGAAAATAAAAATTGAAACATAAAAGAAAAAAAGAAAAAAAAAATTGAAAAATGTATGCTGGCAAAATAAGTGAACTTTCGCAGATGAGGACGCGGGATCTTGGAAAACTTAATTTTGACCCAGTAAATTGAATTTTTTCCATATTGTAGCTTCATAGAACCAAGTAAACGTGACGTCATCCAACACGTGACGCGATTGAACATGTAACATCATTCAACGCGATGTGTTATCACGAAAAATGTTCTTGTTCACTGAAATCCCAAAAATCACGCTGTTTACATGACGAAACTTAACACATCCTTATATAAATTAATTACAACAATAAGACAAAATGTACTTATCATTGGGTTTACAAGTATTTAATTTGAACATACCGGGAAAAACTTTTGTTTGTAAAAATCGACTGAGTCCCTTGGTGGTGAGAAGCAGTAAAGGATATAATGTTGTGTCATATTTCAGCTTTTTTCCAACTGCAGCTTCAAAAATTATCTGAATGGAGTATTTTAATAGTCCATTGATATTTCGACTCAAGACAGAATCACCTTGTAAATACTAAAAAAAAAACACAATTATTTCTTTTGGCATTGCAAGTCTCAGAGGAGGGATAAAAAAAAATGATGAATATTTTAATTTATGGAACAGGTTGAAATACTTAAAGCCATTCTTCTTGGTCATTCTCACTGATTTGTTTAGTTGAAATGCAACTTCAGTAAGCTGTCCTGTTAAAGTTAAAATTTTCTTACAATTTGATTGTATTCTATAACTCAAAAAATTTAAAATTTAAAATTTGGAAGTCAGTATTTTTAAATAAAGCCCGCGGAAACGTCTTTTAAATGAATATGGTTTTGGTAGATTGAAAATCGCTATATACTTAATATTTGCATATGGAAGAACGTAAATTGATTTATTAACTTAAATTTATACATGTTGCCACTTTAAGGGAAAAAAATTTTAATAACCATTGTGCAGCAACTGTTACCTTTATAAATAGTTAATGAATGCTTTTTCAAAGTTTCTGCTTATACCTGGTTCATGATTCCTAAAATGCAGGAATATTGTTCTATATAAGACATTGTCTTTATGTTTCTTCTGAGATTTTCTCGATTTTCTTCTATGCTAAGAGCTTCTTTCCAGTTTCCCATCTGCAAGCAGCTGCGTTTCCCAATGTGAGAATTAAGAGTATTGAGTTGTTGATGCAGGGATGCTAAAAGGTCACCTAAAATAATATTTTGATGTTTAAGACTCTTCAATTCAGAGTTAATGTTTATGTATCTCTTACTCAATTGTAACAATTGATTTTGAAACACTAGACCTCCTTCCTTGTTTGTTGTTTTTAAAATAAAACTGCAAACGCTGATAAAATAACAGGATAAAGACATTTTATCAACATCTGGTCAGACGATTTCCGGTCTAGCAAATGGAAGCACATATCAAGTCCATCGGAAATGATATCAACATGTAATTTTGTAAAATCAGATTCAATAAGTAGTATATTTAATGTTTCTATCACTGGAAGTTGTATATGGTAATCTTCACATCCAACAAAAGCGCAAATTCCATTAAAATCATGCTGTTCTTTCAGTGATGGAATTACAGATGTCAAGATGTATTTCCGTATTTCAATGCGTTCATCGTCTGATGAATGGTTGAAGTAATCGGTAAGGGAAACTGGAGACAATTTAAAAGTATCTGAAAAGAATAATGAAGTTACTTTAGGTTATGTTAATAGTCAAAATATCAACCAGAATACTTGATTATAGATTAACAGATTTACTGATTTTAAATTTCATCTTTGTAGCCGTGAATTACACAGGTACCCAATATAAAAGTAACCTCTGGTAACGTAGCTTAGGTAATGAAATTCCCCAAAAATAAATTAGAAATATTGTTTTAAAATATAAAGATAAATAAATTAATAAATTGATTAATAGGGAAATAAAAAAACCAAATTTTTTATTTGTTTGTTTTTTATAATTATATATTAACGAATGAAAAATGAAAAAAGCAAGAAAAACTCCAAACAACACACAGGCCACCGACTTTTAAACTCTCTTGATATTTAGTGGTGTACGCTTTGTCCTTTTTGTTGACCCTTATTTCCCTGCTTATTTTACATTTGGTAGTTCACAAGTACGCACTTATGTTTAATTAATCCGAATAATAGTTCCAATATGTCGTAGAGGCATATGTTGTTACTTAAAGGCTTAAGCATTTACTTTTAAACACAATGTATACCTGGTCTATCGAAAGTAAGAAACCCTTTTCCCTGTTTTATTAGTGAAGTTTGACTTTCAAGTATCAATCAATAACCATCGCCAGTTTGTCCCTGTTCTGTCTAAAGACAGATGAAATTACACATTGGTATACATCACTTCAGAAGTACTTAAAAATGTAGCTGCAAACATGCTGATAATAAAAACACTAGAGTAGTTTCTTAAGAGAAAATCACTTCAGCCCCGTGTTTTGCTTACAAGATTCAAAAAGAAAATTATGAAATTTTTCCGCCAATATTTGTGAGGTCAATTCAATAAAGAAACAGTTTTTAGTGTAAAAAAAGACCTTCGGCAAGCGGATTGACACATTTCTCACATTTAAGTTATTGTTTTACGCAACACAGACTCTGTATGGAGAGGTTCTGTAATCTGCAAAAAGTAATTGAGTAACTCGGTCCGAAAATTGTACGTTCAAAAAGAACGAGAATAGAATGTTTTATTGAAAAACAGTTAACACAACCTCGAATAGTATATAACACACGTTCAAAATAGAAAGACAAAAAAAAAAAAAAAAAAAAAAAAAAAAAAAAAAGAAAAAAGAAAAGGAAAACAACAAAGCAAAAAAACTACCACAGACTCTCCCCTGACTTTGGATGGACATTGAAGTGAAGACGTATTAATACTTCTTGAAGGCCCTTATGTTTACTACATGTTTTTTTAAACAGTGGTGTTCAAAGAGTTAGTTAAAGAGCATTACTGATCAGCCTTATTTCTTCGAACAATTCTCAAAACTATGATTATCAAACCCAGTGAGGATTTATTGAAATATAATTAATAAACTTATATTTTTTGTTATAATATTTTAGAAAACTATAAAATTAATAATCAATACTCCATCATCTATAAACTTGCAGCCTTTATAATTAGTGAAAGTATTTGATTATGGTATAAAAAGATTTCGCTATTCATCTCTTTATTAACATACCTTTTGACTTGCACCACCACTCTAAAGCATATACACCATGGTTATCTTCATAAGGATCCAACGTTTGTGCATTGATAAAACTTTCTCTCAATGATCGAACATTCTTTGTCAGATTTACTTTCTTTATATCTTCACCTGCAGCTGTGCCTGCTAAACTAGTAGGATAAAAGCCTTTTAATTCTGTTTCGTGAATGGAACTTATACCCAAGTTGGTTTCATGGGATTTAACACTGCGAATATCTTCATATGGGTTTTGTGATTTTTCATTGCTGTTGACATAATTCTGGGAAACTGTCTCTTGAATGGCAGTTACACAATCTTCTATATATTCCGGATTCAGATTTCTGAAATTCGATAACTCTTGTTTGTTTTTGTGAGAGCCTAACACAAGTATTTTATCATGACCATATGAATCAGACAGCCGGTTTAAATTTTTCACTAATTTGCATAAATCTTTAATAATATGAGAGCAGGTACATAGCACTAAACACAAACTGTGCTTAATTAGTTCGTATGAATGTCCACCTCGTGATTTAGGATCCACTGTTCTGCAAGTGTTCCCTGTTAAATTTCTCTTCAATAAGGTTGCGATGAAAAAACAACTTGGTTTGGAGCAACATACTAATGTAATATCTATTGTTGACATGTTCTAACTTTATGCCATATCCTTCAGATAACCAAAAAGTATAAAAATTAATCAGTATGAAAATAAAAAAGACATTTTAAAACGTTTTTATGAAATAGAACAGACAGCTAATAATGTATGGTTGTCTCTTCATGTCTGTTAATTCGATATTGTTGATAAGTATGAAGTAGCTGGATTCCAATTTATTCTGGATATATTGGACTTTCATTTGTTCTATGTTCCGTTTTTTTTCAAATGGTAAGTGTAGCTTGAAAGACAGGAGGTACTTCCCCTTCCGCATCTCCGACCTCATTTGATTGGTTCACGTGTTTTACTTAAACGGCTTGTTTTCAAAGTTTTGTCTAGGTTTGGGAATTGTAATTATGACATGACCGGTATTTTTCTTTCCTGATTTCTATAATTTTTTATGTTGTGATCTTAGTTATCATGGCTCTTGTGCAGTTTTTACATTCGGTGTTCGAATTTTTTAAATTTTTTACCGACAACAGATAAGATAAAATTTTCTTTTCCCTGAAACCCGATTTTGTTGTCTTAATAAGGTAAACTAATTGTAGATGCCCATTTCAGCTCATAAGCTGAAATCGTAAGAGCGAAAAATAAATTAAAAAATTCGATAGGTACAAACTGCGGCGCAGTTTCCCAATTGATAAGTCGAAGGGAAAACCTTGTCTTAAACATTCCAAATATTATTTTCTTGGTCGATACATGGACTTTTTTTTACGGCAGATAATTTTCACCTCATTAAAAAGTGATATTTCATAAGCAATTTCAAGTAAAGTTGCAGGGGTTGTAAGCTCATTTTTGAAACTGAGAAAGAGTTTAGTGATTTGTCCGGGACCCGTAGACGTGACGGTTGCCTTTACAGTTTTGTGCAATTTCATTAGCAACTTACTTTTTGCTATATTCATATTTTTGAACAATGACACAAATTGACTTAAATAATGGAAAGTGTAAAATCCTGACTTTTGGACTGTAACTAAACTACTAAGTCTATTGATTACACCAATTGGTGAAGCTCAAACCATCCCCTTATGTTAAATTAAGAAGTTGGGGATTGTGATTTTGATGAAGACTGGTATAGTTTGTGTTTTAGGACAATATTTTAGTTAATCAAATGTGTGTGTGTGTGTGTGTGTGTGTGTGTGTGTGTGTGTGTGTGTGGAAATAGAGTTGGGAATAAAATCCCCGACATTGTACTTTGATATGCTTCCTTTGTGTTATTTCCTACTCAAGTCGTTCTTATTTTCAAACTTTTTACAATTTAGTATTGCCGTGTTTATTGGGTTTTTTGACGACAGTTTCAATTACAATTTGCTCTCTCTCTCTCTCTCTCTCTCTCTCTCTCTCTCTCTCTCTCTCTCTCTCTCTCTTTATGTCTGATTTACTGAGTGTTACATGGTTTTCAGGTTGTTTTTTAATTCGGCCATAATAATCATGGTCCTTTTAACACCTTGAGGTTGACTAGATATTAAAACACACACACACACACACACACACACACACACACACACACACTGAACGAAGTAAAAATTCAAATATTGAGAATATTGAAAAACTTAAAAAAAGTTGTATTAGTTTTGTGGAGCTCAAACCAACTAACTAATTTTCAACTAGTGTACGTAATATACGTTCATCACCACGAATACACGTTATGCATAAAATTATATTAAAAATTGGTTTCTATAATTTAAATTCTCTGTTTTTAAAATAATTATTTGAACCTATAAACCCCGGTCCAACCTAATTTACATTTTAAATACGTTTATCGAGGCATTTTAACATCAAATTAAATTAAGCAAAAATGTAGTAAATATGTACAAAATGTAAATATAAAAAAATAATAAAGAGAATTTAAAAAAAATTATTGTGATTTTCTTTGGATGCCTCGTTCCATAAACTCCGCAATGGTTTTATTATGTGCCTGCCAGGCTTTAAGCGCCGCTGAAAAAATTCAGCCATTGGTGACTGCAGTATCTCATGATAAAATTCTAAATCTTCCCCATTCTTAAATTTCGGGATCCATCACTGTGTTCGTAGATTGTCAAATAAAATGCAGTTCATTAAAATAGCGGTAATCTATAGAATTATTACCGAATTGTGTAAATAAAAAGTTAAAATAATTGAGGTAATTAATACTATCTAGTAAATCCAAATTTATACTGGATTTATTTTACGTCCCATAGTTCCATTTTTCCATTTTCAAATTTGATTTTAAACGTTAAGGGTGAAGCTAGCTAGACACGAGGTGCTTTTTCTTCCGAAGCTTGAGCCAGTTTTTACTTTTTACTTTGTTTTTTTTTCTGTTTTTATTTCTATATTTATTTTTGGATTTTGATTTGAATACAAACTGATAGATTTGTGTTTGATGACAAATTCAAAGTTTATCAAATGCGTTTCTTTACATATTTTTTTCACATTTTTATTTTACGGTATTTTATCATGTTTCTGACCAAAATTTTATTTATGTTCAATAACATTATTATTATTAGGTGTAAATTTTAATAAAGACATTGTTCAAAGTGGAGTAGATTATACTAGGGATTATCCAGCAGCTACTCAGCAGACACCGAGGTCACAGAGTCATGTTATAACAACTACATGTATCACTACAACACCTGGTACACCATCTTGTAAAAGACCTTTATCTCAGGTAACAAACCCATATATCTATATTACAGAAAATCAGTATATTAAAAAACACACCTCCACCAAAAAGAAATACGGACTTTGTATTCTGATGCATGGACTTTATTAAACAGTTACTTTTTACATTTCCCTTGTCAATTTGTTGTCCATCAAAATACCTTTGTTATGTATTTGCACATTGTCAAGATACATGTATATCACATAGTTTTTATATGAAGGGTGGACTTTATAGACAGGTGCTTGGTCTTTATATGAAGGGTTTGTTCAGTTGTATTTATATTAAACAAAGTTAAATGCCCATTTTGTATTTCCAGTGCATTGCCCTATATATATATATATATGTGTGTGTGTGTGTGTGTGTGTGTGTGCTCATAATTCTACCATGTTGGTCTTAGTTCTTCAAATACCTTGCGGTTGACTAACATTTTCCAACCGCAACAAATATAAAAAGACTTAAATATAGTTTCAAATATTGTAATTTTATATGAGAATACTTAAGTGAGACTTTCATAAAACAAATAAATCACTACCATCCTTTATTACAATAATCTTTGTTTGAACTTTCTGATTGTATGGAATGTCCACGTTTACATGTGTTCTAATTATAGCAGTTATAAATGTGTCCCGAAGTTAAGTTACTTCAGTTAAATATATAACTATTTGCGTCTTTAAAAATAATATCTCTTGTCTAATGTCCCTGGTTATATCAGCTTATTTGTCCCTGGTGTCGTTGATGGGCAGTTGGTGTCAGAAGTGTCAACATATGGTACATAAACAAGTATTTCTTGAGGTTAGTTGGATGATTACGTGCTGTAACACAACAATTTTCCAGCTATTTTCAGCAAGACAATTGTATCTTTTTATTCTTATTAATGTTAAACATTAATCTATTCAGAAATTCATGTGAAATGCGAACTTGTGCAAGTATCTCGATCTTTTTTTAAAGCAGGCACTAATGGGGACTTTTTAAGTATTATTTCACTCGCTGCAGTCTTGCAGATTAATATCACGAACAATATAGCCCATTTAAACAGTACCTCGCCAACCCGTTAAGACTTATAACAAGGAAACGTTTTCTTCTCTTTTAGTTGATCTTTTCCGGAGAAAACCCTTCTCATATCCCTTTTTTTTAAAAAAAATCGGACCATTGGCAGTTATTTTGTTCTATATACCCTGGAGGTCAATAAATGAATGTATAGAACCAACGAAATATATAATCAGCAACATTCAACGTCCTTAAAATAAGCACTGCATAATTGGAAAAAGCCTGACTCAGTTATATTTTCATACCATCGTGAATCGCTTAAGGATTCAAGAAGGAAACAACTTGCAAATATGTTTTATTTAGATAAGCATATTTAGGTAATAGTTTTGTCTTCAATCTCTATAGATGTAATTGTTTGCGTATAAAATCAAATGTATATCTTTTTCAGAAAAGCTTTCATAATTCCTTCATTTTAATATTATCAGGTGCACCATACAATGTTTTCCTCTAAGAAATCGAAACTCACCACAACCTTGATGAAAATCTGCTAAATATACCAAATGAAAGGAAAGTTTGACAGTTGATAATGATCAGATGTTAAATTTTAAAGGCTAAGACCAATGGTACATGTGATATATATTACAAAACAAACAAACAAAAAGAATTCTCGTAACAATATTATAAATTATGTGTCATAAAATGACCATATCATATACCATGCAAATCATTATCACAGAATCATGACTATGACTATATCATAAACCATTAGGCACTTAATGACCATATCATAAACTATCTGCCTTACATTGGCCATATAAGAAACCATGTGACTCAAAATGACCATATCGTACACCATGGAACACTTATTGACCAAATCATAAACAGTGTTAAATAATAACCATATCGTAGACTATGTGAATAAAGATGATCAAATTATAAATTTTGCTTCTTGAAATGACCATAAAATAAATGATATATCACTCAATGACTATATAAAACATGTCTTTATGTGGTAATAATAGATCATGTCATAAAACATGATATAATATTAATAATCATATTATCAACTTCGTTACTTAAAGTTACTATAACAGTAACCCTGTGGTACTTAATGACCATACCATAAACAAAGTGCATAAATGAATCAAATTCAAATCCAGTTTCAAATGACCATGTTATTTACCATTGTTTGAAAACAGGAAAAGTGTGTAGTTAGTATAAAACTAATCATATAAAATTCATAGTAATTTGGGTACTAAATTGTTATCCCAACTTATACTGGATATATTTGACTTACCATAGTTCTTCGTTCCTTTCATTCTCAAAATTGATTTGTACGTGACGGGTGTAGCTAGCTAGACAGGAGGTGCTTACCTATTCCGGAGCACCCGGCCTCACTTCCTTGATGGAAGTTCACGTGTATAACACATTTGCCAGTTTGCAAAGTTTTTACTTTGTTTTTGGGATTGTGATGTGGACACGGACTGGTATGTTTGTATTATTATTATATCATTAACCAATTGACTCAAATGATTATATATACCTTGTAACTCAAAAGATTATATCATATAGCAAGTAAGATATAGTGATCACATCATAAACTATGTTGTAGTAAATAGTAAAACATAAAATATATAACCACAAAAGAATGCGAGAAGTTACCATATCTCACTAAATAATAAAAAGAGAGATTTAACTTCGGATGCGTAGACTAGTATGACATGATGAACAGTTAATTTAATAAATCGAGCTTTGAAAAAAGTATTAACCTTGTAGCTAAAAAGCAAATAAGCCGGTCTTTAAAAAAAATTGAATGCCTAAAGCACGATATCTTTAGCCTATACCGAGCTTCATATTAGTTACTGATATCTCAGGACAGTAGTTTAAAAAGTACATGCATATCCACGGCTATTACAATGACTAGTGATTCCATTTGCGAGTCGAGTCCCGAACTTTTGTCGTTACCAATCTGGCGTACACTTCTTTCTGTTTATCAGAGTTGTCCTGAGAGAGAGAGAGAGAGAGAGAGAGAGAGAGAGAGAGAGAGAGAGAGAGAGAGAGAGAGAGAGAGAGTGAGAGAGAGATTTGACTTGAGATGCTTGGACTAGTATGACATGATAAACGGTTAATTAAAAAACTTGCCCTGTAGCTAAAAAGCAAAAATGCAGGTCTCTTTTAAAAAATATTAAATGCCTAACGCACGATATCTTTAGCCTATACCGAGCTACATATTAGTTACTGATATCTCAGGACAGTAGTTAAAAAACTACATACATAATTCTCCTCTCTCTCTCTCTCTCTCTCCAAAAGAGTGAGAAAAAGATAATAATAATAATAATAATAATAATAATAATAATAATAATAATAAAAATAAAATTAATAACCCCGAGAAGGAGACAGAGATGAAAGACCGAGATATAGAGAGAGAGAGAAAGAGAGAGAGAGACCGATAGAGACAGAACTACAGAGAGATGTTTACAAAATCAAGTCTTTCATTGTTATGATGTTATCTATTGTTTAAATTGATAAAATATTATTCATTTACAAATACTAGCTTTAATGGGCCTTTTTTTAAAGTCTGATCCATCTTAATATAAATATTGTGAATTTTATTAAATTTATTTACAAATAATATTTTACAAACTTTTTAAATTTTTTTTTATTTTTACAGGTCTGATATCAAGAAAATTTCCATTTAAAGATTTTGAGTGAATTCTATCATCAGTAAAACATAAATAATACCACCAGTGTCTCGATATAGTATACTAGAATTCAAAAGTAAAAGCAGGATGTGTTATTAGATAAATCTTGTAAGTCATTAAAAATTATTGTGGTCTTTTGAGATGAAATAAACAAAAACATGTCACCTCTGGCTGTAAAAATCTGTTCAATTTAAAGCCTTTCATATGAGTCACCGGTAATATATACTAGTATATAAACATTGTTCAAGAACATTTGGGGCTGTTTTCATGTATGTGATCGTTTTTAGATTTCTTTTCTTTTCTTACTTCTTTTGGATTCGTATATAAACTTGTAGATTTATATTTTATGGTAAATTTTTAGTTATCAAATGTGTTTGTTTATAGACAGTAAGTAAGTGGGCGGGATAAATAACACTGACTTTGTACTTTGATTTTAAGAGCATGTTTCCTTTGTATTGTTATTTACTAAAGCCCTTCTTATTTTGTACTTTTTTATTGGGTTTATAACAACAGTTTCATTTATGTTCTATTTAATTTTTGTATATATATATATATATATATATATATATATATATATATATATATATATATATATATATATATATATATATATATATATATATTGTGTGTGTTTGTGTTACATGATTTTATTGGCTCTTTAATTCTACCATATTTACCTTGGTTCTTAAAATACATTGCTGTTGACAAAATCTTGAAACGACAAAAAAAAATATATACAAATAAATAAAATTAAAAATTTAAAGTTTTAAATTTTGTAGTGTGATGTAAAAATCCTTACCTGAAACTTTTAAATCTCTACCATCCATTATAATAATCGCTACATTGTAAACATTCTTTGTTTGAACTTCCTGATTGTATGGAAATTCCAAATTTACATGTGTTCTAATTATAGCAGTTATAAATGTGTCTCGAAGTTTAGTTACTTCAGTTAAATATATAACTATTTGCGTCTTTAAAAATAATATCTCTTGTCTAATGTCCCTGGTTATATCAGCTTATTTGTCCCTGGTGTCGTTGTTCGGGCAGTTGGTGTCAGAAGTGTCAACATATGGTACATAAACAAGTATTTCTTGAGGTTAGTTGGATGATTACGTGCTGTAACACAACAATTTTCCAGCTATTTTCAGCAAGACAATTGTATCTTTTTATTCTTATTAATGTTAAACATTAATCTATTCAGAAATTCATGTGAAATGCGAACTTGTGCAAGTATCTCGATCTTTTTTTAAAGCAGGCACTAATGGGGACCTTTTAAGTATTATTACACTCGCTGCAGTCTTGCAGATTTATATCACGAACAATATAGCCCATTTAAACAGTACCTCGCCAACCCGTTAAGACTTATAACAAGGAAACTTTTCTTCTGTTTTAGTTGATCTTTTCCGGAGAAAACCCTTTTCATATCCCTTTTTTTAAAATATAGGACAATTGGCAGTTATTTTGTTCTGTATACCCTGGAGGTCAATAAATGAATGCATAGAACCAACAAAATATATAAACAGCAACATTCACCGTCCTTAAAATAGACACTGAATAATTGGAAAAAGCCTAACTCAGTTATATTTTCATACCATCGTGAATCGCTTAAGGATTCAAGAAGAAAACAACTTGCAAATATGTTTTATTTAGATAAGCATATTTAGGTAATAGTTTTGTCTTCAATCTCTATAGATATAATTGTCTGCGAATAAAATCAAATGTAGATCTTTTTCAGAAAAGCTTTCATAATTCCTTCATTTTAACATTATCAGGTGTACCATACAATGTTTTTCTCTAACAAATCGAAACACACCACAACCTTGATAATGATCAGATGTTAAATTGTAAAGGCTAAGACCAATGGTACATGTGATATATATTACAAAACACACAAACAAAAAGAATTTTCGTAACAATATTATAAATTATGTGTCATAAAATGACCATATCATAAACCATGCAAATCATTATCACAGAATCATAACCATAACTTTATCATAAACTATTAGGCACTTAATGACCATATCATAAACGATCTGCCTTACATTGGCCATATAAGAAACCATGTGACTCAAAATGACCATATCGTACACCATGAAACACTTATTGACCAAATCATAAACAGTGTTAAATAATAACCATATCGTAGAACATGTGAATAAAGATGACCAAATTATAAATTTTGCTTCTTGAATATGACCATAAAATAAATGATATATCACTCAATGACTATATAAAACATGTCTTTATGTGGTAATAATAGATCATGTCATAAAACATGATATAATATTAATAATCATATTATCAACTACGTTACTTAAAAGTACTATAACAGTAACCCTGTGGTACTTAATGACCATACCATAAACAAAGTGCATAAATGAAGCAAATTAAAATCCAGTTTCAAATGACCATATTATTTACCTTGTTTCAAAACAGGAAATGGTGTGACAATAATAGACCATATAATAATTCATGTGTAACTGTCGTAACCAAATTATAAAACATATTTCTTAAATTTACACTAACCTCATTAAATGAAATGACCATATAACATTCTTACAACCAAGAAAAACAAATTGTTTAAACATGAACCATGCATCTTGAAATGACCATATCATAAAGTATGTGATGCTAAATGCCATACAATGTTTCAAAAAGTAGCCAGAATAGTAAACTATGTTGCAATTTATAAGCCAGATGACATAAATATACCACTCTATAATTGAGCTTGAAAAAGACTATTTCAATTGTGTAGTAGTATATGACTAATTCATAAAACATGGGTCATTAAATGACTAAATCATAAACCATATGATCATATATCGCCATTGCATAAACTATGTGACTTTAATCTACCATATAATAGACCATACGACTCAAAATTATCATATTACAAACCATGCCTTTTAAAAATGGTCAAATAAACCGTGCGACTTACAGTGACTAAATATATAATACAAATACCAGATAAATTTTGATGTGCCAGATGTGCACATTTCGGAAATTCTTTCATCATCAGTGACACTAAGTCCGAAAATTTAGATACATAAAAATATAATCATTATCAATGTAACTCAAAATGGTCATATCACAAACCATGTGACTCAAAAGGACCATAAGGAACAATGTGTCACTAAATGATTTTATCATAATGATAAAATTTTGGGTACAAAATTGTTATCCCAACTTATACTGGATATATTTTACTTACCATAGGTCTTCGTTCCTTTCATTCTCAAAATTCAGTTGCACGTGACGGGTTTAGCTAGCTAGACAGGAGGTGCTTACCCTTCCGGAGCACCCGGCCTCAATTCCTTGATGGAAGTTCACGTGTATAACACATTTGCCAGTTTGCAAAGTTTTTACTTTGTTTTTGGGATTGTGATGTGGACACGGACTGGTATGTTTGTATTATTATTATAAAATTAACCAATTGACTCAAATGATTATATATACCTTGAAACTCAAAAGGTTATATCATATAGCAAGTAAGATAAAGTGATCACATCATAAACTATGTTGTAGTAAATAGTAAAACATAAACTATATAACCACAAAAGAATGCGAGAGGTTACCATATCTCACTAAATAATAAAAAGAGAGATTTAACTTCGGATGCGTAGACTAGTATGACATGATAAACAGTTAATTAAATAAATCGAGCTTTGAAAAAAGTATTAACCCTGTAGCTAAAAAGCAAATAAGCCGGTCTTTTAAAAAAAATTGAATGCCTAAAGCACGATATCTCTAGCCTATACCGAGCTTCAAATTAGTTACTGATATCTCAGGACAGTAGTTTAAAAGGTACATGCATATCCACGGCTATTACAATGACTAGTGATTCCATTCGCGAGTCGAGTCCCGAACTTTTGTCGTTACCAATCTGGCGCACACTTCTTTCTGTTTATCAGAGTTGTCCTGTGAGAGAGAGAGAGAGAGAGAGAGAGAGAGAGAGAGAGAGAGAGAGAGAGAGAGAGAGAGAGAGAGAGAGAGAGATTTGACTTCAGATGCTTAGACTAGTATGACATGATAAACGGTTAATTAAAAAACTTTCCCTGTAGCTAAAAAGCAAAAATGCAGGTCTCTTTTAAAAAACATTAAATGTCTAACGCACGATATCTCTAGCCTATACCGAGCTACATATTAGTTACTGATATCTCAGGACAGTAGTTAAAAACCTACATACATAATCATCCCCCCTCTCTTCTCTTTCCAAAAGAGTGAGAAAAATGATAATAATAATAATAATAATAATAATAATAATAATAATAATAAAATAATAATAATAATGATAATTATAACCCCGAGAAGGAGACAGAGATGAAAGACCGAGAGATAGAGAGAGAGAGAAAGAGAGAGAGACCGATAGAGACAGAGATACAGAGAGATGTTTACAAAATCAAGGCTTTCATTGTTATGATGTTATCTATTGTTTAAATTGATAAAATTTTATTCATTTACAAATACTAGCTTTAATGGGTCTTTTTTTAAAGTCTGATCCATCTTAATATAAATATTGTGAATTTTATTAAATTAATTTATAAATAATATTTAACAAACTTTTAAATATTTTTTTTATTTTTACAGGTCTGATATCAAGAAAATTTCCATTTAAAGATTTTGAGTGAATTCTATCATCAGTAAAACATAAATAATACCACCAGTGTCTGGATATAATATACTAGAATGAGATGAAATAAACAAAAACATGTCACCTCTGGCTGTAAAAATTTGTTCAATTGAAAGCCTTTCATATGAGTCACCGGTAATATATACTAGTATATAAACATTGTTGAAGAAACATTTGGGACTATTTTCATGTATGTGATCGTGTTCAGATATATATATATATATATATATATATATATATATATATATATATATATATATATATATATATATATACAGTAAAAACTGCCTTAGCGGTCACCTGGAATTAACAGTCACCTGCCGATAGCGGTCAGGTTGAATCCTGCCCAATGGATTTTACTATATATTTCACCTGAAATAAACGGTCACCTGCGAAACGCAGTCAGCGGCAACTAGTTTTGTGACCGGCAAAAAAAAAGAATCTGGATTAGACGGCCATTTTGCTTTGATGGTATCACGTGATAATTGTCACATGACTTGGTAATGTTGTTTATGATACTATGTTAAGCTGATTGCTCAGCCGTATCGCACTTGTCGAGTCGATTTATAAGTAAAAACAATAAAATTATTTGAGAAGTATTCACTTTTTCTTTGTCTTATTTAATGAACATTAAGCATTTAAACACTTAAAGAAAAAAAAAAGATGTTATCAAAAAAGCGAATCTGGATTTTCATCCCGCAAATAAGCGAACAAAATTTATGTCGGACGAATTCAAATTTTGAATATTGTACAGAGATAATTCGGATTCATTAAGGATTTCGAAAGTAATAAAAGTCAAGACAAAAAATACGGTGAAGGCATGTAAGCGATAATGAAAAAATGAATGATTTATGCAAGCAGTGATTTAAAGTTGCTTCAGCAAAACGTACCAAAATAACCGGTTCATTAATTATTTAAGTCTTTGCGATTTACAAACGATTCAAATGAAACTGATTTTATAGCTTCTAAAAGTTAAAAAATTCATTAAAGTAAAATTGTTTTTATTTAAGTGATATCACCTTACTTTAAGACGGACAGTGACGGGTAATCCTTCTTTTGTTATCTAAAACCTCTAATATAAATAACAATAGACTATACGCTTGTTAATTGACATTATCAAATATATATATGGCTTCGTCTGATTAATCACTTAATTTTCACCTGATCTCTCTCTCTCTCTCTCTCTCTCTCTCTCTCTCTCTCTCTCTCTCTCTCTCTCTCTCCAAAATGTTATTTAAATCCATAAAACAGAAAAAATCATTGATTATTTTGCATAAGATCTTTACTTTATTGTGTATATGTTGACAAACATTTCACTTCATATCTTACATACATTTTATATATATATGATTAAATTGGGTTTTCCTTCAAAGATATCTTTTGGAAAACAACCTGGATTTAAAGGTCACCTGTCTAAAGCGGTCACTTATGTTCCTGTCCCATTAGTGACCTCTAAAAACAGGTTTTACTATATATATATATATATATATATATATATATATATATATATATATATATATATATATATATATATATATATATATATATATATATATATATTGTGTGAGTGTTTGTGTTACATGGTTTTTATTGGCTCTTTAATTCTACCATATTTACCTTGGTTTTAAAAATACATTGCTGTTGACAAAATCTTGAAACGACAAAAAAAAAATAATATATAAAAAATAAAATTGAAAAATTTAAAGTTTTAAATATTGTAGTGTGATGTAAAAATCCTTACCTGAAACTTTAAAATCTCGACCATCCATTATAATAATCGCTACATTGTAAACATTCTTTGTTTGAACTTCCTGATTGTATGGAAATTCCAAATGTACATGTGTTCTAGTTATAGCAGTTATAAATGTGTCTCGAAGTTTAGTTAGTTCAGTTAAACATATAACTATTTGCGTCTTTAAAAATAATATCTCTTGTCTAATGTCCCTGTTTATATCAGCTTATTTGTCCCTGGTGTCGCTGATGGGCAGTTGGTTTCAGAATTGTCAACATATACGACATGAAAATTGAACAAGTATTTCTTTCTAAATATCTCAAACCGTTATTAACTTTTTTTCCGTCGTTAATCGTGTATTTTGTTATGTAGTTTGAATATCAAATTACGGAATGGGCACTTATGGGGACCTTGTAAGTACTAATACACTCGCCTTCAATGTTGCAGATAAATATCACAATACAACCGATTTTACTTGTACCTAGCGAGACCGTTCAGACCTATCACATAGATTTTGTTACTCTTATTTAGTCGATCTTTTCTGGAGAAAACCCTTTTCATATCACTTTATTTTAAAAATCCTGAACATTGGCAGTTATTTTATTCTATAAACCCTGGAGGCCAGTAAATGAATGCATAAAACCAAAAAAAATATATAATCAAACACATAAATCGTCCCTAAACTAGGCAATGAATTATTGGAAAAAGCCTGACTTAGTTATATTGTCATACCAGCTTGACTCGTTTAAGGATTCAAGAAGAAAACAACTTGCAAAAAATTAATTTTTTTTTTATTTAGAAATTTTCCGAAATGTGCACATCTGGCACATCAAAATTTAACTGATATTTGTGTTATATATTTACTACCCCTGAGCGGGAACCGCTGACGGTGGAGTTAAACTCCCCGAGGGTATCCATAACTCAGTAGGCAGTACTTTGTGCTGTCAGAAAATGTACCATTTATCAAAATTTTCAGCCGTCTAAAATTTAAAATTTATTTAAAACTAAGATTTGTTTCCTCATGCAAAACATTCCTTAGCTGGATTTGGATTTATATAATTTTAGGAACTTTAGACTCATTATTTCTAAACTGTTTGGCAGATGTTTTTAACTATCAAACTTTTCGGACTTAGTGTCACTGACGAGGAATGAATTTCCGAAATGTGCACATCTGGCACATCTAAATGTAATTGGTATAGGTGTTATATATTTATATAAGCATATTTATGTAATAGTTTTGTATTCAAATTTCTATAGATGTAATTGTCTGCGTATCAAATAAAATGTAGATCTCTTTTAAAAGCTATAACTATTCCTTCATTTTAACATCTTCAGCAGCACCATACAATGTTTTCGTCTAGAAAATCAACACAAATCAAAACCAGTATGAAAATCTGCTGAATATACCAAATGGTAGTCAATTTTGACGGTCGATAATGATCAGATATTAAATCTGAAAGACTAAGGCCAGTGGAATATCTGATATATATTACAAAAAACATATACAAAAAGAATTTTCGTGACAATAGTATAAATTATGTGTCATAACATAACCATATCATATACCATGTAAATCATTTCACAGAATTATTACCATGAAAATATCATAAACTATCCGCCTTACATTGGCCATATAAGAAACCATGTGACTTAAAATGACCATATCTTACACCAAATCATAAAACTTGTTAACAAAAAAACCATATTGTAGGCCATGTGACCATATTATAAATTTTGCTACTGGAAATGACCATAAAATAAATGATATATCACTTAATGACTATATCAAACAAGTCTTTATGTGGTAATAACAGATCATGTCATAAAACATGATAATATTAATAATCGTATTATCAACCATGTTACTCAAAGTTACTATAACAGTAACCCTGTGGTACTTAATGACCATACCATAAACAAAGTACGTAAATGAAGCAAATTAAAACATTAAAACTCAGTTTCAAATGACCATTTTATTTATCTTGTTTCAAAACAGGAACAGTATAAACCATGTGCATCAAAACCACTTGCATGTAATTCATAAACGGTGTGGCAATAATAGACCACATCATAATTTATGTGTTACTATCATAACCAAATTATGAATCATATTTCTCAAATTTTCACTAACCTCATTCAATGAAATGACCGTATACCATTCAGACAACCAAGTAACACAAATTATTTAAACATGAACCATGCATCTTGAAATTATCATATCATAAACTATGTGTTGCTAAAACGCCATACCGTGTTGCCAAAGGTTGCAAGAGCATGTTGCAATTTATAAACGAAGTGACATTAATTCATAAACTGTTTGAAAAAGACCATTTCAAGTTTGTAGCAGAATATGACTAAATCATAAACATGGGACATTAAATGACTTAATCATAAACGATGTTGCCCCATATGACCATTTCATACACTATGTGACTTTAATATACCATATAATAAACAGTATGACTTAAACTGACCATATCATAGATACTCAAAAAGAGTAAATGATAAACAACCTCTCCTAAAATGGTCATATAAACCATATGCATGCGACTTAAAATGACTAAATCATTATCGATGTAACTCAAAATAATCAGAATTTTTACAGAATCTTGTCAAATCTGGAAAAAAAGATTGTCGCTAAATCATTCAACTACACATACAGATATATAGATGACGTTCTTTCTCTAAATAATCACACATTTGGAGAATATGTGAATGTCATCTATCCAAGTGAGCTTGAAATAAAAGACACGACAGATTCTCCATGTTCTGCTTCATATTTAGGCTTATACCTCAATTATGACACCCATGAAGATTACATCTGAAGCTATACGACAAACGTGATGTCTTCATTTTTCTATTGTCAACTTTACGTTTCCTTGCAGTTATATCCCTGCTTCTCCTGCGTATGGTGTATATGTTTCACAGTTAATACGGTACGGTAGAGCTTGTTCCCACTATGGGAACTTTCTGCAACGAAGCAAATTACTTACAATTAAATTGTTGACACAAGGATATTGCAAGCCTAGGCTAATCAGGGCCCTTAAAAAGTTTTATGGCCGTCATCACAATATTGTTGATAAGTATGTAGTCACTGTATCCCAACTTATACTGGATATATTTGACTTACCATTGTTCGTTGTTCCTTTCATTCTCAAAATTGACTTGCACGTGACGGGTGTAGCTAGCTAAACAGGATGTGCTTACCCTTCTGGAGCAGCCGGCCTCACTTCCTTGATGGAAGTTCACGTGTATCACATATTTTGCCAGTTTGCAAAGTTTTTACTTTGTTTTTGGGATTGTGATATGGACAAGGACTGGTATGTTTGTTTTATTTATAATACAACAAAGTGGCAAAAATGATCAAATCACACAACATGTGACTCAAAAGGACCATATTATAAACCATGTGTCACTGAATGATGATATCATAAATGATGAAATCTTGGGTACCAAATTGTTATATCATTAACCAATTGACTCAAATGATTATATATACCTTGTAACTCAAAAGGTTATATCATATAGCAAGTAAGATAAAGTGATCACATCATAAACTATGTTGTATTTAATGGTCAAACATAAACCATGTGGCTCAAAAGAATCAGAATAGTAACCATGTCTCACTAAATGACCATATCATAAACCATGTGGAACTCAAAACCGTGTCATAACTATGCATCACTTAATGGTCAAGCTTTTCTTCAAGGGACTTTAAAATTACCACACTTATTTTACTACTGTATGCATTTGATTTATTCGGCAAGAGTTCATATGAAAACGATCTGTCAACAAGTGATCATAAAACGGGGAGAACGTGTCACGTCATCAGAATAAAATCTGTCCTGAAATACAGGACAATGCCCCGTTCTCTTTGGATTTTCGTTTTTATTTCTCACTTATTGAATTTTAATAAATGGATTGTCGCTATTTAACATGACAATTTCTTCTCCGAATCTATAGAATGCAAAAGTCTTCCTTATTTGCATTACCTGTCGTTATTCAAATTTGATCTACAGACGAGAGGCAGTTGAACTCTGTAGCGCACACAGATTGGGCTTTAGCGTTCATGCGTGTGACAGCTAGATTCGAGAAATCTATGCTTTCGAGAAAAAAACACATTTAAAAAACTGATATTGATGCAGTCATTTCTGGAATCATTGAGGAAACAGAAATTGCGAAGAAAACAACGGTTTTAACTAGTAAATTTATAAACTAAGTACTAACATTTTTGTAGTATTTTGAATATATAAAAAAAACTTAAAAGCATGTTTTTATTATTCTTTATTTACAAACTAACCAACAATTTTTATTATCCAAACTTTCTTAATATTTTTTAAAAATCTGTTTTAAAAATTTTCAAAATATTTGTATTTAAATCTGTATGTACAAACTAATAAACATATTTTAGATTTATGTGCATTTACAAACCACCCGTCGATCTTAATGACAAATGATAATAAAAATTATTATTATTATTATTTAAATTATGTTTACTTCAAATATTTCATTTTAATTAACGAGGTGCAATAATTAAATAAAATAAGAAATAAAGAAGCAGATATTAAGACACTACAATATGTTGTAACGGTGAAGTGGTGCAAAAGTGTAGCTAAATTAAAATAATAAATGCATAGGAATATAAAACTGACAAAATAAGAAAAATAAAGAAAAATCAAATTCCATTCATATAACTTTTTTTCATAAATCACCTTACTTTTTATCATCCTTGCATTTTTCCAGAAATTTATGTTTTTATGATACCTTCTTTTATGTAAAAAATACATCTTACCAGCGGTTTATAATGTTGTATATTTTTAGCAAATAAAGAATTATAAAACCATGGTGACAATTTGAACCTGTTAATTCTAAATTGTTAAAAACAATGGAAATACTTTATAATATTAGTTTTTTGTTTTATAACAATAATACAAATTACGTTTCTTCACCTTTCTGATTACTATTTAAAATAAAATTACGAATAAGGTAGTTTAAAAATCGTTGTTGTTAATAGGAATGGTCCAATTTTTGAACGTGAAACCCTCAAATAAAATTACACAGTTCGTACATAGGATTAAGCAGAATGTATCAAATCGATAAAACTCAATGAAAAATATTTATGGAGTAAAGATCATTTAAGCTTATGTTACTATTTGTAATAGGGTCGAGGCTGGCCTGGCAATTTGGACCTTATGACAAAAATATAAAACAATAAACAATTAGTAACATGTTGTACTTATTTACAAAAGGATTAGCTTATTGAGGGGCTGTGGTCATCAAAGCAAAATTAAAGATTGTGATTTCGATTATGGATTAAAGCAAAATATATATTATCGATTGTAACAATACCAGTTGTCAGTATTGATGCTTTGGTAATATTTGTCAAAGGTTTATTCAATTATGATGGTGATAGTGATGATAAAATAGTAAAGGCATTTTTACATATTGATTTGCAGTATTCTACATAAGAACAAAGTTACATCTACCAAAACATACATCTGTAACTTTTTTAATTTGACAATTTTAACCCTTTTTATTTGATTTTTAAAAGAAAGCAAAGGTATTCACAAAAAGACAAATTAATTAAATTCGTAAATTTAAATTCTGCAACTAAATCCTCCGAATGTTATTTTTTTCAAGATACACTCTTTTTCTGGGAACAAACTTCAGCGCTGTGTCTGTATCCGAAACGTATCGAACATCAGTAGCAATGATTAATGTGTCCTACAGAAAAAAGGATAATTTATCATCTAAGAGAATAAATACAAAACTTGGGGTACTCACAAGAACAGAAACTTCTTGTATTTATAATGCTAAGGTGAATATAAGTAAATTTGTAGTTACAAATGTACTAACGTAAAGCAAATATAAATTAATACATAAATAACTGAAGAGAAAAAATATAAAACAAATTGTTTAAAAAAACTATTTTGCAATTATTTCATGAAAAAAATACTTCCAAATTGTGTCCTCTTGGACCTCAGATCTCAAATTTGATTTTTTTTTTATTTTTTAGATTTGATACGGTGAACTTTACAGGCAACCTTGGTTACATTTAACATCATTTTTATCTTCGTTGAATTTAAAGAACTGCTGTTAAAAGCAGAGCACAGAAAAGTAATACAAACTCAAAATTACATATTATTTTTAGTATATTATTCTTCAACACCATAAATAAAATCAATGATGATAATACTTTAATGTTGGTGTTCCTTGTTGTTCATCAAATGTTTAAAAGACAATAATTTACGAATCATACCCGAACTAAATTCAATTCTGTATTCACAAATTTGACGTTCCCTGTCGTTGGTAGGGGAAATCCGTTCTTTCCTAGTTCTAAAATAAAATATCAAGAGTTCACATATATAGCACAATTTGGTATTGAAAGGTCCATATTACTAACAAACAATTTGAGCCACTCACGTCCTTGGTTTCTTAAAATCGCGCTGCTTTGGGCAGATTTTAATGTTTAGTATTTCGAAACTTTAATTTGCTTACAAACGTTTGTAGATCATCTTGATGTTTTCTTTGCACGTCGTTACTTTGTAATTCTACACCTTACTGCCTCGTTATCTGTACAATTGTCTTTAATAGCTATTTAACATCTCCCCTCACACGTCAGCTTATATTAAAATTGCTTGCAAATTTATTTTACAAATTACTTACTGTTTAAAGCAGGTTCAACAAATATTCTGATAGCATTTCTAGTAACAAACTGTAAGGCTCTGTCCTGAAAGAAGAAATATAAAAGGTGGTACAGTGTGTAGCTACTACGTTGGTCAAAGTTGAGCGCTTTAGAATAAGCACCATTTTGGTCAAAATCCGTTTTACAGATGAAATGACATAGATTCAATAGATAGAGGTTTGTAAAATTACGGATTATTTTTAATAAATATTCTGTATTTCCGACAAATAATAATACATAAACAATGTTTTAAATAATCTTTAATCATTATGAAAACTGCAAAGCTACCAGGCATCTGGGCACTTTATAGGATGTGCCATTTGTACCTAAGAAAAACGTCATAATGACTAATTACATTAACATCTATAAACATCTCCTATCAAATCGATGATACAAAATGTTCAGTAGGTAGTATATGTTGATAATTTCTATAAATTTCCTCTTGTACATCAAACTTGAATAGATATTTCTGTTAAATATTTGTTTAAGAAAAACACTCACTCTTAAATCTAATGAATGTTCAACTACCAATACTACCTATGTCGATGCAATGTAATGGCGAATAGTTTGTTTATTTCGTGTAATGCTTAATCTTATTTTTCTCCATAAAAAGCAATATTCAGCGCACTTTAACACCAGCAGTAATTAAATGGCGTCCGATATACTTACGCTGATTGGTCCAACAGCTGAGTTAAATGCCGAGATGGTAAATCTGTGTACAAACAACAAATTATAATGTTAAGTTAATTAAATTAATATAGAAACAAAATAATAACATTATATTTATTTATAAAGTGTCGATTGTATTTACATGTCATAACAAATTTCTAAACGAAGCAATAATACTTGCTTTATCATTGTTTAAACTTGAATTTCTTTTAAGATTGATAAATATAATTTTAAATGAACTAAATAATGTATTTTAAAGGAAACATAATTAAAATAATTACAGTTTGAAAAAAATTACTGAGAAACTAAGCATATAAAATTACAATGCAAGTTTAACATATTTATTTTCCAGCTGTATTTTGTTTTTATTAAGCTTATATTTGGATGGAAATACAAAAGTATCAAACATATTAATGCATTGGACAAAGTTATTTTTAATTTCATACTTACATGAGTTGGTCAATTTTAGCATATAATTTCTCATTCGTAATCGAAAGGTTCACTGTTGCATTCATGGACTATAATTAAAACAGGAAATGAATAAATATATAACACAAATACCAGTTGAATTTTGATGTGCCAGATGTGCCCATTTCGGAAATTCATTCCTCATCAGTGACACTAAGACCGAAAAGTTCGATAATAAAAAACATAAGCCAAACAGTTGGAAATTAATGAATCTGAAGTTCCAAAATTATATAAATCCAAATCCAGCTAAGAAATGCTTTGCATGAGGGAACAAACCTTAGTTTTAAACAAATTTTACAATTTAAGGCAGCTGAAAATTTTGCTAAATGGTACATTTTCTGACAGTACAAAGCACTGCCTACTGAGTTATGGATACCCTCGGGGAGCTTTACTCCCCCAGCAGCGGCACCCGCTCAGGAGTAGTAAATATATAAAAAAAAAATACCAGTTGAAGTTTGATGTGCCAGATGTGCACATTTCGGAAATTCATTCCTCAGAACCGTAGATATTCTATTTATATTTTCGGGAACAACTATAATAGTTGTTCGAATATATCTTTTATTTTGATTTTATGTATTGTATTTCATTGTCAGTGGTTTAAGTTATGGTGAATATTATGGTTTTTCTCTATATACCTTTAAAACTTTACGGCTAATGTCCAATGTTACAAAAAATTGGTATAAACATGTTACAAACGGTATACATCTAAAACATATTTTAGGTAAATCAACAAATAAATATTACTAAATTTACTTGTATAATAGTGATACATACTACATTGAGGTTAACCAGATAGATTGATGGCTTGTTTGGTACAGTGGCATACATTCCTATAGTCCCCATACAGAACACGCCTACTTCATTCTTCAGTGACGTCATCATAGGTGTCTGTGTACTCATCATGCGTAGTTCTACTTGTTTGTTAGGGTACTTTGATGCAATCTACAAAAAGTCATATAATACT
This sequence comes from Tegillarca granosa, assembly GCA_029721355.1. NCBI lineage: Eukaryota > Metazoa > Mollusca > Bivalvia > Arcoida > Arcidae > Tegillarca > Tegillarca granosa. Next base: position 43,304,461 of record CM056603.1, on the reverse strand, counting down.
CAATATGCGTAGCAAAAACAACTCTTCTCTTAAAACCTTAGTATATCTCAATAGAATATGTTATAGGATTTAAAAACGGATACAGTTTAATAAAAACGCGATTCACCAGATTTTATAAGGTAATCCTTATATTGTTGAGAAAACTAGTTTAGGTTAATTTTAAAATATATTAAATAAGTACTGAAGCTAATCCAATTTTTTTTAAATTTTGCTAAAAAATTTTTAGTTTCAGACTTTATTCTCCGTAAACTATTGTTCTGTTCCTCTATTTTACATATCCAGTGTAAGTGTACTATATGTACACAACACTACAAACAGGTCTTATTTCTCTGTAGCTGATTATAAGGAGGTACAAAGAAAACAGTCTAAATAATTTCTTTTTATTTTCTTAAAGCACTCCTACTACTTAAAAAGACAGGGGTGACATGTCGTATACTGAAGAATGCTAGTGTTTTGAAGATTTTAAGTGACCAATTAGATTTAAAAGGCACCAGCTCTGAGCCATCAAATATTCTAGAACCTTTCTAGAAATATATTTTTTCCATAACAGAAAAAGTAACCTACCTGCGGTATTAATTCACCAATGCAAACTCCACTTAGGCATGTTGTGTTTAAAACTCCTTTATTTGATGGTGGAAGCTTTAAACAAGAAAGAAGATATAACAATTATAAACATGATGTTTTGTGTAATAAAATAAAAAGGAAAAATGTGAAATTAAAAAACGCGTATTTATCGTAATGCAACAAAATAAGGTCGTGTAACACAAAATAAAAATAAAGGCATATATCGAGTTTCAAAATTTTAAGTTTCAAAAGTCTTTTCTTTTTTTAAAGAAAATTAGAATGTCTGCATTCTACTGCTGTTGTATTATTTATCATAAATTCAACATCTGTTAACTTTTTTCACTTTAAAATATGAAACATATAGACCTTTGATTTAGGTATTTAATGAGGGATAACTATAGAGAATGCGATAAATAGTATTAAATAGTTATTAAAACTTGAACTGTGATTAATTTTTTTCATACATTTATTTATGTAGTGAGTTATATGAGTAGATAAAAGTAACTTACATCTTTTGTTGTCAGGTTGTATCTTAACACCCCGTGTATCTGTGACTGGTATGACAAAGAATTAAACAAATAATCTGATACAAACAAATACAACATTTTTTGAGATCCAACATTGTCCGGCATTGGTGGAACTGGTATAGGGGCATCTGTCATACTACTTGCCCATAAAACCTCACCCTAAAATACAGAGATACAGAGAATGTACAATCTATTGGATAAAAACTCAAACATGGCTTTATTTATAGCAATGGGATGAGCACTGCATTATACGGACAATTACGTAAATATTATCGTACTGAAAATTGTTGCATTAATGACAAAGGTATTTATTTCATGCAAGTTATGTAACATCCTTAACCAACAAAGACTATAGCTAATAAATTAAAACCAAAGAGCTTTCAATCTCGAGATGCATTCAGGATTCCTATAAAATAATCAAAACAATTAGTTGCATTTCATAGAAAGCTAGAGGGCACTACCTAGCCCAACAAGCAAAAAACTTTTGTGAGTCAAAAACTCAAACAAGTAAATGCAATTGTGAATTCGCGCGCGCGCATGTGTGTTAAAACTAATCTTAAAATTTGTTAAATTTTGCTAAAAAATAATAGATAATCTAATTGAGAGTGAACTATATAATGTTATTCGATTGATGTGTAAATGTGAAAAATATATTTTTTAGCAATTTATAATAATTTTGGAATACCCTATACTACTTCAGCAAAATTGAGGAAGATACAATAACCCAAGAAAGAATGAACACGGAACATTTACCAATTTTACTCCGAGAAACTTAAAATAGAGTATGTATGTTCCATAAATTTGTTTATACACGTAAAAGGTTATTCAATACCCTTACTCTTATAGACTTTATAATGATAAGGATCACAAAATAGTCATAACTTTCATTATCAAAATCGGGGACATAAACATTTTAATTGCGGTAAAAGCAAGCATTTTGAATGACCGACAAAGATGAAATAATCCAGTAAATCTATTAAAAAAGTTCTTATGTGGCTTGATATAAGAATGGTTAACAGTAACATATAAAAAAAAACAAAATTGTGTCATAAAAACCCGTTCTCTTTTATAGTTGCCTACAAGAATGAAAAAAAAGACATTTGTAAGCAAGTATGAAAGTTTTGTAGGCGAAAACACTAAGTTATAGAACCATGGAAAACAAAAATATAACACGAAGACTGGCTATCTAAATATGAGCCAATCGTTAACCAAACTTTTTGCTAGGTAAATGTCTAACTTTATATATTCTTGAACCGTGCGATATCTGTAACATAACTTTAAAGCTACCTTATGATAAGTTTCCATGTACTGTGGTGTAAACTTTGGACTTGAAGTCATCCTGTAGTCCAACATGAAAAGCTTTGCAATTGTCGTCTTTACTGAAATAAAAAAGGTTTGTAAGCATTTATCTGTGGTTAGATATTGAATAAGACTTAATTTTATAAAACATTTCCGTTCAAAATTCAAGATCCTAGCCAGAACCTAGTCATATATATATTTTAAATGCCTAGGATCGAATGCCTCCTAGCCAAAACCTAGTCAATATATATGAAAGGATCTTAACTACGACCGTCGATAAACAATTACTTCACTCAAATATCATAGATAATATCTGATATGTTTGTGTTTTATCTGTGCAATTTACCATAATCAAAGCCCCTATAAGTAAACAAAATTGTTTATTGTAAATTACAAAAATTAGAAACTCACCTTAACTGAGATTACTTGATGATTAATAAGTACTTTATTTATTACTTTTAAGTATCATTTACTTTTATACTGAAATTTTACTAAATATTATACAATACACAAGATTTATTTTTGTATCTTTTCGTTTGTATTATAAAGCAAACAAAGTTTAAACAACTGGGGTCTAGATATGTAACTTGAATTACCCTTGATCTTTTGAAGAGCATTTTCCGCATCTTTATTGATTGCGTCCTTAATTAAATCACACATCTGTCAAAAAATATATAAAATAACATTTTTATAACAATTTATACAAATTCAAACTACAAATAATTAATTTGTAATAATATCAATCATTTGTTGAACACATTTTTCTATAAATTAAAAGTGTGGCCAAGTCATTAAAAACATAAAAAAAACCTCGACATTGTTAGTTGGCAGGCACATTGACGTACTAGTCCCTCGCCACAGAGTTTTAAGGGAGAAATAACTGTTTAATAAAAGTTATGTTGTTTGAGGGGCATTAAACTCTAATAAATATAGCTCTTTTTGCACCTTTACATGATACTAGTTATCTGCAGAAAGTTTCAAGTTGATATGATTTACCATTCCTGAGAAAATTGTCAGACAAAATCTAGGCGGAAGGAAAATAAGAAACAGTACAAAAACGATAGGTCTCCCCCACTTCCTTTGGAAGGGGGAGCCTAAATAATAAAAAACCGGAAATGGACAATTTAAAAACAATTTGAATATGTAAAAATATACAGATAGTTTTTCATCAGATTTGGTGAACTTTAATGTAGTTAAAAATTAAATCGAACATTTGAGTATTAAGACATTCATTAAAATAGTTTAGGTTCATTTTTTATTTTTCTTTATAATAATGAATCCCTATAAATGCGTACTCTGCATGTTATGAGACACGTGACTTCGCAAAGAGTCGACGGAGTACATCAATAATGAGTTTGTTAATGTTTTAGTTTGGACATCCGAGGACAATTATCTAGTTATACTATAGTTTTTCTATGCAAGACAGATTACCTTATCTTTAAGCAAATCTTTGATTTTTTTACCAATTACACCTTTGAACAAATTGTAGATCACATCTAATTTTCCATGAATTTTAACATCCACACTTCCAATATCGCAGCTACATCCACTGGAAGATATATCTGGTCGACCATCTTTATCAGCTCCTGAAATAAATTTCGACAAGTTATATGTCTTTTCTAGATCGTTCTGCTAAATGTCTGATTTTCTAGAGCCACAGCCAGATTATAATTTTAATAAAAAATCCTATAATTTTATGTTTGATTTTAATGTTCAAATAATCGGACACAATGAAATAATTAAAACATGTTACAGTATTTCAAGGTCGGCAACTAGACGCAATAAGCCCTGCAAGTCAATCAGTTTCGTAAGCGACAAAATTGTCTTAAGCGTTTATTAACTGCAGGCAAGACATGTTGTTTTAACCCAAATGTATCTACACTAATGGGTCAAATGAATTGTAAAATACATACTTACCTAATTTTATTCCAAGATCAAACGATAACCCTTTAACAGTAACATCAAATGAACCATGATCTGATATACGGATAAACCTACAATAAAGAAGATTAAAATTTAAGTTCTGTCTTCTTCGTTAGCTTGGTAGATTATCAACATCAACATGATTATACTAACTAAAATTCCTAACTTCTTAATTTTTTTTCAGTTCATGAAGCGATGTTTGAAGTTTTTACCACTTTAAATCAATGTGATCTTGCAACTTTGTAAAACGTTTAACGTGTTAAGCTCCGAATGAAGTTTCTAGCTTTGAGTCAATTCGTTTATACAAATTTAAAAGTAATACTTCATCGAATCATTGTAACCTTATATGTAGATCATCGAAGAAAAATAGAAGGGGTTTGTATTGAAGCATATCTATGTCAGGACGTGATGTCATTGGTTTAATGGCTCCGTAAATATCGGGTAAGATAACCATTTACTACTGATGTACGAAGGACAACAGGCGACAAACAAAAAAATATATGTGGGATAGCTCACCTTTAGCATGCGCTCGGTCGAGCTAAAAAGACAATAGGAAGAAATTGTAAATTAATTACGTTTACCGTCAACAGCAAAATATAACCGACAACATGGGTAAAACAAAACAATTTAACAGTAAAATACAACCAGGAAAATGGATAAAGCAGAACAATATAAAAAGCCAACCAAGAACATGAATAAAACAAAACAATACAACAGGAAAAGTCAACCAAGAACAAAAAGGAAAGATAACAATGCAACAAAGGAATTGACTAACATACTCTGACCACTGATTATAACACAGAAGAGCAGCTTTAGACGACAGACTCTTTCAGTTGCTTGTCTCTTTTTGTCCATCAACTCAGTACTTCGTACAACTAGTTATAGTTTTAAAGACACATAATCGTAAATGTGAAATTACCATATTGTGGACAACAATCAGCAAAATGTCAAATTAAGTCATAATTTGTATAAATTAAGGATTTGTAATGCCACTATTTTTATTCAATTAGCTATAGTTGGATTTTTACCATTTCTTTAATGTGTAGTGCCAATCTCCTTTAAGAGCTATGACCGTACCACTGGCGGTCCATCTCAATCCTGACGGTGGATTCATGGTTATGGAACTCTGTGGACGTTGAAATCCAGTAATTCGTGAACTTAAAAAAATAAAACAACTTATGTTTAGCATTATTTGATTACTTTTTATACACAAACATGCATCAAGCAATAAAAATAAAGTAATAAATAAAGTTATACCGACTTTGGAATTTTAGCCTGATAATATAGTCTTGGCAAAACTATCAACCAAAGTTTAACACTATAAATATATCATAGACCTCCTTACTACCTAGGTTCGGGCATATCCATATGTAAATAAGTTTATCACTATAATGCTCACCGAGAGATCATATAAGTTACTACCTAGGTCCGGGAATATCTATATGTAAATAAGTTTATCAGTTCTTTTGCGAAAGAAAAGTAATTTCTATGGGAATTCTAGATTTCTCCAAAACAAATCTTGACTGGAACGTAAACACCATTTTTTATCTGTTACTCAACTCTGAATGGTTGATAGATTTTACTACAGAAGCCAGCTTAATAATCCACAATATTTTAGAGTAAGTAAGCTTGCTTTTACAAAGACTTTGTCTTTATAACATCCGTAAGTAAAAACTACAGCTGGCACACGACAGGTCATAATACATACTCACACATAACACAAGCATTAACTTGTTCTTAGATTAATCCACAGAGATGAATAAACCTGCTCTTTTCGCAAATAGCTGAAAAATTGCTGATGCTACCTTAAACAACATTACAGCAACAACAACAGCAACCAAATTTACCTATTGTCATTCATTGTGTTTTTAAGTATATTAAGACAATGCAGAAAATAAACCAGTTTTTAACTCACAATTAGCAATTTTTTACTACCATCTTATTTCTGCAATTTTTAAATTTGAATAACTTGCTGTTAAAAATAATTATACACAAAAGTTTTTTTTATCTATTTAAAATTATTATTATTATTATTATCATTTATTTATTCATTTATTTATTTATTTTGTAAAAGTTTGATGTGTAAATTTATAAACGTTTTAAGTTGTTGGCTGAAGAATTAATATGGAACTATAACTTCATACTCTTTGATTTTTATTTTATTTTCAAACTTACTTTGTAACATCATAAGACACATCTCCAGATTTACCATGCTGGTCCGGTATCCGAAGTCCAACTACCTTTGATGATAAACTGTCTAAGGCGACTTTGGTTGCTGTAAAGTTAGGATAAATGAAATGAAATCATAATTTAGAACAGGAAGTGTGCATAGAGTAAAAAATAGAGTTGTCCTCCAGTCAAGATTCTTTAATTTAAATCAAAGCGATCAGTTTACGGAAAGTGAAGGAAACCGGTAAGCAGCCAGATAAAAAACTTCAAACTACGGTAAGCGAATTCACTAACCTTTCGACATAAGAATCAGCCATGAGTAAGATTTGAACCTTTGTGATGTCAATCCTACAACCAGGCTTGACACTACTTGACCACTTTGGCACCTATAACGGGTAGGATATTTTTATTTTCTTTCAGAGTTTCATAACCGTATGAAAAACAAAAAGTTCGATATGACGAAATGGTTTTGTTTTTTCCCTTTATTCGATCACGTGACACTTAACGGTGTATTCAATTTAAACACCAGTGTTAAAGGGTGTTTCCTGAGGTTGTGTTTATGGTTGAGATTTTTTATTCCTTGAAATTCAAGTTTTTTTTTTAATAAACAATTCATTTTTTTCAAAATATTTAAACGAAAGTGGTAATGACAGATTTTCAAAAAATCACGTCATAAAAAATTTCCGTTTAAAACAGCACTTGTTATGTCAGACTGTTAATATATATATATATATATATATATATATATATATATATATATATATATATATATATATATTATATATATATATATATATATATATATATATATTACATGTTCTCTAAAATATGTACGCCTGACGTACATGTATACACACTAGAGGTGTTTGCTCATCTTTGGTAATATAGAGGATATTTAATATTTGAAGTGATTTTATAAATTGTTTAAAACGTATTTTCACAATGAATGTCCAATAATCTTAATTTAATATCCTACCAGGAAGTAACATTTTTAAAACCTGCATATTTATGTATTAGTTAACTTCCTCTTAATTTACATTAAATGTACAAGACAACACAACTATATAATGAGAGAATGACTTGTTACATTATAGCTCTGCTGAACATGTCACAAAACTGGCTTCTCAGCTTCAAAGCTTATTTTCACTCAAGTACATTTAATTAAATGGAATCTAGTTTGTATCCGAACCGCCGTTACATAAAAAAGTCAAGAATGTAAAAGTAGTACTTTCACACATTAATAAATAACCCTATGTGACTTGGTGATTGGCGTAACCAAATCGAGCCTCGTTCAAGTCTAACGAAAACTTGTAACATATAAAACGAGTGTTAAAGTCATAAATGAAGTAGAGTAGAGTAATGGTGTTTTACGCCACAGTCAAGATTCTTTCACTTATTTCGATGCGGTCAGTTCTGGGATGGTGGAGAAAACCGGAGTGCCCGGAGAAAACCGCCTACCTTCGGCAAGCGAATTGACAAACACAAACTTTTTCACACTAGCGAATTGACAAAGACAAACTTTTTCACACTAGGATCTGTCCCGGGATTCGAACTAAGGCGATGAAAGGCGCTGTGATCCGTATGCGCGCTTTAGGCCACTCAGCCACCGAGGCCTCAAGTCATGAATGGATTCAGTAAATGTGGGTCGCGTGTCATTGCTACAACTTTTTCCACAGATTTTTTCAAAAATCAAAGATAATGAACCCAAAGTATTTTCGTTTTTAACCAATTATAGTCCACCCGAGGGAAATTATGGCGAGGTTTCCAATAGGGCCTTCGAAAACTCGATAATAACAGGGGAGAAATGTAGCGCAGTTAACAAAGCAGTCGCCTATAGTGCGGGAGTTCCCTGGTTTTATCCGCGGTCCGACTCCGCCTTTTACATTTTTTTAGGTTCTTAAAAAAAATCAAGAAAATTGTGTAAGTAGAAGACAATATATTTACCGTAATCGAGTCCAGTCTGTGTTATACGAGCTTTAAGTCCGGGATTAGTCGACAAAGTTTGAGAGAAAGTCCCCACTATCAACACAAGCAGTAAACTAAAGTCAACGACCATTTTGTAAATACAGATAAATTGGTAACCGTAGTTAGAATTGATGTATCAAAGGCTCTGTAGTCGTGGCACAAACTTCATCGAAATTACAATATTCACACAAACATGAAGCTTTCAAAAGTTCCCTGTCTGACAGGAAAAGATCTAGAGCCAGTTCGGTTTTCACTGATTATTTCCTTCCTTGTCACATTTTGTATATTTTATAAAACAATTACATTTGTATAGAGGTCAGTTGTTTCTATAAATAGCTCGTCACGGTTCAGTTACGTATTTTATATACACAAGTAGTTTATATGCAGTGTATTGATGAGGAAAATATCTTGCACGTGTTTAAATATCTTACTGACGAGCATGTATATTGTATAATGTATTATAATGTATCAGAAAAATATCTACATATGATGTAATTAATTAAGTAAAAATAAATCTCTATAGATCTTATGTTCATTCGAAATTTAATAAATTACAGCACGCATTATCTTGTTACTTGCGTATAGTTTTAACCATTTTAAATGCTTTGAAAAATGTCTAATAGGAATACCGGATTCACTCTTCAAAAATCCAAGCAAACAAATTTCACCAGAATTTCTAACAAGCACAAAAGAGTAGTGTTTGGAAAATTTAGATTTATTGTCAATGATAGGACAGTTATGAACTATCCCGTACTAAATGATCTGTAATGATCCTGTGTCCTGTAGGAAATAATATGATTAACGCCATACCATCCGGCCTGGTATATATGAACAGTTCATCAAATTGTTGCACAGTAAATTGTCATCGAGTAATACGTTAGCACGATCATCAAAACACAACTAAATGTCTCCAACAATCCGAGCCGACTGTAACAGTCAAGACATGACGTGATACTTATATGCATGAGCAATAACTGCAAGTCATGCTATCTTTCAAAATGATGGCGGTTCATTTGGTCTCGCTTGGTTTTATGAAAAAAACTTTGCAAAGGTTTTTAAAAAACCATAAACCTGTCCCTTAAAATTCCAACGAACTCAGCAATCACTGGGCGAAAAATCACCTTTTAGTTTAAATAAAAGGTGATAAAAAGACCATCTTTTGTAAAGCTTTTATTAACTTTTGATCACATATCCAACTTTTTGGAAAGGTGTAAAAATATGATCTTTTGAATACCTTTTGGGAATCACAAATGGCTCACTTTTGGTAGAAACAAAAGGTAACAAAATATTAACTTTTATGAAATCTGAAAGGCAACAAAATGTGATTTTTTTGTGCCAAATCAACATCTTTTGTCTTTCTAAAATACGACATTTTCTATTGTTTAAATACATTTAATACAGTAAATATGACCATATCTAAATCAAAATAACCTGCAAAAGATTACTTTTCTAAAACTTTGAGAACCTTTTGTAAAACACACAATTCTACATTTGGTGTATTTACTTTTTGACCTTCAAAAGATGACCTTTTGTATCTTTTCTGTGCATTTTGTAAACCAAAAGATGATCTTTTGTGACATATTTACATCTTTTGACTCACAAAAAGATGACCTTTTCTAGCCTTTTAGTACATTTTGTACAGCAAAAGATGATCTTTTGAGACATATTTACATCTTTTGACTCACAAAAAGATGACATTTTTTAGCCTTTAAGTACATTTTGTACATCAAAAGATGATCTTTTGAGACATATTTACATCTTTTGACTCACAAACAGATGACCTGTTTTAGCCTTTTAGTACATTTTGTACATCAAAAGTAGGTCTTTTGTGACATATTTACATCTTTTGACTCACAAAAAGATGACCTTTTCTAGCCTTTTAGTACATTTTGTACATCAAAATATGATCTTTTGTGACATATTTACATCTTTTGACTCACAAAAAGATGACCTTTTATTAGCCTTTTAGTACATTTTGTACATCCAAAAGCTGGTCTTTTGTGACATATTTACATCTTTTGACTAACAAAAAGATTACCTTTTATTAGCCTTTTAGTACATTTTGTACATCCAAAAGCTGGTCTTTTGTGACATATTTACATCTTTTGACTCACAAAAAGATTACCTTTTCTAGCCTTTTAGTACATTTTGTACATCCAAAAGTTGGTCTTTTGTGACATATTTACATCTTTTGCCTAACAAAAAGATGACATTTTTTAGCCTTTAAGTACATTTTGTACATCAAAAGATGATCTTTTGAGACATATTTACATCTTTTGACTCACAAAAAGATGACCTTTTATTAGCCTTTTAGTACATTTTGTACATCCAAAAGCTGGTCTTTTGTGACATATTTACATCTTTTGACTAACAAAAAGATTACTTTTCATTAGCCTTTTAGTACATTTTGTACATCAAAAGTAGGTCTTTTGTGACATATTTACATCTTTTGACTCACAAAAAGATGACCTTTTCTAGCCTTTTAGTACATTTTGTACATCAAAATATGATCTTTTGTGACATATTTACATCTTTTGACTCACAAAAAGATGACCTTTTATTAGCCTTTTAGTACATTTTGTACATCCAAAAGCTGGTCTTTTGTGACATATTTACATCTTTTGACTAACAAAAAGATTACCTTTTATTAGCCTTTTAGTACATTTTGTACATCCAAAAGCTGGTCTTTTGTGACATATTTACATTTTTTGACTCACAAAAAGATTACCTTTTCTAGCCTTTTAGTACATTTTGTACATCCAAAAGTTGGTCTTTTGTGACATATTTACATCTTTTGCCTAACAAAAAGATGACATTTTTTAGCCTTTAAGTACATTTTGTACATCAAAAGATGATCTTTTGAGACATATTTACATCTTTTGACTCACAAACAGATGACCTGTTTTAGCCTTTTAGTACATTTTGTACATCAAAAGATGATCTTTTGTGACATATTTACATCTTTTGACTCACAAAAAGATGACCTTTTCTAGCCTTTTAGTACATTTTGTACATCCAAAAGTTGGTCTTTTGTGACATATTTACATCTTTTGACTCACAAACAGATGACCTTTTCTAGCCTTTTAGTACATTTTGTACATCCAAAAGTTGGTCTTTTGTGACATATTTACATCTTTTGCCTAACAAAAAGATGACATTTTTTAGCCTTTAAGTACATTTTGTACATCAAAATATGATCTTTTGAGACATATTTACATCTTTTGACTCACAAAAAGATGACCTTTTATTAGCCTTTTAGTACATTTTGTACAGCAAATGACGGTCTTTTGTGACATATTTACATCTTTCGACTCATAAAAGATGACCTTTTTTTAGCCATTTAGTACATTTTGTACATCAAAATATTTATTAGCCTTTTAGTACATTTTGTACATCAAAAGATGGTCTTTTGTGACATATTTACATCTTTTGATTTCAAAATGATGCATTTTTTAGCCTTTCAATACATTTTGTACATCAAAATATGTTTTTTTGACAAACTAACATCATTTGAACAGAAAAGGTACACCAGTTTTAGGTACACCAGTTTTAGCCTTTCAAAACAAATTAAATTCACTCATTCCAAAGACCAACTTTCTTAGAAAAAATCAAAATTGTGTTTTACAAATCGATGCTTTTGTCGACTTTTCTTATCTCGTATCATCCTTCTTGCACTTTATTAAAAACACATTCAATGAAGTAAATATTTTATTCCAGTTATAATATAAATTGATAACAAACAAAAACGCGTTCGACAATTGAGATTCCCCGAAACAATTTTTTTTTAAAATAACATGATAGATTACTAAGTGTTACTGGTTTTCACCGTCCTTAAATATTCAGCTCATGTCCTCAGACAACTGAAGACAATCTTTTTTATGTTTTGTTATAATTGTCCTTATTTGCATCAATCTTTTACTCTTTGGAACAAGTGTCAAGATATTTGTTGTCTTGTATTGCTTTGTATTTCTTAAACTTTTCACTCTGTCAGGAAGGTTGAAGCTTGATAAAGCCATCCTCACACTCCTAGTTTTTTGACATGTACTGTAAGCAGGTTTTAAAACCTTTGCAATTTTTTGTTTCTTTGCATCACCGATGGTAATTTGTTGCAGAGCTGCAAGTCTTCTATTTGATTTCTAAAAAATAAGTTTAAATGTATTCATATTTTCTTTATCGTTGCATAATGTAGTATATTTTTAAAAAGCACTTGAGGATTTTGTGATCTAGAAGAAGACCAGGCCCCAGTCAGTTTCACAGCCATTCACTCAGTTAAGTACATATACTAAACTCAAATATTCCCATTTTTCTCTCATCAAAATTTTCAAAATTTTTAGTTATATAAGACAATGTTTTGTTCAATATGACATACGATATTCAATTTTAATTTTTTAATGTCTTAAAAATTAAAATATTTCCTAATTTGATTTGAGTGTACGTACAGTTTAGTGAATGATTGTGAGGGGGCCAGATATACGACCAGTAAATGCTTCAATGTACATCTATTTGATTTTCATAATCCTGCTTTTAACAGTAAAATAGAGAAAATTGATGAACTATCACATGTTCGTGATGGGTAACTATCACTAAAACCGACCTTCGGCAAGCGAACTTTAAAATTTCTCACACTAGGATTTGCCTAATCGGGATACGATCCTAGGCTGTCAGAGGCACTGTGGTCCGTAAGCGCGCGTTTTAGATCATTCGGCCAAAAAGGCCCTCTTTTTAGACTCCTAAAGAGTTTTAACATACTCGGTTTCAGATAAGTTCTAATACTTACTTCTTTTTTTTTTCTTTCATACAGAACACGTCTTCTCTTTTCAGCATCCAATTTCTTCTTCTTTTTTATGTTTCTTCCTGCTTTTTGATAGTGAAATACCTCAACATTGTACCTTTAATAAAATAAAAAACTTTATAAAAAAAATAAAAATAATTAAATTAAATTAAATTAAATTAAATTAAATTAAATTAAATAAATTTAAATTAAATTAAATTAAATTAAATTAAATTAAATTAAATTAAATTAAATTAAATTAAATTGAATCAAATTAATTTAATTTAATTTGATTTAATTAAATTAGTGATAGGGATCATTTTGAATGAGGATGTTAATAGTCAACAAATACTTTTTTAAATTATCTAGAACGTCAGTTGATCATTTTTACAAAGTTGGTTTTTAAATGGCACATCTTATAAAAAGGAAAAAAATCATATACTCATTATTTAACTTCAGAACTTTCGCACTTAAATAAAACTATTTCATTTAAGTAATTTCAGATGTGGTAACCAAAAACCACTTATTCATATAAAAAAAGAAATAAAATAGATTGTGTTAACTTTTTAACACTGATTTAGGAGATGAATACCATTATGTGTGTGTGTGTGCATGTGTGTGTTTGTGCTCTTAAGGAATACATTTATAATTTTACCTGGCTATTAGCATCAAGCGCAGTTGTATCTATTTCATTCTCTTCAACTCTATCACTTTCATCACTGCTTATTTTTTCATAAGTTCTTCCATCACAGTCTGTCATAGATTTCATACCCGACATACTTGATTTTAAAATTTTAAGTAACGTGCGTTCTTATCTTTCAAATAAGGGAAAGGAAGTGTCTTTTTTATTTGAGGTTATAAAACTGTTACAGATACATTGGTTAAGGGATGTCTTTATTCATGTTTAGGTTTATGGCACCATTTCACAGTTGGGGGTTTGGCTGTCAGATCTAAGTCCCATCTGTACCTATTATCTGAAAAGTGATTGAGATGACGTAATACTTATCCTCCAAACTTAACATAAACTGAATCTGTGTCTTTTTCATTCCTCAAGGTGTAAATGACAAGTAAAATGTCTTCTGTCATACACTATTCATAAGTATACAATAAGAAGCTTCAAAAAAAATTCGAACTAATTCAAGCCACTTGTAAAATAATAAAAATCTATCTTAAAATACACCATCCATTTATATTCAACAAAACTTTATAACAGACTTTTGAATTTTTCCAAAAAGAAATATTAAAAAATCGCTGCATGAGCCGAATTTTGAATACATCTTTTCGTAAAAATTAAAAATTCTGCACATGACACTAGCTTAATTTATCTATTTTTAACCAAGATGACACATACATTTTACTGAATTTAATATTGTATATTCCCCAGCATTTCTCATTTTCAGTGAATTTCGAAGTCCACACCCTGTTCCATTCTCTCCTTAGACACTTGCAGCTTTTTGATTTTATAATTGTACTCAAATATTGAAATTTAGTCTACTTTTCCTCATAAGCAAAAGACAAATGGAAAATTAAATTAAGTAATTATCAAAATATGATACGCGTTTTATAACATGAACAACATTTCTCGAGTCAGTTTCTAATAATTATTATATAATTAATATTACTGTATTATTGATGATAAGTAGACATACATCATGCAAGCAAATCTGTGCAGTGGTCCAATTTCTATTAATCTTACCTTTTTTTGGATTTTGGCACATTATTATATAAAACATTTACTTAAATATAAAATTTAAATTCCTAGTTTTTTTTTTTTTGTTTTTTTTTTGTTTTTTTTTTTGTATTAATAAGAAACAATTTTCGGAATCGTGTTGTTTGTAACAACATAATAACAAAGTGCATATTTAATATCAAGTTGAAATGAACTTTCATGCTTTTGATCATATAAAAATTTATTTTATATCAACTATGCATGAAGAAGAGTATGTAACTATGCTAAAAGAAAAAAAAAAAAAAAAAAAAAATAAATGAATTATATCCACAGCAAACCAATACAAGATATCCTGGATCGATTAAACGTATGTTTATATAAATTATCAAGGATTTCACTGCTAAGATTCAAAATCTGTTCAAAGTTTATCATATCTCTGAAACAATAACAACTCCAAAAATTTAAAATGATGCGATTGGAAGTTTTGATATTACATCACTCGATTCAGTATTCAAGGTTTTATACCTCCCTTGTGGTCTAGTTGTAAAGTCCGCCCGGAATCTGTTTTAATACCCGGCCTCGTTTGACATGTACTGGGCTTGAAATTTTATGAAATAATGAAATTTTTAAAAAGTATTAATATGTAACTTTTTATTTGTGATTTTTTTTTCTAAAAATTCAAAAGTAGCATATGACAGCGTTAACAAAAGGCGCTGAAAGATTAAGCTTCTACTGCTGGCTTTTGGCATTGGAGTAAATGAAAAACAACTCGGAACTGATGGATGATACGTTAGTCTGCAACCACTCATCAGGTAAACTAAAAGTTACCCCGAGTGCACGCAAGAACATCAAGAAATACACATGTGCCAATCACACGCACAAATATTGTTGCAATATAAAAATTTATAACAATAACACCGTGAAAATTAAAAATCTTAACTCTCGCATGTTACTACTCTGTCATTCGTAATTAGTATCATGCGATGGCGAATAAATACGCTGTCTTTTCCATTTGCTATAGTGTCATGATAAATAACTTCTTTGTCATGGCTAAAAGAAATACTAATTAGCCATGGCGATGATCTTCATGTCATGTTGAATTATTTCTCTGTCTTTTATGAAGTACTATTCTGTAATGGCGAATTACCACTCTGTCATGGCAAATTACTATTTTGTCATGCCGACTAATTTCTCGGTCATGGTGAACTACTACTTTGTCATGGCGTACTTCTACTCTCGAATGGCGAATGAATACTCTGTCATGGCAAATAACTACTCTGTCATGGCGATGACTACTCTGTCGTGGCGAATTTCTAATCTGTCATGGCGAATTACTACTCTGTCGTGGCGAATTACTACTCTGTCGTGGCAAATAACTACTCTGTCATGACAAATTCTAATCTGTCATGGCAAATTACTACTCTGTCTTGGTGAATTACTACTCTGTCGTGGCGAATTACTACTCTGTCATGACAAATTCTAATCTGTCAGGGCGAATTACTAACTGTTATGGCTAATTACTATGTCATGACGAATTCTAATCTGTCAGGGCGAATTACTTACGGTGTGTGGCTAATTACTAATCTGTCATGTTAAATTACTTCTCTGTCACAGCGAATTACTACTCTGTCATGGCGAATTACAAATAAGCCATAACGAATTACTACTTGGTAAATTACTACTCTGTCGTGGCGAATTTCTAATCTGTCATTGCGAATTACTACTCTGTCATGGCAAATAACTACTCTGTCATGGCGATGAATACTCTGTCGTGGCGAATTTCTAATCTGTCGTGGCGAATTACTACTCTGTCATGACGAATTCTTATCTGTCAGGGCGAATTACTAACTGTTATGGCTAATTACTAATCTGTCATGTTGAATTACTCCTCTGTCACAGCGAATTACTTCTCTGTCATGGGGAATTACAAATCTGTCATAACGAATTACTACTTGGTGAATTACTACTGGAGAATTTCTAATCTGTTGTGGCGAATTACTACTGTGTCATGACGAATTCTAATCTGTCAGTCCGAATTTCTAACTGTTATGGCTAATTTCTAATCTGTCATGTTGAATACCTTGTTGTCACGGCGAATTACTTCTCTGTCATGGCGAATTACTAATCTGTCATGGCGAATTTTTGTTTGTCATGACGAATTAATACTTTGTCATGGCGAATAACCACGCTGTCATGGCGAATAACCACTCTGTCATAGCGAATAACTAACCGAAGATCTTTGTGAAAACAGGCGAAAACAAGAAAAACGTGAAAATGTTATGTGCGACATATATGATGGAAAAAAATTGGGAAGAATTGAATGGGCTTAAACATAACTTTTTTACAGAACACAGCAATCATGGTGTTATGTTGAATGTAGACTGGTTCCAACTATACAAGTACACAAATTATTAAGTAGGTAGTTGTATTTGCAATCTTTCTAGATATGTGCCATTTAAAGCTGCATTAAGTTTTCCAAAGAAAAAATTAAAACGGTACTAATCTAACTAATGATGTTCCTAATGAACAATGTTACATTTGGTTCAACGATAAAAGCTCGAATAAATGCAGAAATCACAATATTTACCGATCGAGATGCAGCATTTAGGATCTAATATTAGAACATGGTTACGTCATCAAAAACCCGGGTAATTTAAACACAACTTTCAAAACGGTGAAATACGATAAATTAAACACAGAACTTCGTTGAATTTGTCATTTGTGACTTTGTAAGGGATACAAAACACCATTTCAAATACATCCGGATATAAATGAAGGACAATTAATGTAATCTGTTATGTTTCACTTTCGGTTCTAGGGTTTTCCCGTACATCCGACATGATCCATGCGCATGCTCCAAGCTCATAATTACCATCGTAAAACTCTGACCAACCGGTCAGAGGATTCCGTTTATTTACAGCTAAAAGAAATGAAATTTTAGAAAATGAATGTCACGGATCGTGGTTAGAAGATATCTATTTTAAAAAAAATATATTTTTAGAAAATCAAAAAAAATTCAGAAAATTGATAACCTTAATGCAGCTTTAAACGGGAAACTATAATTATACATGTAGTTTGAACAATGGGGTGTTAAAGTGTAAAAACAGTTTCTAGGAGGAGTTGGTAAAGAGAATAGTTTTCAAGAAAAGTTAAAATAATGACGTCAGAATGACGTCGATCGATCCCATGCATAATCTTTTTTGCAACAGCGAAACACATGATCTCAGTGTGGAAAACAAAAAATTACTGTTGGAGGAACATTGCAAATCATTTATAATCAAAATAGAAAATTATAACTGTCCAACTGATGTTGGAAAAATTCCACAAAAATTTTCGACATTATTCGGATCATTTAATGCAGACCAGCTAAAAACGAGACAGTACTGATTTCAATGTATTGCTTAAACAGAATTCTTCAAGAATGTCACTTAAAGTGCCGGAGAAAATTTGTGTTAGCATGCAAAAGGGTGTGTAAGAGATACATAACAGTAGATAGCGCCAAAATTGCAGTTTTGTGAAATGTTTGAGCAGTTGTATGGACAGGAATGTGTAACTCCAAACAAGCATCTTCATGGACACTTGAATGATTGTTAGATTATGGGCCCATTTATTCATTTTGGTTATCTTATAGGATACTGGGGCGTACAAAATCAATAAAAAGAGAAATGAGGTTCAGCTTATGAAACAATTTTTAAAAGAGTCATGGGCGAGAGAGGAGCAAGAAAGGAAATACAAGATAAGTGGAGAACTGCAACCATTTTGTAAAAGTCTGCGCAAGGTGAGGGATCCTAGGCGAAATAAAGAGGATTCCGAAACCAAGTGTTTTGGCAGTGTCTTCGCGCCTTTCTGCAGTACATGAAGGCATTTTAGACGAGACTGATAAAGAAAAAAAAACAGAAGTTTATATTTGGCAAAGGAAAGATGGTTTGAAAAACTTCCTGACATATTGCGGAATCATTATGAAAAACCGTTAAAAAGTTGTTAATCAAGTCTGTACGTTCAAAGGGACCTTGCAACGTACATATCAGTTCATAGAATAAAATTCAGATTTGTTATTGTCAAAAAAATATACGGACTACTGTTTTGTTTTGTATCGGATTCCCGTAAGTTTTATTATTTCAATGGAAATCAATTACCTTAATATATATTTTAGGGGTAGTGCATAGTAAATTTTTATGTATCTATCCCAATTCTACGGTGGCACAGAGGTGACATGAAATATATTTTTCATATTACGTGCGCACGTATGAACTTATTACGTGTGCACGTATTACCTTTTACGTGCGCACGAAGTAACCAATACATGCGCACGTATAACTAATAGGTAATACGTGCGCACGTAATAGGTTAATTAATACGTGCGCACGTTTTACCCATTAGTAATAGGTAATACCTGCGCACGTAAAATGTTACTACGTGCACATATATTGGTAAGTACGTGCATGCGCACGAAATAGGTATTACGTGCGCACGTAAGAGGTAATACGTGCGCACGTAATAGGAAAAATATATTTCATGTAACCTCTGTGCCACCATACAATTCACTTATAACAGCAATCAAAGATAAACTTAGAAAATAATCATAAGTTTCTTTTTTTAAATATTTTTTATTTGCATATACATGTATATAATTAAATTTGCCTATACTTAAACAAAACTATTAAACATTGCAGGAATTGAAGCATTTGAGGGTTTTAAAGAGTGTTTGACTAAATGAGAGAAAGAAAGAGAGAGAGATACTCAGTGTATAGTTTAATTACAGTATCTTACAGTATCTGTTGGTGATTGAAACTAAAACATCATTTTTCATATTCGATTTGAAAATGTCCAATCATCATCATCATCATCATCTCAATAATATAAACCATATTAGGTAGACGACAATTTGTACAGTGACAGGGCACATATTGTCGTCGGGCATCTGATATTTATCGATGTGCTACAATATGTTCAGAGCGACAATATATACTGTCACAAATCACCTCAAACAACTGTCTCAGATAAATAAGAAACTATGAAACTTAATTAATATTTTAAATTGTCACTTAAAAAGTTCCTTCTAGGTTAAGGCTTTCAATGATTTCTATTTCTGTTGAACATATTTAATGCATTTCAAGAGCCCTGGTTTAAGTATCTCAGGATAAAACTTAAGTAAAGTTATTAATTTCAATTTCGGATTTATAAGTTTACTATAAGCTATTTTCCCATCTTTTTTTAAAAAAAAAAACAACACACAATCATACAAGACTGACTTAATACTGAATAAAATGTAATAAATACTTTGGTAGAATTATTTGAGGGGTAAGTTACATTATATATAATTACAAAAAATAGTTTGAAGTTTTCGAAAAATTAAGATTCACTTCTCATCAGTTTTTACTTACTTTGATTTATTTTATTTTATTTTTTTTAATTTTGTCAGATAAGGTTCAGTTATTTCAGTTTAAAACTGGTCAGAATTGGATAAATCCTCAGTCATGTTAAATTGGTCAGTTTTTAATGTTAAGTGACACCACAGGAGATGGCCTATTGATTTTTTTAATTGTCCTTAAAGGTATCAGTTTAATGTAGCAGAAAATTGCCATTTCTCCACTCCTTTTTGAAAATCTGGGCTTATCTATAAAGTGTAAAAGTTAAACGATGTTTATTTGGGGTGTAATTGGGGGGGGGGGGGGGGGGGCAAAAAAAAAAAAAAAAAAAAAAAAAAAAAAAAAAAAAAAAAAAAACCGCAGGTTAAATTTGTTTATAGCCCTAGACCATTGTTACAAATAATCATTTTATCTTTCTTTCAAGAAATGAAATTCAATTAAATTTCCAATTATTTTCTTATGGTTGTATCAAAGTTGATGCTACAAATTAAAGAGAGGAGGGAATTCTAACTTTTAACATGTCTCTGTCAGTAATGATCACAGCAAGACATTTATTTTAATGGCTAAGTAAATCTGATATAATTCGTTAAGTTTAAGTTTTTCTTTTTTAGTAATGGAACAACAAACGGAATTGTGTTCACCTTGACCAAATAAATATTTTAAATTTATGCTAAATGCCATGAGTAGTAAGACCGTTTACTGCTACTATACGCAAGATCATACATGTACAATCTCGCATCTAGCATGGAAATTACGACAACAATTAAATCGGAACCTGTCAAAATTTATTTTATCTCCGATAACCGGGTGTTATATACCAAACAATCGGGAGTTGCCTATAGTAATCCACATCTAGCACAAATTTACTGTAGTCCCTCTCGATCTAGAGCGTCCCCCTTGAGAGCAGGAAGTGCAGTCTTGAGCCTCATTCGGATCATACATACGACTCTAAAATCTTCGATACTCCTTCCTAACCTAGCGTTAGGAATTTAGAGGACAGAGTATCAACTTGTTCACCTGATATTAGGATAGCGGACTGGGAAGCGGTGTGCTTTTGTGCGGCCTTCTGACTGGGTGAGCTAGCACCTTAACAAAAGTTGCCCAGGGTACGCGGTAGTAAAAGGCAGACTATAATTAACTCCTATACTCCTATACTATATTTATAATCTTGCTCTCGTTGGGTGAAAATTTTCCTATGCGACACTTATCAACATTACACATTACAACAACAACAACAACATTTCTCTCCAAATCTTAAACAGCTGTATATGTATTTGGCAATGCTGATAGTGTGCTTATCTGGGGATTAAAAATCTGTTTAACGTGATTGCAGTTTTTTAAAAATGATAATATACATAGCATAATTCAGGTGAATAAACCAAAATAAAGTTAACTGGGAAACGGAACGGCAAACTGACCATTATATTCTGTTTTATATATTTATGCGCCACCATACAACTTTATTGTAAAATCCTATTAGTGTATTGTCTCTTCGCACTTTAATAAAAAAAAATGCTTTGATTTCGCGCTAGTACATGGCAAATCAAAACACATGAACATATTCCTAGATTACTCCATAAATATAAAATAGCATTGCTTTCGTGGCGAAAAGCTGAAAAATTGTTAAAAAATATTACAACTCTAACCACGACCATGAAATTGACATATATAAAAAGGTGTCGAAATTTGACATTTTGAGTTACATCAAAGGTAAAAACAGGTAAAAAAAGATGACATTTTAAGTTAGTCGACATGTGTAAAAAGGAATCGAAATTTGACATTTTGAGTTACATCAAAGGTAAAAACAGGTAAAAAAAGATGACATTTTAAGTTAGTCGACATGTGTAAAAAGGTGTCGAAATTTGACATTTTGATTTATATCAAAGGTAATAACAGGTGAAAAAAGATGACACTTTGAGTTAGTCGACATGTGTAAAAAGGTGTCGAAATTTGACATTTTGACTTCTATCAAAGGAAATAACAGGTGAAAAAAGATGACATTTTGAGTTAATCGACATGTATAAAAAGGTGTCGAAATTTGACATTTTGACTTATATCAAAGGTAATAACAGGTGAAAAAAAATGACATTTTGAGTTAATCGACATGTATAAAAAGGTGTCGAAATTTGACATTTTGAGTTCTATCAAAGGTAATAACAGATGAAAAAAGATGACATTTTGAGTTAATCGACATGTATAAAAAGGTGTCGAAATTTGACATTTTGACTTATATCAAAGGTTAAAAGAGGTGAAAAAAGATGACATTTTGAGTTAGTCGACATGTATATAAAAGGTGTCGAAATTTGACATTTTGAGTTCTATCAAAGGTAATAACAGGTGAAAAAAGATGACATTTTGAGTTAGTCGACATGTATATAAAAGGTGTCGAAATTTGACATTTTGAGTTCTATCAAAGGTAATAACAGGTGAAAAAAGATGACATTTTGAGTTAATCGACATGTATAAAAAGGTGTCGAAATTTGACATTTTGAGTTCTATCAACAGGTGAAAAAAGATGACATTTTGAGTTAATCGACATGTATAAAAAGGTGTAGAAATTTGACATTTTGACTTCTATCAAAGGTAATAACAGGTGAAAAAAGATGACATTTTGAGTTAATCGACATGTATAAAAAGGTGTCGAAATTTGACATTTTGACTTATATCAAAGGTTAAAAGAGGAGAAAAAAGATGACATTTTGAGTTAATCGACATGTTTATAAAAGGTGTAAAAAAAATGTAAAATTCATATGCATTTAGAAGTTTTAGACAAAACAAAAGTGTAATAATAGGGACTGTTATCTTTTGACAGTATACGAAAAGTTTTGGAATTTCACCTTTTGACAATGTCAAAAGATGAAATATTACCTTTTGAATCTTCCGTACAATTCAAAATATAAAAGACGATATTTTGTGAAACAAAAGGTATAGGAAAGGTTGACTTGTCAAAGGGTTGAACTTTCCAATACCTGTTGGGAATAATAAAAGATGTATAAAAGGTGATTTTTCGCCCAGTGAATGAAAACCGTATTTGATTCCAAACAGTTCACGTAACCATAAAAATATGGATTGTATTTTTGTCTAACTGTAACCTAATTAAATTCACAGCCTTTCAAATTAAAAAAAAAATCGCATACAAATTTAAATTTTATACTGATACCCTTAGATTACTCCCTTATGTTCGCGATATGTTTTAAATCTTAATATTTCCTTTAGAGGCCTCATTTTTGTATAGTTCATAATAGATAAAATTTGAGATATAGAGGTATACGATTGTACAGAGCATGTTATAACGATGTCTACTTGTTGATTTAAATCGTCAGAAGGAGCAATGAACGGGAACGACACGACGTAAGTATGGGCGTTAATAGTTTTATATAATTACATAAATTGACTTTGGCATCGTTTTTAGTTTATAATACTTGACAAAAGGGTACTTAAAGTCTAGAACATTGAAATGAAAACTTAAAAGAATAAAACGATGTTTTTATCTATCAGACACCCGAGATTCCTAGTATTTGTTCACTTAAATTGCCAATTCAAAACCTGTTAATAATTGTTCATTGATGAAGAAAAAATGTTACACCGCTATGAATCTAAGATGGTTAGTCTGAACGAAATGACACCATTTTTACACTCCTAATATTCAGAAATCTACATCACACAAATAAAAAGAGTAAGTTTCCTTTCACTCTGCACAATTTTAAAAAAAGATTCCAAAGCTTGGACCGTTTCTCGTTTAACATTTTGCTGTAATGGTAAGGGAGACTTCTCTACGTAAATTTCCAAAGTAAGATGACGTCACGAAGCCATGCCTTTGCAGGTTAAATTCACGTGACTAAACCTTTTGTAACTTAAACATATGTAATCGGTGTTTTAAGATGAAAATGTAGATTGTGTTGTTCTTTTCAAATGTAATCGTAAAGTGTTGTTCAAATGACCGCCATTTCCCGCATCGGTTTAAAATACCCACCGGACAGAAAAAAAAAGTTCTTTTAATCCTCTTAACTTTTGAGAGAATGATCGGAAAATACGATGGGGTTCATGAATAATATCAGAAAGTAAAAATACAAAGTGCACACAATATTTGTCTATGTGTGTTAGACCAGGATTTATAAAATGACGTCATTTAAACAAATGTATTCAGACTTGCCCGAGTGCTGGACTTAAAGTTAACAAGTTATACAACCAGTACAACAAAAATACCAACAGTGCTGTCATAATGATTCTATGAAACATTGATCCATTAGATTAGTAAAATGTAACTAAAAACTTGAACTTTGTACGTGAATGCAATGACTGTTACTATCGATCCATAGATAAGTAACTTCCTTCTCTGATTATTTACGTGATCACTTGACAGCGTACAAGTATACACACCGGTCTGCTGTTAGTTATATAAACAGATCAGTTTTTATTTAATACACTTTAAAAATAGGAAAAAAAGTAATTTGTCTATTTATCGATTGCTGTACCTGAGATGTTTCCTTTTTATTTTAACGTCACAAATAGTACAAGGTGTCTTAAAAATACTATGTCTAGTTGCGCAACACACATACTGAACTGATTGATTTTCCGATAGTTAAAGATGATAAAACATATATATATATATATATATATATATATATATATATATATATATATATATATATATATATATATATATATATATATATATAACACAAATCGGTGTGCTTTTACCTTATATATTGTCACATACCACTTTTTGAACGTATTTTTATGATTAAATTAAAAAAAAGTGTTATATGACACTTGCATTAATATTTCCCCGTGACCAGATAACTAAAAAGAGGCACAAAGACGCAAATAAACCGCTTTCAGTCAAAGTTGATTGATGCAATGAGCATATAATTAAAATACTATAATAATTTGTATACTCGATAAAAGCTACAACACTTTTTAAATCATAATTTTTTGTTGATTAAAATATAAAGATATAATTCGAGAGAAAATCTGAAAATTGTTGCTGCATCCTGCATCAGGCCAAATAGATTGCTATCTCTCGGGTTTGAACAAAGATGAACATTTAGCTTTAGTTGGCATGCGTAAGATAAGTTGTTTTCTGTTGCACGTGATAATGAATAAACGCACTTAATTTTGCAAATTGCAAGTTGGCAGTATTTTACATGACTTTCAAACCAAACGCCATGCGTGACCAGTTTTTGTACCCCCCCCCCCCCCCGAAATGAACAATCATGTGTTCTGGCAAGCTTACCAAATGCTTTGCGAGGAATTTCATTTAGAATAACATACATTTTTGTAGATGATCATAAATCAATGCAAATATTTCGATTTTAGATATCACTAGCCGATAAAGCTACAAAACCTAGAGCAACCAAGTTTCTTATAATGGTGAAATCCAGATAAGTTGTTTCAGTGGAACAAACATTTTGTCCGAAAAGTGATAAATGAAAATATTTACATTTAGGAGTTGTTAAATAATACATCTGAACAGAAGTCTTTTTGCCATTATATATTTTGTCTGTCCAGAGAAGATAGTTAAGGATTAGTGGTGATCTGTAATGCGCCAAATATCATCGAAGTGGCAAAATTCTAGCACCCCATTTATTGAAATTGTACGATCAAAAGAAAATTTAAGCCTTATATCGTTATTGAATACATTATTTTTATTTTTTTCAGAAATTCAACAACAACGATATGTACCACCATCATACAACAAAAATTATTATATTTTTATTTACTGGCAGCTTCGGTATGTTGTTCTGTATTTATCTTTCTTTTCATTTATACATTTCTATGACTTTGCTAATTAATTAATTAGTTGCAAATTAAAGCAACACTTGTTGTAAAAATAGTTTGATTTTTTTTAGAGTTTAACATTTTCTTCAGTGTACAAACAAGGTCGAATATTTTATAATCAATAGTTGAAATATATGTTCGCCTTTTCTTTGTTTTCCTAATCTATCTATACACTTGGCCGTTTTGTGTTCATGGCTGCTTTTGTGTGTTGTAAATTACGCTTCTCAGTTGCAAATATGAGTTGTCGGACCTGATGTACGGAAAACGCCTTATATTTATTGGTTGTATATGAACTCTTGTAGAATAATGCGATTTTGTGTTATTTTCAAATGTTATTAGTACAAAGATAATTTAAATGCTAGTAATATTAAGCGATTGAAAACACCAAACAACAAAACAAGCATTCAGGAATAACATCTACAGATTGTTTGCTATAAAACTTCCGACTTTGGACAAACATTGTGGTATTTAGTAAAACCATGCCAAGTAGTGTCGTGCAGTACTTATTCAGTATTAAAAAATAACAAAACACACCATTTATTATACATTTAAAAGTAAAAAAAAAAAAAACAAAAAACACACAGGAATAAATTATCTTTGTGATTCGGGTTCTTTAGATACTGTAAAACATGTTCTCAAT
This sequence comes from Tegillarca granosa, assembly GCA_029721355.1. NCBI lineage: Eukaryota > Metazoa > Mollusca > Bivalvia > Arcoida > Arcidae > Tegillarca > Tegillarca granosa. The sequence goes on along the minus strand of CM056603.1, from coordinate 43,277,784 downwards.
CCAATTTTTTTACGTTCCAATTTCATTAATAACTATCTCTTGGTATTTGACTTTAGGATTTCGGAAATCTATTTATATTTGTCTGTCCTGTTTTTGATCGACGTAACTTTTTCTTCTTTCTATCCCAAACATTTTGTTACAATTTGCCTAATATGTTTACCATTATAACTTTCAGCTTGTACATATGTACTTATTATTATATTGAAGACATTTAAGTCATGTGTTTATTGTTACGAGTATACTATTTATCTATTTGCCTTGTAGGTAGGAATAATAACTATATTAAGTTTTCTGGAGAAGCGAAAAAGTCGCCACTGTAAGCCATGTGGAGCTAGACCAGGAATCTTAGTGTAAGGTCATATAATAAAGCGTAAACACAAAAACTCGAGTTTGATAGAATCCATTTATTTTAGAATATGCGTATATGTACACCAACACCCCATATGTATATATATTGAAAATCCATAAAAAGCGCATGGCATTTACAACAGTTTCTTTAAAATTCAACCAGTATTTAAAATGCTTTTAACTGCACTGAGTTTGGCCAAGTAAATAGAAACCCCCTTGCTATTGGTCCCTACATGTTCACTTATTGGCTTGTGGTCTGCGATGTTTATTTTCGACATTTTGGGCAAGTGTACTGCTACTTAAAACTGACAACGATTGCTTCACTAGTATAAAATATAAGAAATACTCATGTACCACATTTAGCTTTAATAATTAAAATATGTCTCTTTCTGAATTGCTGCATTAACTGATGCGAGGTTAAACAATATTCCACCTTGCTTTATTTATTACAGACCAGCAAACCTGTTAGATGGTCGGACTGATCCTTTATCATTTGCAGCAGCTTTTGGTTGTACGGCTTCTACCTGTCTATCACTGATTATATATGAGGGTAATGTTGCAAACATAACAACAGACACCAATGATGATTGGCTTAGAGGTAATATCTTTTGTAATAATTCTGATTAAAAAAATGTTTATTTTGATGACAAAGTGTTAACAATTTTATACTTTCTAACTTGCTATCGAAACTAAAACCGAGTGTTGAACTTATGCGGGAAGAAATTTGAAGAGAGGACCCATATATCATATGTTTTTTTGTAAATCAGACCTTGCAAATTCACACTTCTTTTGGTCTGCAAGATATTAAATAAAAATTTGGCCACTTTGGGTTCTATGCAACATTTATTATTGTACTGCTCCTCTTCAAAAGTCATTTGTCGTGCCTGCGAATTTTTTGCGGGAATAATTTGTTTATTTATTTATTACACAAGTGTATTGTGTTTTGAATATGCTGCCTTTTATTGATTTAAATTCGGGACAAATAAACAATAAATATTTAACAATTTGTTTCAGTTTTTATATGGTTGTTAACAGTTTTAGAGGTTGGAGTACTTTATTATCCGTTCTTTGCATGTTTGTCCTCAAACTGCCTCGTTGTGAGTTCTGTTATTGGATTTTGTTACTCCACATTCTGGTGAGTATTATACAATCATTACAGAAAGAAAAAGTCAGCATAGGTCAATATTGCTATCTATGCTATCTTATAGTCAGTAAAACTTATATTGAACTTTCTTGTATTTGTAAATGTTGAATCATAAATCATGTGAACGTAGGTGTCAGATGATATATAAAGATATCAGTGGAGTCACTTGTTATAAAACTGAGTTGTTTAGGCCGACAAAATGTACTTCCATCACTCCATTAGAAATAAGATGAATATTTAGAATCCTTATGTTCGAACACCACACAGTGAGAGGATTCTTGTTGAGGTAATTATTTAGTCTTTCATTCAATTTGCGTTTCATAATCCGCATTTTACGATTTACGTTTTTCCTGTAAATTTAAGGCTAGTAAATTAATTTTGTTTTTTAAATAAAGCTAAGCTTCTAGAGGGGTTTAGTAATTTGTGATGAAAAGCGATTTTTGCCAAATTTAAAACTTACGAAATGAAATGACATGAAAATCTCATAACAAACCGTTAATGATAAGGGTCCTGAGGCATGGCTGCTTATATCAATTCTCAGAATGTTAACTTATCTACTCCTGTATTGTGTTCAAATTTTATTTTGTTTGACTTATGCCAAGGAGATATTTATAAAACCGCCGATTTCAATATTATTTGTATATTTTTATATTGTATGTAAATTGTAGGTTTATTGTACAGTTAGATAATGTTATAGAATGTCTTCCACCACCAATGGTATGTATTTGTGAAGTGTTAGGAAGGTTTGGCTAAACATATATATTATTATCTTAAAGGAGATATGTTCTGTCTTTTCAAGGTCACACCGTTTACCGAATATGATTATTGTCTTGGTAATCAGTTACATTTTTCTGGTAAATGTTCTGATGTAAATGTCACACGTGTAAATGACACATGATCATTAACATCAAATATATCTGTACATTTTTATACCATTTTTAAACAAAACTAAATCAAGTCTTGCTAAAGACACTATAATGTAAATGCTACTTTAATCCGTTTTTTATCTAATTTTCAATCACTCTTATGACCATTTCTTATTATTTTCCATTCTTCCAATACTTGCTCTACCCAATTTTATTTAAATAAATTACATTTTTGTTTGTTATTCTTTTGATAAGTTTCAGTTTTGACTTTCTAAGTTAATTTTTTTTTTACATCTTTTCAGCTTTTTCAAGGTGAAAATATAGTAGTACAGCTTCCAGTACTTGTATGTTTGCTGTTTCTAATTTTAAAGTTTGGTCACACCTTTTTGATGGAACTTTACCGGTATATTATCGGGAAAATCAATTTGGTAAGTAATCAATATAGCTTCAACCCACTTACTTTTGTGAGTGTCTTAGGTGTGTCATTGACAAAATTGCTATCCTACTTAGCATCTTCTTTTTTCACCTAAATATTTCCCTACAGTTGACAGTTTATCCGCCTTTGAATATTTTCATGTTGAATAAATCAATATTTTTTCCTTATAGTAAGTCCTTGGTGACGTTTTACGTCGCATTCGCAAACTAACACTACATTTACCTTTTTTGTATTTGTTATATCCTCAAAAGCGGCAAATATTCTAAGCTAATCACGCATGCGCATAGCGATTCCCTATAAAATCTCTGTGTAAGTAAAATTTAATTCATTGATTTGTCCATAAAAAGTTAGCAAATTAAAAGTGTGTATTAAAAATACGGTGACATCGATATTATCAAAGATTTTATTACAGAGATGCATCATAATGTCTACATTATCAATCTGCGAAGCTTTTAAAGAAACGTGCTTTGTAAATATAGTTCCATTAAATAGCATCTCTGCTTAGTTAGTATATACTTTTCAGAAATAAGTTATGATATTATACGAAAGTATTTTTTTCGGAGGAGGGGGGGGGGTTACTAGTGCCCCTCTTACACAAAAAGTTAGTACTTCTTGTTCTTCGGTTATGGTTTAAATATCTCTCACTTTTGTACTTTTATTTTTAAGACAAAATATGGAACACTTGACGGCAAACCTAAATCAGATAAACAGATAGCGGAGACCAAGGTAATGTATGACAATATGCACGAAAAGTTTAAGACCCTTCAATACTTTTGTAAACTTCCTATAGACATTTGCTACAGTACGAGACAACATCGGGAATTTATCATTAGTCACCTAACCCTTTTTTGTCTGTCTTTATCTTGTTTTGAAGTTTTATCAATGACGTGTTTGTGTTTGTTGTGATGTTTTCTACGTTACGTTGAATATTGCTAAGATTTATGTTTCAGTCGCCAATTCCCTTCTCTTTTACTCGGTGATAACAATGTGCTTTATATAGTCTCACTTCTACTTTAGTTATTGTTTTGTTATTTTCTTGTTTGACTTTGGCTATTTCTAAACTTATTTTATGTAGCTGTAATTTTGTTCAGTTTTAATTTGGAAATAAAAATAATAACAGCTTCATTTCGAGTCAGATATCATGCTGATTTTTTAACACACACACACACACACACACACACGTAGTTTTTTTCAAAACTTTAAATTCCTGAGCAATTTTCACAAGTGTTTATTTGTATATTGTTAGCATGAAGGTCTAGCACAAGAATACCAGTTGAGATATGTTCGCAGTTTATTTAAAAAGCCTGACGATATTATCTCATGTGACGAGTAAGTACCCTATAAAGTGTCGATTTGTACACGTTGTATATAAAAACTACGACGCGATTGTGAGATAAGACACAATGTAGATACGGATTCCATAGTTTTATAATTTTTTTTTATTCTCCTGCCACAAGAGGGTCTTAATCTGGCTCCAGTTACACGATTACGTCTAAACTTTGAATTTTCTAAACTATAATTAAAGAAAATTAAAATGTTAAGTTTTAATGTTTTTTTAAAAAAAATTTAGAATTGAAGTGTTATCTTGAAAATAACTGCAAGCGTGTGAAATGGAAATCCCTCATAAATCATATTTCTTTTTTTGAGTATTATTAATAGTTTTCAAATAATTGCAAAATTGTTACTGAATTCAAAGGCTATAACCTTGATATTTTTAAACCAAGCATCTTTGGTACATCTAATTTCATGTTAAAATTAAACGAGGTTTAGAATTATTTGAATAACTGAGCAACAAGATTTTGCATTAGGATTTATAAAGAAACCCAACTAGGGAAAACTAAAGAAGGAGCATATAAATATTATTGATAATTCATCTCTGAAAAAATATACGTCAGCTAAACCTTGGGTAATTAAGCTTTTAATCTTGTAGAACGTTTGGCAAAAATTCACAGAGTCCTTTTATTTAACAAATTATTTAGCCTTTTTACTTAATTAAAATTTTAAAAATATAGTTTTGTATATGAAGTCTGTGCAAAATGTTACAAAATACGGATTTTAAACCAGCAAAATATATTTTAATTTCTGTTAGGTCTTATGGAGTGTCATATATACCAAATGCAGCTATAACACAGTGCCGTCCGAGTCCGACATTTAGATATTCACCAAAAATCATAGCTACATTTGTCGTGGCGGTTGTCTGTATTTACGAGGTAAGTTAGCTTAATGCAAAATGTGTTTTAAATATATAATACAAATACCAGTTAAATTTTGATGTGCCAGATGTGCACATTTCGGAAATTAATTCCTCATCAGTGACAAACGTGTAATTAACATTTCGGCTTAATTATAACAACATAAAACCTTTGACTCTTTGCTTAGTAGTTGTATATTACTATCCACATCTCTGATCAGTTCATCGTAATTAAGATATGAGGCAAAATCTTAAAATAATGTTTAACAGTCACATTTTCCGTGTTCTTTATTTTTTGTTAATTGTCATTAGTTGTAAAAACAATTTTAAAAATTTATTTTTTGTTAAATGTAATTAATGTATATAGTAAAAGTAAGTTTGAGCATTTAATAAGCGGACCACATGTTCAATACAGACATGTGACATGTGACATACTCACATTTGGTCTTTTTCAGTGGGGTTTTGTTTTACTCCTACGCTTCTCTTCGGCCCTCAGATATGGCTATGAAGTACTTGATCAATCTGAGAAAAACACAACATTGTATGTACAGGCACGACTCTTTATAGAAGTGACAACAGGTAAGAACATTCAACCATACAATGTGACTGTTGCTTAATGAAATTTTTTATCTTTTTTTAAAAATTTTTTTTGATTAAATATTGAGAAAATTAGTTACTAAATAAACACAAACATTCTAGCCCATGTCCAAATCACAATCCCAAACAAACAAAATAAAAACTTCAAAAACTATCAAATTTAGTTATACATGTGAACTTCCATCAAGGAAGTGAGGCCGGGTGCTCAGAAAGGGTAATAAACTCCTGTCTAGCTAGCTACACCCGTCACGTTCAAAGTTGATTTTGGGAATGAAAGGAACAAGGAACTTTGGTAAGTCAAATATATCCAGTATAAGTTGGGATACAGTGACTACATACTGATCAACAATATTGTGATGATGGCCCTAAAACTTTTTAAGGGCTTTAGTTAGCCTAGGCTTGCAATATCCCTGAGTCAACATTTTAATTGTAAGCAGTTTGCTTGGTTATACAAAAGTTCCCGTAGTGAGAACAAGCTCTGCTATAACGTATTAACTGTGAAACATGTACCCCATAGGCAGGAGAAGCAGGTTTATTACTGCAAAGAAACGGAAAGTTGACAATAGAAAAATTGAAGTCATCACGTTTGTCGTATAGCTTCAGATGTAACATTTCGTGTGTGTCATAATAATAAAACAAACATACGAGTCATTGTCATAATTTAGGTATAAGTCCAAATAAGAGCAAACATGAAGAATCCGTCGTGTCCCTTTTTTTAAGTTCACTTGTATAGATGACATTCGCATATTCTCCAAATTTGTGATTATTTAGAGATAGAACGTCATCTATATACTGTATCTGTATGTGTAGTTGAATGATTTAGCGACATTTTTATCTCCGGGTTTTGCAAGGGTCTGTAAAAATTCTGATTCATATGAATAAAGAAACAATGGGGAAGCAAAGGTGCACAGTTTGTGTCCATATTCTTTGCAAAAACTATTACATTAAAGAACGCAAAAAAATACAAATTTATTTAAAGAAAGCAAACCTAGACAAAACCAAGAAATGACAAAATTTTTGACCACTGTTACGTACTTCCGCCTTGTAGACAGGAGTAAATATCCAGTGATGTTGTAAAAGTTCTATTGGAGGGCTCGGAATCGTTCTTGATTTATATATTACTCATAAATATATATATATAAATATTTGTTCAGTAATTGTTAATGTTATAAAGCTCTTTCTAATTTTTGAATATAAGTATTTGTAGATAACTGTATTTGATGTATTTATTGCATTGGTTTAAACCCCATAAGAGAGAGCCTAGCGTGTAAATGTTTGTTCTTTGGAGAGTGTTTTCAAAGCATTTTTGTTTAACCCACAACGAGAACTGACCACCTGGATATAAGTAACTGAAATCGTATTTCCTAAAACAACATTGCTCTAATTTATCTGTTCAATTTGTAAACTAAGGAAGTATTCCGACTTAACTTGCTTTTCACTTTTAGTTAAAGACATCAGATTTTTCATTAGATAAATTTACAGATAATTTGATGTTAGACTATATTCCTTCACCAACTTCAAAATAGCACTATAACATCTAAGTTATTTACTAATAGAAACTTTTCTTTGTCTCTGAAATAATTTGCAATTTTGTTTCATCTTTTAAAAAAACACATGTTGCAGTTAAATTGCAGAAATTTATTTATTTTTTTAAATATTTTGTTATTTTTTGCACAAACATTAATGTAAGCTACATCTACTCGTATTTCAATTCTTGGAAATTATTTAACATAAAATTTAAGTTTAATATGTTTTATTTGACTAAATTGTTTAATATAATGTTTTAATTTTCAGTTACCGGAGCTGTTGCATTTGCGTTATCAACTTTAATTATTTCTTACCATACATTTAACATCCTCCGAAATTACCGTGGCCACTTACAGCGACTATATAAAGGCGATTTCTCGAAACTGCCAACAAAAATGTTGAACATATCTGCATCAGAAACCATGGTATGACACAATTTAAATGAAACACTTCTTACAATTTCAATTATTAAATATTTCAACATGGAAGACATAAAATTATTTTTATTTACAGAATATAAAAAATAAATGAATGATATACAACAAATTAATTATTTTTGGAGCACCTGGATAAGCATTTCTTTCTAATTATCTACATCTGTAATGATTTAATACAAACACGAAATTCATGTAACGAAAGTTAAATAGATATTACATTATAACAGTAACAACTAATAAATAATGATTCTTTTATAAACTGGTAAGAAGCATGAGCCATGTACTGTTTTTAAAGAGTGATCTGTATCCCACAAACAAGTAAATATACAGTACATGGACATGAGATACAGACAAGTGTCTGCTATACCTGCAATACAACCAAATGCACCTTTCTTATGTGTGGCAAAAACAAGAAACCTAGAAATAATATCTTTATAATGGTTTAAACGTTAGCTTTTTACACTGGTAACAGTTTGTCTTTTTTGTTATATACTTGTATTATCTTATGCTGTTGTTTGCGATGTTATCAAGTTTTTTTTAAAATTTTATATTAAGAATATAAAATAAAAACAATATACTTTATATTATTTATATTAGACATGGCGTTGTAGGTAATAAAAACTCTACTTCTTAAACTCACATGGACTTTCAGTGTCATAGAAATGTATGTATATTCGTATGTACAAGCTATTATTTCAAACGATGTTAAAATGTTTAATTACAAAAGATGATAATAGAAACTTTCAATACCTACACCAGATCAAGCGTTGAGGATGGAGATATTCGACTCGTGCTAGAATTGCTTGTTGGTGAATCAGAAATTACTTGTAACTATCAATCTTATTTACATAAATGTAATTTCAAATTACATGATTATTATATGTCATTAATAAAAGTGTATTATGTGACAAAATTTTAAAACCAAAATATTTTATTGTGGAAATTTTCGATAACCAAATGCATTTATATAATGTAAATTTTCATTTTTATTTTAAGACATACAGTTTACATTATGCTGGCATACAGATTGCAGTACTTCTTCTGGGTAAGTTAATTAAGTAACCAATGGTAATCACAAGAATGAATGAAAAACATTGCAACTGAAAAAAGATATAGTTGGTAACTGTCAACACAAAGAAAACAAAAACTGGTAAACCAGAGGTCCTAAAACGGATATACATTAGAACCACTCATTCTAAATCTATAAACGGACTTTGGAATGGTGTAAAAGATTTTAATCTGTCGGTTTTGTTATAGAACTATTGAAGATGCCCAAGCTATCCCACTTTTAGTAATAAAATAAAAACTAACGACAGCATGCATATGGTTTTTCATATTGCAATATATTTCGAATACTCAGTATTCCTTATCAAGCTTACATTTTAAACTAACTAAAATGTAAGCTTGATAAGGAATACTGAGTATTCGAAATATATTGCAATATGAAAAACCATGCTGTCGTTAGTTTTTATTTTATTACTATCTATAAAAGGCTCTACAATACCAACTATCCCACTTTTATTAAACATAAAAGTATGTTTCATTAAAAATACAGGTAATATCTTATGAAAATACACACACACACACACACACACACACACACACACACACACGCGTTAAATAAACATTCAGGAAATATATAACAAAATACCTGTTATCGGGTCAGGGTTAGGATTTCAATTACAGTTAGCTAAATGTGTTAATATTTTGAAAAATATATATTTTTCATAAAATAGTTGAAAAGAATCCTTCAAAACAATAGCGTGTATATATCATTACATAAAGGTATATATTATCTTACATGACTTACATAAACATTCAGTTAAACCGGTGTAGTTATTATCAATCTTTCACTTATTTAAAAAGCAAATAGAAAAATTGAATAAATGAACATATATCGAAATCATAAGTCATAAACCATTATATATCATACCTAAATATAAAACTGCACTGAATGATGATGGCAAAATTGTATCTGCTGGTTTGGATATTGCATTTCAAAAATCATGATAAAAGATTTGTGTCTTGATACAGTTTGCAAGATGATAAATTCAAGTTTAAATTTTTATCTTTTACCTGTTGTTTACAATGTCTTGATTCTGTGTTGATAACATTAAGGTTAAAACGGTTTTTTCCTTGTAGGTTATACTGTGTTAATTCTCGTCGTTTACATCGTCGGATTAATTTTAGCCTATTTTCTTGTTCTACCATTTATGGGGTTGGTTTCATCATCGTTCCTACAGCCATTTTATGCTCTTGTGTAGGTATAGATATAGTGTTTAATTGAAAAGAAAACTAAACAGATATAAGTTATATATTTTGATGTTAAATTATTTTTTTGAGATAATAATAATAATAATAATAATAATAATAATAAAATAATAATAAAACATACCAGTCCTTGTCCAAATCACAATCCAAAAAACAAAGTAAAAACTTTGAAAGCTGGCAAAATTAGTTATAACAAATTAAATACTAACGAAAGCATGATTTTTTGTATTGAAATATATTTCGAATACACGGTAGTCCTCATTAAGCTTACATTTTAACTAACTGATTAACTGCATGACAGTTTGTCATTTAAAACCAGTAATCGGAAAAAGTGTTCGCCACTTGATTTCTAAGACATCGGGTTACCCAATGCAATGTCTATGGACGCTTAAATTTAGGGCATGCTCTGGTGTCCATTAGTTCGCGTATCCATGCTTAGTGGCTTTTATCTGTGCATCTCGTAAATCATTTTTCCATAACACCTTATTTTTTGTATTTGAATGTATTTATCATCCAATTTTTGTTTCTATCTTAAGTTTTGCTAATTACAAAATACTTAGTGGAGTAAAACTCCCCGATGTTATCCATAACTCAGTAAGCAGTACTTTGTGCTGTCAGAAAATATACAATTTAGCAAAATTTTCATCCGCTTTATTTTTTGAAATTTATTTAAGAATAAGGTTTCCTCCCTCAAGCAAAGCATTTCTTAGCTGAATTTGGATTCATACATTTTTGGTACTTTAGACTTTTTATTTTTCAACTATTTGGCACATGCTGATTTTTTATCTATTAAACTTTTTGGCCCCTAGTGTCACTGATGAGGAATGATTTTCGATGTTTAACCGAATAGTTTGATGTATATTAACATTCTGATTTTCCGAAATATGCACAAAATTTCGCAGGTAATTGTGTTATATATTTAGTATACTTGTGTCATGGACTTTGGAAACAAAAACACAACCAGAATGTATTTAGAAGTCTAAGTGCACTCCTAATATAAATTATTCGATGTTTAACCTAAAAGTTTGATGTATGTTCACATTCTGTATAAATTCGTATTTGATATTTAATAACACAAAAAATTGTTCCAAATGATACCAAACAAATATGTCTTAACATGTGTTCGGTTTTCTTGTCAACGAACTTTAAGCGAAAATCATTAAGTTGTCTATTTATAATATACTGATTCATTTCAGGATTGCAATTTTAATCACCACAGATTTCGTTAATGTATTTTCAGACCAATATCGTTAATTACCATGTTATTGTTTTACGTACAAAAATATATATGCTACAAGGTCCTTTTAGATCAGACTAAAGTGGACAGAAAAGTTGACAATAGCTACAAATCGTTCCAAGTTTTAGCGGTAGATAACCGGTATGTATACGTACTGAAGACAAACACAAACATCGCAATCCAAATTTAAACTTAACTAGATCTAAGCTAAAAAACAAACTCTTGATATGGGCGTAAAATACTATTAATCAATCCCAAGCGTAAATGACAAGCTACATCCAATAATTTTTTTTGGAGTGCTTTCGATAAAATTTTGTTGAAGATTTAAAGTGCAAAAAATCAAGTTTTTTTATTATTACCATATGCAAAATGAACCGATTTCTTTTAAACTGTTAATTAGTAATTGTTGCTTTAACATTTACCTTAATCCACAGAAACATTATATTTACAAAGATACGTGGATTGTGATGATATTCCGTAGTAAGCTGCTTATTTTGCAATTGAGTGGTGAAATATAATTACAATTAATTTTCGGCACTTGTGTAGGTTTTTATTTTTCATTAATTATTTTATAACCTGCAATCTCTTGGCATACACATTAACATTTCCGACCAATTAAATGTAGATGTGTACAAACATTAATTTTTTCTTGATCTACTTATAGGAAGACCTATCACAATTTTTCTTACTTTTTGTTTTTCCTGTACATAATTCTAGGAGCATATAAAAGTTTTGAGAGAATTACAAAAGGTATTGTTCTTGGAACTTTCTTCTTGGCCAGGATGGACAGGAGTGCTTTAATGCAAGGTTTTGAGAATATGGACAGCGGTATGTTTTTTTTTTAATAACAGATTAGCCACATAGCTGATTTCATTACTTTTGCATTTTGTTTTCAAAATTTTGAAATACTTTCAAACTTTATACGCCTTAATCTATTTTAAAATTTCAAATGGTTCATTTTGGGAAGTATTATGTTTTTTTATATTTTAAAATCCGTTTGTGCCTTGTCTGAAGCTAATTTTACTGAAAGTTACAGAAAAGCAATGAGATGTTATTGTTAAACATCTACGCACAGTTAGGAACGTCTAATCATATGCTTCGTAATGCGCTTAAAGCTTTGAAGATTTCTTAATGATAACGTATCTGTAGTTAGTTTACATCATAAGCGCCGATTCCTTTTTTAAAAATTATTCATACACTGTAAATTGCCTATTTTGCTATCATTTTTTTCTCAATATTTAAAATTCACTGTATTATATATTAAAGTATGCTGAATTAAGCGAGTGCTCAATGAAACTTTTTATGCAGTAATATATACTATAATACAGACGAAGCAAACAGGGCTAGGAAAAAAGGTACACAAAAGGATCACCGATTATAATACCTCTTACTTTGGAGGCCACTGGAGTAAATTGTCTGAAGTGTGATTATTGTACCAATGGCTCCAATCATCTCATATTAATAATAGTGTAGTATAAATAAATTGCTTAATTGCTTTGACGCAAAATCTATCAAGGCAATTCTTTAAAAACATTCTCCGGATTCTTTTTCAGGTTACATGGCCTACGTTTGTTTTTTAAAAATGGAATTAACCCACTGCCACCCCGTACTTGTAACATTCTGTCACTTAATAAACAAAGTTAAAGAAGAAAGAGAAACCCGAAACATGCCATCTGTTGAGATACCAGCGCCATCTAGTTCCGCTTCTAATGGTGCCATTGCCAGGTATCAATCGCAGGTTTCCGCCAGTGCTTATGATCGACAAATACGGAACAAGTGGTTAAAGTATTATACACTAGTCAAAAATCCGAGTTTAGTTTATTTGTGTAAACGATGTTTAAACCAGAAAAACTCAAAATAGTTTAATTCAGATCTTATTTACACTTTGTTAGAGATTTAACGTGTTGGTTTTTTTTAATGATAATCATTTCCATTTGAAATTCAACAACTTATTATATCGTTTTTCATTTATTTTTGACGATTTTTTATTTACCATTTCTTCTTACGATTTATTGAATTTTTAACTGTGAACTTAGAGGTGAAGAGTTGCTGTACGCGAAAGAGCACGCGCATCAGGCATCTCGGCCACTACAATCTTAGCATAATAACACAATTTATCAATGTATATGCACATATTAGAATTACTTAGATGTTTTTATTTTTAGAAGAGATTTCGCGTCTGATTAACAAAAATTATAATTTTTGTGCTTTAACTTAGTGACACATAAATTTACGATTGTCGAATATGCTTTAATTTCTGGACTTTATATAAATATTAATTTGTATTTTAATTTGTATAAGAAAGGAAAATCTACCGTTTTAGTATCTAAGTATATTGTGTTTATTCATGTCTAACCCGAGTAGTTGAAGGTTCAGTAAAATATAGTTTATAACTGGACACTTTAAAAGATCTGGGAGACGCAACTTTTGGCGAAACATTCTTTGCCAGAGAATGTATTACCTATCTTTACAATGGTTAACGTCAAAAAACTGTTCTTGTGTAAAAGTTCTCCAGAGATATTTGCGTTAGTCCGTAATTGTTTTTCTTTACATGACGACCATATCAGTATCATTTATTGAAAAATTAATATTATTGAAGTTGTTTATACCAGGTACAAGCAATTATAACAATCAAACTTAAGACAATCATGTTACTACTCCAACCATATATCACTAAATTTACCATGTATCATTATTGAATTCTTGACTTTTCTATTTGTAAGTTGTTTATGGCAATAATATTTTAGTTATTTTGTAATTTGGTTGAATAAAGTTTATGTTTTTAAAAAGATTTATTGTTATATTATTGACAAGAAAGATTCAACTGTTTAACATAGACTCAAATTTATACATGAAAATGTTTTAAAATTAAATGTTTATTTTGTTGACTCCTATCTTGTTTATTGTTGGATTGTGGGAATGATTCTTAAATTATTTGTTTGTTCAACCATGTTCTATTACTAGTTTTGAGCATGTTGTCCATGTTCTTTGTCCATTTTTTTTTTACCTTTACTTATGACTACACAACTGGCACTCTACTCGCGTGACCAATTTTATAGGTAACAGTCCAAATATGTTTGTCATTTCTGGTCTTGTTTGTTTTTATCACCGACTTCGTGTACTCGATTGTTGTCAGATATAATTGGTATTGGTATGTATTTCCTGGTATGCAGTAAGAGCTCTAAACGAATATTCAGTAAAATATGGATTTTCAAATAAAAAATAAATAATAATAATAATAATAATAATAATAAAGTAAATAAATAAATTAATTACAATTCGACAACTGTTGGATTGGTCACAAGTTTGCTAACCAGAGATTTCCTGCATTCCAGAACTGGCCGACTCTGATTTAATTGCAATAATCATGACAGTATAAAACACCATTCCAGCCTTCTCATCAAGCATATTTTAAGTTAATTGACCAGCTTTCTTGAAAGTTGTTTAAAACCACGGTTTGTTGCTCTGCATACCTTAGCTGGATTTGGAATTATAATTATAATTTTAGAACTTCGGTTTCATTAATTTACAAATGTTTGGATTATCTTTTTTTTATCTATCAGCTTTTTAGCCCCAAGTGTCACTGTTGAGAAATGAATTTTCGGAATATGCACATATGGAACAGCAGAAAAGACAGGTATTTTTGTTGATTATTAGGATCTGCACCAGTAAGAGTCTTAATCCTCCAAGAACTGACCACCAGGCCCTAGTTTCACAATCATTCCTTAACAAAAATTTTTCTTAACTTAAATTTTCCAAATTTTAGCAATCTGTATCTGAGTTACAAATAAGCATATCTGATAAAATTAAACACGGATGTTACAAGCTTAACGTAATTTAGGAATATAAATATAAATATAAATTAAAGAATCGTGACTTGGGTGTGAAACTTTATTACCCAACTTTTGTACAAGGGAGCTACAAATCTGCAACCAGATAATAATAATCATCATTAAATCATTTATGTAAATTTAGCTTTATTTCACGAAAATGCAATTCGGATGATGACAATACATATTTACAAATGTTTTATATGCACAGAATAAATAAAATAATGTAAAGTTCTGTTACATTTCTGTTGAGGTATCTCAATAACAATCACAATAACAATTGATGGAAAAAAGAAGAAAAAAATTGGAAAAAAGGAAAGAATATACATAAATTAAACATTTAATAATTACATTAAAATATGTTAGAAATATACATAAAAGTGAACATACTTTAAAAATACATGTATCTATAAAAAAGCAAAATGACCACAAATATTTTTTAGATAACTATACAGGACCATGATAGCAATAGAGCTCGCAAATAAGTTTTATCCTTTTGTGTCTGTTGTTAAATCAATAAGGACCATACTCTTTATTCAGACCTTGATTACAATTGATTACAATAGCAATCCAAGGCAAGATCTCATCACACTCAATCCATGTGCAAAGATATTGGTGTAGCTGGGGGGGGGTGTGATTTGGACATGGACTGGTATGTATATGTTTTATTTGGAAATTGCATTTAATTTTGAAGTAAACAAAAGAATACATAATTATCTTTGTCCGTCCAAATACCATTATTTTTCAACAAAAATAAGGTCAAATATTTGAGGTGTTGCATTGAAAACACAAAGTGCAGCTAAAATAATGTATGGATAGTTTCAATCACCTAAAAGACCTTTAAAACAAGGTTTTAATTATGAAAATGAATGAATTTAATGCATTAAATAATTACATGCATGATTTGTATGATTTAAATAACAGTTATGATAAAAAAAAAAACAACAATCAACATTTAATAACAAAGGTTTCATAATTTGGTACAGGGTACATACGTGACATGTCTGCCCATAGCTTGTTTTGTATTATATCAACATAATATTGTTTTACTTTTTAGTTGTGGATACAAGCAGTAGTTTGACTGTGCTGTTTGTGATACCAAGTGCCTCTGGTCTTATCTTGTCTCAATATCTCAATATGACAAACATTGTAAATTTCTTTAAAATTCCTGAAACTTTAAGAGATATTAAGAAAACATTATCAGGAAACACAAAATATAGTTTCCAAATTCTGTGGCTTTGACCATGACCTGCATGCAATGTGCTTACCACTTCTCCTGAATATGACAAACAAAATTAACCAAGTCGTTTTTTTTCAGTTCACACAAAAAAGATTTGATTTGGACATCAATGCATTGTGCACTGAACATCTTTTGAATATTAAAAATATTATTGCAAGTTTTCTTCACAGTTTAGCAGCAAGTAAAATGTCAAGTTACCCACAAAGAGAAAGAAACATAGATGAACAGACAGATATACAGACAGACAGACTGTAACACAACACAATAGTTCAGTTTATACAAATAGATTACATATTATAAAAATTTTGATTTTATGTCACAATATCACATTAAGATGAATTATTATAGGCAGACGTTTTATACAACCCATAACAAGCAAGAGCTGTTACAATTAGCATAGCCAAGTTCAACAAAACAATTAGAACGTAACATTATATAACTCACAAACACTTGTGTCTAATAACAGAGTACAATATCAACCCTTCTGTAATAGATTATACAATAATCTAACACCCTAGCTTAATATTTCAGAGAAATTCAAACCCCAAGGTTTAAATCCTAATCAGCTAGATGCTAATACTAGAAAGTTTGTTAGTTTCCTTGGTATATATCCTTGTTTGGCACAGACAGTGCGTGAATTCAAGATTTTAAATTTCTGTACATGCTGGATAGCCAAAAATACATTTTCTGCTAATTAAAGTAATTCAAAAAAAAAAAAAAAAGAATATCTTAGCACTATTAAAAAGAAAATGTCATATAACATAAAGTATCATTTCAAATCATTGCAAATTTGGATAAAATCACAACGCTCTTGTAACATTTCATAACTGAAAACAACATATGATATATAAATATAAATAACTTTCATTAAACTTAATATAAAAATGCTAATTACATATAAATCTGATGTTTGTCCAACTCCAGAAGACAATCCATATCAACAGCATAATAACAAATTCTCAGACTTGTGATATAATCTATACAAAATAGTCAGACAACAAAATTTGTCGTCAATTACACCAAGATGTCACATATTAATTTGTGACATTTTGACCTATTTTCTTATTCTTCATCCCTATAAATATGTAGAAGTAAAATGAATATAACCATTGGCATGGGTTACGTAATGTTTTAAATTATATATGGAGGTGAAAAGTCGAACATTTGTGTCCATGGCAATAAATCACATTTCACATTTCTATTTCAAGGAAATTCATTTTTACTTTCTATTTTTCTGCATTTAAGTTTTTTCTTTTAAAGAAATTTTTTTTTATAAAATTTGTCCTACTGTTTGATAAACGTTTTAGACCACTACTACTATATTTTATAAACTGTAGGTACAGCTGCTTTAATCCTATTTTCCAACCACACTAGAAGGCAATCAAATGATTTATTATAGAAAGGCATTAGATTCCAATATTTCTCAGGACAAAATCTTATATACTTATCTGCAGTGATTCATTTACAGCCTTCAAGCTCAACAAGTTAATTACTGTAAATCTTTTAAATCTGACAGCCTATGTCTGTGGCTTGAAGGACATCCCGACATTTGGGTAACGATAATTTATCAATTGTTATTATAATCTTTGGTGTTTGTTTTACATAATATTTTGTTGACATGTAAATTCATGGTAAGAATGTTCACCAAACAGCTTTATTTGTACACAATTAAAGTTTATGATTAAATGGTATAATCGTAACTAGAATCCATCACTTCTGGATGAATAAGACTAACTTCCAAATGATCAAGGTTTATTTTAACAACTGGTGGGTAGTTGGCTTAATGAGATTATAATCTATAACCATATTACAGTGATTAAACCCTGAGACTGATGTGCATAACACAACTTTAAGGTAGGTATGCTGAATCGTGATTTATCTCCCTTTTGCACAAGTATCAATATTATAGAGAAAGTGCATGTACTTAATCGTGATTTATCTCCCTTTCCTATTTCAGGTAGCTGTGTATCCTTCTGATTATCTCCCTTTCTTACACGTTTTACAGCAGTTTATACCATAGAAATCATGATCACAGACTTTATGTTCTATAACTAAATGACACCAATTATACTTGTCTTTACAATCTGTTGTAACATCTAGGAAAAAAACATAAAGAAAATTTATAAATACAAACTATTGTTATATATGGAAAAAAGATAGAAAATTCATAAATTATTTTAGCAGAGACAATTTTCAAATAGTTGACAAGATTGTACACTAAAATATGGGTGAATGGGTGCAAATGGTCTAAAAGTCAATTCTTGTAGGAAATATCTTCTGTTATCAAAATTCAACATCTACAAGTCAACTTGTTTCTAATTTTCTACATCATATTATTGATGAAATGCCTGTTTTTTCATGAAAGGAATAAATTTATCACCCCAACCTTAAAAAATGTGAAGTTTTATAAGGCCAACATACCAATTTGTGTTGCTAGTCAAAATTTTATACAAGTTAAAATGTAACTTTGGTAAAAGATAACCTTCAAGAATTCAAAGTAATTCAATTTTTTTTAGCGAAGAAGGTTGGAATATATAAATAAACCTACCTTGTTGTCTAAGAGCACATGGACCAGAAGTACAGAGCCTTGTGGACAGGGGTTCAGTTTTGGTATCACATCCTGTGACTGCCTTCCCCTTTACTTTCACACAGTTAACTGTGGAAGATATATAAACCTACCTTGTTGTCTTAAAGCACATGGACCAGAATTACAGGGCCTTGTGGACATGGGTTCAGTTTTGTTATCACATCCTGTGACTGGATCCCCTCTTACGTTCACACAGTTAACAGTTCTCTTTTGTTTTCCATCTCCACAGCTTGAGGAACACTTTAATTCATAAAAGCAATAAAAAAAGGATTAAACAAACCATTTAAAATACAAAGAATTCAAAAAGCTTATCAAAAGTAATTTTACCTTTTGCACATCTAGTCCAGGTTAAAATTGAAACAAACTAATTACCCATCCATCTTAATTATTGGAATAAATACTTAAGACATTAAAAAGGTGTTCAATGATTATGGCTTAGGGCTGAGGGGGTCTGGGTGGACAAGAGACACAGTACTTCTCACTGCTAAAGTTCAAATCCCATTCAGGACAGATCCTAGTTAGTTCTAGGATGTTAAAGGAAAATGAATTCCCCCCCCCCCAAAAAAAAAAAAATCTATCTTTAAAAGACAGAAGGATAGGATCTACCAGTATGTTTTTATATTTTGCTAATTTAGGTACTCTATTTAGAGGTCAGAGATTTATTTGGTTCAAAGTTCACAGAGGCAATATTTTTTTCATATTTGTCATGTATATATGCAACAATACTGTTGTAATGATTATCTTAATTTAAAATCTTTATAGCAATTATTGGTAATTTATGAATCTTACATTATATATATATATATTTAAAAAACTGCATGTTAATTAATATATAAAGAAACTCAAAGGACATCTTGGGTCAATTTTGATCAAAATTATGACCTTAAGTTAAATGGATACACTTTAACTTGTTCTCAATGAGATCTACAGTCTTGTCTAAATACAGTTCTCAACGAGATCTACAGTCTTGTCTAAATATAGTTTTTTGTTATGGTAGTAAATTTTTAATTAACACTTTATAATTACATACAAGTCTTTAAATGGTTAGAGGGTGTGTAACTTCTCTGTAATGGAAGTTTAGTTGATAAGAAATAATAAAAGATTGTTTGACATCTTATATTTTCCTGTTGGATATGGCTAAAAGACTAAAAAACTGATTTTTTGTGTCATAATTTAAAACAAGTTCTTATTATGTTGATTGTTTCTGTATCTGGAAATCAAAAATTTATACTGGTCACATGATCAAAGTTAAAGAACAAGAATAAAAAATCATCAGAATGTAAATCACACCTGAAAAATGTCATTTAACAAAATCAAGAAAATTGAAGATAATGAGAACCTTTATAAGTCTCACTTATGCCTTTTCTTTAAAATACCCTTTTAGGACTGTTAAACTTTCGGATAAAAATCCAATAATCTTCAGAAAAAATATCTGATTATTATACATGTATATATAGATTTATGCCAAATTTTTTAATGAAATGCAAACTAGGAAATGATCAAATGCTTTCTATAAAATGTTCAATGAAATATTAGCTATATAAATATTAATACTTAGCTATTTAGCAACTATACTGAAAAAATGTAAGCTCTAAAGTCAGCTCTGAGCAAAAAAGCAAGCACACCTGGGACCACTGTGAAAACTGCCACTGTGGCTCCCAAACATATGACTCGGGACATGGCATTGGACTACAAGATTCTTCCACTGTTACATTTGGCTTTGTCATTCTCGAACACATGCTATCTCTGACAGCTCGGTGTTTACGTCTTCCACTGATTCTCCTACATCTGATGCTGCGTGACCTTTGTCCATTTCCACATGTAACTGAACACTGAATGAAATGCCCAGCATCATTACATGATCATGTTATAGCATTGGATTATAAATGATTACACATATATGATTCAACAAGTTACTTTGGTTCTCGAATAAATAATGTATCAATATATCATATAAAATTGTTATAAAAATTGTTTAATGCACAATAATCAGTTAAAATTAAAAAGTTTGCCATATGCAGTGTTATTGAATAAGTTCCTCTAAATGTTCAGGGAATGTTCAGTGTCCTTCAGTGTTCATTGTAAAGTAACTCAATAGCTTAGTCCTCATGTAAAAGAAAACATAAAATCAAACTAATTAAAAAAAATACATTCATTATGATACTCTTTGAAAGCTTTGCTTCATTTCTAATTTCTTTTTTACAGTATCACAAAATTCCTAGTAAATGATCTCTTTATGCGATATTCTAACATACTAATGGTGGTATATGGTTTTAATAAGTGGATCTTAATAATATTTTAACAGGCCTTAATTTATAATTCAATGCAATTTAAATGATAAGGAACAGTTCACAATTACTTCTGTTTAATGGAAACACTTTCTATGTGTATGTGTGTGTGTGTGTCCCTGGAACAAGTCAGTCCCACCTAATAGTTACATAGTGATTTCTGTTTAGTGAAAACACTGTCAGTGTGTGTGTGTGTGTGTGTGTGTGTGTGTGTGTGTCTTAGAACCAAAGTAACTATATAAATGACATTCATTTATATTTTTATTCTTTGCATGTCTCTTTATACTATGCAATGTTTAGTTCAGAATAAACTGAGTTTGTTATTTCATCAAGACTCTGTAAGCTTTCATCAACAATACTTTTGAGAAAATTCAGATTCCATTGTCAAATTATTGTAAATGTACTAATTTTAGCATATACATATTTTAGTGCAAATTACATTCTTGACTAATTCACATGGATTTGAATTAGTGCAAAACATCTGTTAAGACACAGACTATATGTATTTTAGAGGTGTATATTAATTATTGCTACTGTCCTAGTGCAAAAATCACTAACAATAATACGCTGCTAAAATTAGTACATTTACAGAGTCGTAAATTTTCCAAAATATTTCATTTTATCATAAATTTTCCACAAATTTTCCACAGATAATGAATATAATGTTGAATTTCATTCTGAACTGAACAATATACACTTCAATGACTGAATATTAAGTTATTTTAATTCTCTTAAAGCATTATTATTGAGCTCATATTTCAAGCATCAAAGTAATATTTGAAGCTTATTACAAATTATATATATAATCTGTTAATTTAAAATGCAAAATAAATCTTTTAAAATGCTTCACTTCTAAATACTTAATGTAATTTCTTATAAGTTTGAATTTTGCAGAGTCAATACCATATGTTTGTATTATAAAATGATTGCATCACAGCCTCATCTATCTAGGGTTAAAAAAATGATAAAACCTTTTAAAGTTTCTGAGCCATTAAAATCTAGCATTGTACTTGCTATTGGCATCACTGTGTTTGTGACAGCTAATTACAGAAAATGCCATCGACTGATATAAAGTCTGGCTTTGTCCAGAAGTGATATTGTTCTGCATTATATCATTTACATAAAAGCACCTGCAATTAAGCATACTATAAAATCACAGATGTTTGCAGCAGATTAAATTTTGCTATTTTTATAGATCCTATTGGGGATTTTAAAGTAATTAAACATGATTTTCAGCATTTAAAATCCCAACAGCAGCAATGATTTTATTTAAGTGGAGATAGTCTATGGCAAATATAGACCCACAGTTAATTTTTCCATGCAGAATGAAGATAAGGTCATTATCCAAGTTCACTGAATTTTCTACGAACATTTCTGATATATACTGCCACAAACACAGCAACTCCAACTAAATTCAATCAAAACTCAGGGTTTCAGTGTAAACGATCTTGTATACTTACAGGACCCCAGGGGGAAATCCTCCATTGGTAATTTGATGGGGAGGGGCATCTTCTGACATTACAAGTTTGTATAGCAACAGGCTTTGTATCTTGACACATGTTATCAGGCATGACCTTGTAACCTTTGACCCCTTTGCTTCTGCATACAACCTTTCTACGCTGTTGACCACTGCCACATGAAACTGAACACTGAAATAAAAGTACACAACAGATCTACTTCCTGTCTTAGGCTGAAAGTCCCACGACTGAAACCATGAATTTATGGAATTATAAAATAGCATAGACATCACAGGCATGAAAAAATATCAGTGAAACAGATTTACTAGGAATCACAAAATATATATAGGTTATCCATGTTAAAAGGAACCTAAAACCTAAAAGAAACAGTGGAGCAGCTGTCCATTATTGTTTTAAACACATGTACATTGTTTGGTTTTATGTTTGATCATGATGAGAAAATGATAAAATGCAAAGATGAAACAAATTTTAAAATTAAGCTGTTATAACTGTCTGGCCTAAAAATAGACTTAATGCTGTTAAAACTGAAATAGCAAAAATAGATAATCTGCATGTTTTATTTCAAAGCATGTCCTACAGCAATTATTTTATGCAAGTAAAAGCAAACTCTAATTGCTAGATTGACACAATTAGAATAGACAACATATTCAAAAAGCTAATAAGAAAGATGAAAATATTTGTAGGGCAATGGTACTATAGTTACTGGTATTGACAGAGATTAAACAAATTAGAATCAACTTATTAGAAAAAGAATATGCAGGAAGACTTATTTCTAAAAGATAAATCATGTGTAACTCTTGATAAAAAATGATTTTGATAATAAATTTTTGTATTGAATTCCCTTGTCTCCTCTAAGCTACATTAAGACGACCTCTGAATTGACTAACAATTTGAATGTAATAACCTTGTGTAAGACTAGGGGTTGGTCTAACTAAAATTGCTCATAAATAAGTAAGTCAGCACATTTTTTTTTATCAAAATAACTGTTTCCCCAGTGTTAGTACCAGAACCTGTAGTGAGAAATAAATGTTTCACATTCCTGTTCAATAACTAGATTGCAATATCAGATAGAGGGCTGTTTTAATCAGAAATGTGAATTGTAAATTAAAAACCTGTGTGTTAAGTGATCATTACTTCTTAATCAAAATCATAATTTAAAAAAAAGCTCTTTATATTAACAATCTGTATGTAACATACATATTTTTAGGTCAGATATATGGTCTCTATATATACAGATTTTACTGTATTTTCAGATAATACTATGTTGCTGGCCCTAACAGGAATAAACCTATCTACAGGATTTAAATTGGTCAATCTAAAGGTATCAAAACTGAGTATCAAACTAAATGTACCTTTGTCCATCGTCCAAAATGCCATGATGGCGGACATTCATTTTCACTGCATTTCCGAACTTTGACTGGTTTTGCTAAATGTTTACAAAATTTTCTTCGCAGTTTTCTGTCTCTGCTCTGGGAAATCCTTTGCCGACAATAAATTTTCCTGCGCTGTTTTCCACCACCACATTTTTTGGTACATGCTTGCCATTCTTCTGGAACCCACCTAAATAAGTTGTCAAAAATAAAATCCTTGGTAAATTTATTTCCTAATCAGATAAAACTTTATTGTAGTGATGACCTCTATATGAAGAACCCTATTCATACAGTACAACCTGCCATATTGACAATATCTGTGTCAAGATTGCCTGTCCATATAGAGTTTTTTGCTTCATATTGCCACACAAAACTCTTTATCTACACCATTTCAATTGTAAATCACCAAACAGATGTACTCATACAGGCCAATTACAATGTCAAGAGAATTGAGAGTTGAGCCTATGTCATCTAATAAACAGACTAGTTAGTGTATTCTGTAACCGATAACAGAAAAAATCATGATTTACAGGTTTTTGTTTTTTTTGGAGTAAAATACAATATTTCAAAAGTAAAGCCAGTTTCTTGTTTCCTCTATTTATGTTGGACAAATGCCAAGATTATAAAAAAAAGAAATGAAATGGAATTTTACTACTTTTCAATGCTTTTCCGAAATTAAGACTTTAAAAAATATTACAGGTCTGACTGCAAATTGCAGATTTCTGACCTGCAGATGCAATCAATCCTTGTCAAAATGCCCATCAATGACCGGCCATTTTCTTATACACTAAACCCCATTATAACATTTTTTATGTAAATTATCACCTGTATCTGTTGATATCTCTACAATGACTTATAGCTTCACACTCGGTTATTATTGTCCCCTATATCTGTTGATATCTCTACAATGACGTATAGCTTCACACTCAGTAATTATTGTCCCCTATATCTGTTGATATCTCTACAATGACTTATAACTTCACACTCGGTAATTATTGTCCCCTATATCTGTTGATATCTCTACAATGACTTATAGCTTCACACTCGGTAATTATTGTCCCCTATATCTGTTGATATCTCTACAATGACATAGCTTCATACTTGGTAATTATTGTCCCCTATATCTGGTGATATCTCTACATTGACTTATAGCTTCACACTCGGTAATTATTGTCCCCTATATCTGGTGATATCTCTACAATGACTTAATTATTGTCCCCTATATCTGTTGATATCTCTACAATGACTTATAGCTTCACACTCGGTTATTATTGTCCCCTATAACTGTTGATATCTCTACAATGACTTATAGCTTCATACTTGGTAATTATTGTCCCTTATATCTGGTGATATCTCTACATTGACTTATAGCTTCACACTCGGTAATTATTGTCCCCTATATCGGTTGATATCTCTACAATGACTTATTGGTGATGATTGTCCCCTATATCTGTTGATATCTCTACAATGACTTATAGCTTCACACTCGGTAATCATGTCCCCTATATCTGTTGATATCTCTACAATGACTTATATCTTCACACTCAGTGATTATTGTCCCCTATATCTGTTGATATCTCTACAATGACTTATAGCTTCACACTCGGTAATTATTGTCCCCTATATCTGTTGATATGTCCCCTATATCTGTTGATATCTCTACAATGACTTATAGCTTCACACTCGGTTATTATTGTCCCCTATATCTGTTGATATCTCTACAATGACTTATAGCTTCACACTCAGTAATTATTGTCCCCTATATCTGTTGATAATGACTTATAGCTTCACACTCGGTTATTATTGTCCCCTATATCTGTTGATAATGACTTATAGCTTCACACTCGGTTATTATTGTCCCCTACATCTGTTGATATCTCTACAATGACTTATAGCTTCACACTCGGTGATTATTGTCCCCTATATCTGTTGATAATGACTTATAGCTTCACACTCGGTTATTATTGTCCTCTATATCTGTTGATAATGACTTATAGCTTCACACTCAGTGATTATTGTCCTCTATATCTGTTGATAATGACTTATAGCTTCACACTCGGTTATTATTGTCCCCTATATCTGTTGATAATGACTTATAGCTTCACACTCGGTTATTATTGTTCCCTATATCTGTTGATAATGACTTATAGCTTCACACTCGGTTATTATTGTCCCCTATATCTGTTGATAATGACTTATAGCTTCACACTCAGTTATTATTGTCCCCTATATCTGTTGATAATGACTTATAGCTTCACACTCGGTTATTATTGTCCCCTATATCTGTTGATAATGACTTATAGCTTCACACTCAGTTATTATTGTCCTCTATATCTGTTGATAATGACTTATAGCTTCACACTCGGTTATTATTGTCCCCTATATCTGTTGATAATGACTTATAGCTTCACACTCGGTTATTATTGTCCCCTATATCTGTTGATAATGACTTATAGCTTCACACTCGGTTATTATTGTCCTCTATATCTGTTGATAATGACTTATAGCTTCACACTCGGTTATTATTGTCCCCTATATCTGTTGATATCTCCACAATGACTTATAGCTTCACACTCAGTGATTATTGTCCCTTATATCTGTTGATATCTCTACAATGACTTATATCTTCACACTCAGTGATTATTGTCCCCTATATCTGTTGATATCTCTACAATGACTTATAGCTTCACACTCGGTAATTATTGTCCCCTATATCTGTTGATATCTCTACAATGACATAGCTTCATACTTGGTAATTATTGTCCCCTATATCTGGTGATATCTCTACATTGACTTATAGCTTCACACTCGGTAATTATTGTCCCCTATATCTGGTGATATCTCTACAATGACTTAATTATTGTCCCCTATATCTGTTGATATCTCTACAATGACTTATAGCTTCACACTCGGTTATTATTGTCCCCTATAACTGTTGATATCTCTACAATGACTTATAGCTTCATACTTGGTAATTATTGTCCCTTATATCTGGTGATATCTCTACATTGACTTATAGCTTCACACTCGGTAATTATTGTCCCCTATATCGGTTGATATCTCTACAATGACTTATTGGTGATGATTGTCCCCTATATCTGTTGATATCTCTACAATGACTTATAGCTTCACACTCGGTAATCATGTCCCCTATATCTGTTGATATCTCTACAATGACTTATATCTTCACACTCAGTGATTATTGTCCCCTATATCTGTTGATATCTCTACAATGACTTATAGCTTCACACTCGGTAATTATTGTCCCCTATATCTGTTGATATGTCCCCTATATCTGTTGATATCTCTACAATGACTTATAGCTTCACACTCGGTTATTATTGTCCCCTATATCTGTTGATATCTCTACAATGACTTATAGCTTCACACTCAGTAATTATTGTCCCCTATATCTGTTGATAATGACTTATAGCTTCACACTCGGTTATTATTGTCCCCTATATCTGTTGATAATGACTTATAGCTTCACACTCGGTTATTATTGTCCCCTACATCTGTTGATATCTCTACAATGACTTATAGCTTCACACTCAGTGATTATTGTCCTCTATATCTGTTGATAATGACTTATAGCTTCACACTCGGTTATTATTGTCCCCTATATCTGTTGATAATGACTTATAGCTTCACACTCAGTTATTATTGTCCCCTATATCTGTTGATAATGACTTATAGCTTCACACTCGGTTATTATTGTCCCCTATATCTGTTGATAATGACTTATAGCTTCACACTCAGTTATTATTGTCCCCTATATCTGTTGATAATGACTTATAGCTTCACACTCGGTTATTATTGTCCCCTATATCTGTTGATAATGACTTATAGCTTCACACTCAGTTATTATTGTCCTCTATATCTGTTGATAATGACTTATAGCTTCACACTCGGTTATTATTGTCCCCTATATCTGTTGATAATGACTTATAGCTTCACACTCGGTTATTATTGTCCCCTATATCTGTTGATAATGACTTATAGCTTCACACTCGGTTATTATTGTCCCCTATATCTGTTGATAATGACTTATAGCTTCACACTCGGTTATTATTGTCCCCTATATCTGTTGATAATGACTTATAGCTTCACACTCGGTTATTATTGTCCCCTATATCTGTTGATAATGACTTATAGCTTCACACTCGGTTATTATTGTCCCCTATATCTGTTGATAATGACTTATAGCTTCACACTCGGTTATTATTGTCCCCTATATCTGTTGATAATGACTTATAGCTTCACACTCGGTTATTATTGTCCCCTATATCTGTTGATAATGACTTATAGCTTCACACTCGGTTATTATTGTCCCCTATATCTGTTGATAATGACTTATAGCTTCACACTCGGTTATTATTGTCCCCTATATCTGTTGATAATGACTTATAGCTTCACACTCGGTTATTATTGTCCCCTATATCTGTTGATAATGACTTATAGCTTCACACTCAGTGATTATTGTCCTCTATATCTGTTGATAATGACTTATAGCTTCACACTCGGTTATTATTGTCCCCTATATCTGTTGATATCTCCACAATGACTTATAGCTTCACACTCAGTGATTATTGTCCCTTATATCTGTTGATATCTCTACAATGACTTATAGCTTCACACTCAGTGATTATTGTCCCCTATATCTGTTGATATCTCTACAATGACTTATAGCTTCACACTCGGTTATTATTGTCCCCTATATCTGTTGATATCTCTACAATGACTTTTAGCTTCACACTCGGTAATTATTGTCCCCTATAAATGTTGATATCTCTACAATGACTTTTAGCTTTACACTCAGTTATTATTGTCCCCTATATCTGTTGATATCTCTACAATGACTTTTAGCTTCACACTCGGTTATTATTGTCCCCTATATCTGTTGATATCTCTACAATGACTTTTAGCTTTACACTCGGTAATTATTGTCCCCAAATCTGGTGATATCTCTACAATGACTTATAGCTTCACACTCAGTAATTATTGTCCCCTATATCTGTTAATATCTCTACAAAAAACTTATAGCTTCACACTCAGTAATTATTGTCCCCTATATCTGTTGATATCTCTACAATGACTTATAGCTTCACACTCAGTAATTATTGTCCCCTATATCTGGTGATATCTCTACAATGACTTATAGCTTCACACTCGGTTATTATTGTCCCCTATATCTGGTGATATCTCTACAATGACTTATAGCTTCACACTCAGTAATTATTGTCCCCTATATCTGGTGATATCTCTACAATGACTTATAGCTTCACACTCAGTAATTATTGTCCCCTATATCTGTTGATATCTCTACAATGACTTATAGCTTCACACTCGGTAATTATTGTCCCCTATATCTGGTGATATCTCTACAATGAGTTATAGCTTCACACTCGGTTATTATTGTCCCCTATATCTGGTGATATCTCTACAATGACTTATAGCTTCACACTCAGTAATTATTGTCCCCTATATCTGGTGATATCTCTACAATGACTTATAGCTTCACACTCGGTAATTATTTTCTCTATATCTGTTACGTACCTCGGAGGACAGGGGTTTTCGTTACATGAGAATATTCCAGTATCTGGTTTTTCTCTTCCTTTGCAGAGTTCTGGGTTTACTTCTTCATAAAGATTTCTGTTACAAGTGGCTGATACAGTTTTCTGACCTTTTAGGAAGAAAACACATCAAAATGATATAAAACTTTGCAATTGTTACACTTGTTTGATTCTGTTAATAGATTTTGTTTTTGAGAATGTTAATGAAACCTTAACGATTACAACAGTTATATTTACATAAAATACAACTTTATTATCAAATTCAACATACAGTGCTAGTTTACAAACCAGGCTTTAAACAGAGGAAGTTTTTATCCCACTTTGAGCCAGATTTTAGTGTGAGATTTTATTCAGTCCATAATGAGAAAAAATTACTGTTTTTTTTTTTTTTTTTTTTTTTTTTCCGGGTACACAAGTTTTCCTCACCCGTCCAAGAACTGACACACTCAAAACAAGGAAATTCTCAAGACTGGGGCATAAAAAATTAAAACTTTTTCACATAAAGAAATAGCCATGTAGACATGCAAACATTTAAATTTTGTTTGAAATAATTCTGTGTGCCTCATCAAGTCACCATTGTGTAATAGAAGTAAACTTACATTCTAAATATTTTAAACAGTTCTAAAAATACTTTGATTGTTACATGCAAGTTTTTAGGTCACCGTATTATGTAAATCAATGAAATACAATCATAAAACATTCCTGGATACTTATGACATATTTTATATAACCTACCACCAGCACAAGGTTCAGAACATGATGAGACTGATACACTCCAGGTGTATTCATCTTGTGTTGACTTGGGTTCTAGTTCCATCTCACTTAGGACTTTAGGAATGGTATATTTGTATGTGACACCTGGGTTTTTATCCTGTACTAAAATCTGAAAACAAAATAGAAAGTCAAAGTTAAAAAAAAGGTCCAGTTGTGAAAAAAGAGTTGTTTTTTTTTCATAACAAATACATATGCCATACACAAATTCCTTTCTGAAAAAAAAGAAATATATGATGACCATTTAAGACACAGATCAATATACATGTAATTTTTATAGAAACAGGAGTTATCTCCCTTATGCTGCCTGTTGCACAAACCCAATGGATCAATTTGCTACATGATCAGGTTTTTCAACTTACCAACAATTAAAAATGAAATGTGGAAGAAACTTTACGAAAGAAATTTTTGTAACTACATGTTGCTAATCTCCTTGATCGATACAGCCACAGAATTCTCACAGCCTTGTATTTAATCCATCTTGGGCTGATCTAGCAGTGAACCAGAAAGTTTGGTGGTTTTCTCTTGGCTCTCTGGTTTGCTCAATAATTCAAGAAATGATCTGATAGATATAAGTGATAACATCTTGACTGAGACAAACAAACAGCCTTGCTCCACTCTGCTTCTTTTGATGGCAAGTTGACATAGAGTTTTAAAGTAACAGTCATTTGGGTTTGAACTAACAGTCTTTTGGGTGTGACAAAATAATGTAAATACCAGTACCTCTACAACTATATCCTCTTGAAGTGGTCCTTCACTCTCTAGTGTCTCAGGTACATTATACGGTCGATTGTATCGGAACTTAGCGCCACCTAGTGTGTATTCCCCTGGCCAGGCTACTTTGTGATTGCCATTTAATGTGTATTTACCAAATATATCCCTTACTGCTATGTAATTTGATGAAATGGCTTTCTCTGCTATCTTTATAGATCTGGCAGACTTTGGTATTATTGCAACAGGAAAATAAGCTGAAAAAAGAAAATCATTCTGTGCTGAAGTATGATTTGTTTTTGAATCTCAGACCTAAAAATCTTCACAGCAGTTTTATAAAATTTTTATTTTTATTCACAATTAATACAGGAATGGATTGAATAATTCATAATGTACCTGTAAAGTGAGATGGACAATTTTTAATATCAGACCTCATGTTAAACATACTGTATTTTATCTCACACAATATTTCTTATGTGAGTTGCTTGTTTTAATGTTCTTTAACATTGCAAGAAAGCAATTTTACCATTTTGTGACGAGACCATTTTTCTTTTGAGGGCAAAACATAATACAGGGTCATGTTGTACCAAGTTTGTGCAAGTATATCTGATCTGTTTTTTAATGGTGACCTTTACAGTGCTTGTTAACTAGCTTTGCCAAAACGATGCAGATTAGAATCACACTCCTAACTATGTTAAAGGAAGATAACTCTTTACTTACTATTAAGTTCAGGCTGTTAAGAGCATTCTCCCTGTATGTATTGTCATCATTACAAACACCACAATTATCATTGGTAGCATTAGATTTAAAAAGGGAGTTTATTATGTTAAAGGTAGATAACTCTTTATTTACTATTAAGTTCAGGCTGTTGAGAGTATTCTCCCTGTTTAAATTTTCCGGTACAAGATGTATTGTCACCATAACAAACACCACAATAAACATTGGTAGCATTTAGAGTTGAGAGTTGAGTAATGGTGTTTTACGTCCCAGACAGAATATTTCACTTATATGGAGACGTCGCCAGCTATAGGCGAAAGTGCAGAAATTGTGCTTGTGCCTTGCGCTGATGGCATTATACAGCAGGGTTCTTTATCATGCCATGCCTGCCGTGACATGGGACCTTGTTTATTTTAAGTTCCCATCAGAAAGAACCGTGACTTTTATTTCGTTATGCCGAGTGCTTGGCGAAAGAACAGTCACTATCCACTTTCAAGTCTTGGGTCAGACCTGGCCAGGGTTCGAACCCACGACCTTCCACTTACGGAGGGAGCACTCTTCCAACTGCGTTAGCATTTAGAAAGGGAGATAACTATGTTAAAGGTAGATAACTATTTACTTACTGTTAAGTTGAGGCTATTGAGAGTATACTCCCTGTATAAGTTTACATGATGTATTGTCACCGTTACAAACACCACAATTATCATTGGTGCATTAAGAAAGGGAGATAACTATGTTAAAGGTAGATAACTCTTTACTTACTATTAAGTTGAGGCTGTTGAGAGTATTCTCCTTGTATAAGTTTACATGATGTATTGTCACCGTTACAAACACCACAATTATCATTGGTAGCATTGGATCCAACTATCCAGTCACATCCTATTGGCTAAAATAAAAATAATTAAAAAAAAATAAATATGCTTAAATTATGAACTGTAAAATTATATGTAATCAATCTTTTTAATTGTAGGATAGAATAAGGTAGCTGTGACTAACAAAAGAAAATCTGGACATCATGAACAAAAAATTTCAAAATAAAAAATAATTTATTTTGTTATTCATTGCAGACAGATTTTGGAACTCAAACACACTTTTGTCTAGGCAAATTTTCTTTATCAGTTCATTTCATATTTGCTTGTACACCAACCAGAATACATGTTTCATTGTAATGAACCAATCACAAGGTATGTTACATAATTTTAGCTTACCTTACAAACACCATCTACACATATACTGCTATCATCCATACATTTCATCCCATTAATGGCTGCATGTTTAATTGTAAATACGTAGGTGTAAGTTTCTGCTATACAATATAACTTACATGGCTCTCTAACTGAAAGTTAAATAAATAAAAAAAAAAAATACACCTGAATTGGTGAACAAAGGACAGGACAATATGAAAGCAAAAAAAGCAGATATTGTAACTAAAATATAATCAAATACATTTAAGTTACGTATTTAAATCTACACTTACTTCAATTAAGAATAAATCATTTCTTTTAATATTTCAAAGGGAGATTACTCTTTTTTAAGTACACAGATTCAATATCACCTAGACTATTGTAAAACTCACCATTATAAAGTTTTTTGTGAGGTTTCCAGTTCAGATACCAGCCTCTGAACGGTTTTTTGTCATAAGATGAACATTGTACTTCATAAAAATCTTTTTCCCCATTTGGACACTCCTGTAAAACAATAAATAAACATATATATATATATATATATATAAACATATAAGCCAGGAAATGCAAATGCAGGAAGCATGCTTGAATTGCCAAAATGTTTTTTTTTTCTTTCTTTTTTTCAGTTAAAAATGTTTGTCAGTTAATTTTATTCCAGCTGATTAAACACTGTCAATCTTTGGTTGTCAGTGAAACCATTAGTCTGCTACTTACAAACATGCATGCAGCTTTAATTTTTCATGAAAACATGAAAAATGTTCCTAAGTCTTTAAGAAGATTTATATAGCCTAAAAGTTGATCTTCACAAGTGGAACAAACACAGAGATTTCTTAATGCTACAAACCATCATATTTTATATATTACCTGAACATTACACATCTTGTATACTTTATCATTTCCTGTACAGTGTAATCCGCCATACTGAGGCCTATAAAATATTAAAGTATGATAATAGTATCATCAAGTATTCTTTATCTCATTATTACAATTAAATCAATCTTAAAAATCATCAACTATACACAATTCTCACTAAAGCAGGTTTTTATATATAATGAAACAGTTTGTGATTGAGTTTTCTTGTTTAGCAATCTATTCAGCTTCACCATCCAAGATCTGACAACCTTAATACAAGTCAAATGTGTGTGTGTGTGTGTGTGTGTGTGTGTGTGTGTGTGTGTGTGTGAATGTGTGTGGGTGGAACACCATTATTTCACTAAGCCAATAAACTTAGCTGGCACACATATAGCAAAACATTTGATAAATTGAAAATGTTGTAACTAATCTGATTTTGGTTTGGAAGCACATCATGTGTTCAATAACCCTTCATATTCATGCAGAACAATATGGATAAAAATGACACCACAAATATAGAGATTGACATCATTTTAAAGGGGAGACAACAACTATTGCAATATTAAATTCAATCACAACAAAATTATACTGCATAATGTAAAATTTTAAAGTATTGTGTGTTATGCTTGTAACTCAGAGAAAAAAAGTGCTCATTTATTTGGGTTTTTTTTTCAATTTTTAAAAAAATAATTATTAATTACATCAGAAATTGCCATCTTGATCTAAGTGTAAAAAACCTTGACAGTATATTAAAGGAACCATAACTCCTAACTACACATAATACTTACAAAGGTCTATTACATTGTCTTTCTCGGATCCGAATGCCTCCTCCACAGGTCCGAGAACAATCTGACCACTGTGTCCAATCTGACCAACCTCCTTGTATAGGAACTGGACCATCATCCCCAAACTTCACACATTCACCTTGACGACACCACTATGAACATATAAATGTGTAAAAAAAAAAGTTTTGAAACCATTCTGGAAGATCTCTAGTGTTTTTTCTTTAATATTTTTATGATACAGAACTTACTTTTCATGATAAATGATAAGATTTTTATGTTATATAGTGTGGAAACATTTTGACATTTGATCAAACTGTATTCAAAATAAATTTGACCAATAATTAGAGAAATAACCATCTGTTGTGCACTTAAGTACAGGCTACGCAACTTGAAAACCTGGCCATTTTGAAATATTTTAGAATTCATTTGAATAAAATTTAATCATTTTACAGAATGTTTAAAAAAGCACAAGACAATATAGGATTGGAAGCTGAGTGCTCTAAAGGGCATGACTAAATATCATAGTGTCCTCCTAATTCTCACCAAAGTTCAAAGTCCTTCACTCAGACAGGTTTTTTTTTGAGAAACTTTGTCAAACACTTGCTTAAGGTTATCTTTATTCTCCTGGTACAACAGATTCCTTCAACCCCTCGAAACTGACAGTCAAGATATAATCTTAAACAGGTCATTACACAAGATCACTACAACACTTGTCTAGATACTATAAATCTGTGCCTACCTACCATACCATGACCACACGAGGTTCCTTCTGCTGCTGGTAAAAACTTTGTCTCACATCTCTTCTTTCCCCGATAACACCACAAAGATTTACATATATCCTGTTAAACCATGTAGAAATTGATTATTGTAACTGTCATATTATAACAAACCAGGCTTTTATAAAGGGTATTAGTTTAATTGTCATAAAGTTTAGAATACATATACAATGATTTTTATGAATTTTTTAAAAATTACTACCTTCTGCATTTTAGTTGAGGAAAATTTTCTCTTTTTAAAAAATTGTTTTAGTGAAGATCTTGCATAAATAAGAAACTGTTATATGTAAAAGCCAGGATCCTCATTATAAAGATGTTATATATCTGAAATATTTGAGAGCAAGAACAGTAACACCTAGAATAATTTTATGTAACTTGTTATTTTTGTATCACTAATGTTCTAAGAAGGATTATGCCTATAGTAACATTTTCATCTAAATGACCACCTCTACATAAAGACCATTAGTCTTTCCAGGTCCTTTTTCTTCAATATTTAAGCAATTTTAACAACGCTCAATATAAAAACCTTCTGTCCATAAGAAGATCTGACGTGTTATTATTCTTTAAATCACAACGAAAAAACTTAATATAAAGCCCATCTGTCTATTCAGGCAAGTGTTTTATCACCCTTTTTTAAATAATGAAAAAAATAATAAAAAGAAAATAAATAAATAAATAAATAAATTAATAAATAAATAGATAAATAAAAAATTTAAAAATAAAATAAAATAAAATAAAAAATCAACTTAAGAGAGACCATCTGCCAATGAAATCCATATTTCTTTAATACCAAAAATGATCTTTTATATTCATGTTTTACAAGTTCTTTTCCTGAAAATAGCAGAAGAAGTATTACCTACAGACTAGAGTTACAAAAATTTACAAACCTTCCCAAAGTCATATGTACATAGTTTTGCTCTGTGACCAAACTGCCATTTACACTGTATGTCTGCGTCGTACAATTCTCCTGGTAATTTGTCTGGGAATCTTAAGGCTGCTACATGTTTTGGTTTGTCAGCCAAACAATCAGACTGAGGAGTGCTACAATAAAAATACAAAGCCTTTCCAGCAAAAATTGTTTATGGAAAAATCCATCCAAGGTACAAAACACCATTTAAAAAAGTGCAACGTAGTGTATTAATAGATTTTCATGTTAAGGTCAAAAGTATTTCAATTTTATCTTTTAATAGAGAAAATTGAGTTTAACATCCAAAAAGAATATTTCATTTAAATCAGCTATAGGTGAAGTAGTAGTAGAAATTTGGCCCTTTGCAGTGTTCCTAAGGATAATATGTAGGGGAATTAGCAGGTCAGGCATACCTTAACACAGGAAATAAAGTTTGAAGGTCTCTCCCAAGGACTTATGTATAACTTTGCTTTCTAAATGTGAAGTACTTGGGAAATATTAATCACAACAATTTTTAAGAACCTAGATCTGAAGGCTTCCAACTGTATGAAGGTAAATGAAATCATGTTAACACTGATTTATTTTTTTCTTAAGAAATTAAAGCCACATGACAGGAGGTTACTCTCGGTAATTAAGTCAAATGACAGGATTTTACTCTCGGTAATTAAGTCACATGACAGGAGGTTACTCTTGGTAATTAAGTCACATGACAGGAGGTTACTCTTGGTAATTAAGTCACATGACAGGATGTTACTCTCGGTAATTAAGTCACATGACAGGATGTTACTCTCAGTAATTAAGTCACATGACAGGAGGTTACTCTTGGTAATTAAGTCACATGACAGGAGGTTACTCTTGGTAATTAAGTCACATGACAGGATGTTACTCTCTGTAATTAAGTCACACGACAGGATGTTACTCTTGGTAATTAAGTCACATGACAGGATGTTACTCTCAGTACTTAAGTCACATGACTGATGACCAGTGGAACTGTCCATCTTAAACCATCAGGGTAGGTGACATAGTTAAACTTACTTAAGAAATCTCATCAAATAGGCTTTACTACATAGTGACCAGTGGAACTGCCCATCTTTACCCATCAGGGTGGGAGACATTATTTTTCCAGCAGATTGGGTACAGTAATTACCTTCACCATCATGAAACATTCCAAAACTACAAAATACAAAATAAAAATACTTCACAAATACATGACCAACACATGGATTTAAAAAGTAGGATGTAGAATACTAGCTGTTAAAAAACATGCAAACTAATTATAATGTAACAGATTGACACAATGTTAAAAATTATCCACTTGAATCCAATTAAATAGCAATCAAAAGA
This sequence comes from Tegillarca granosa, assembly GCA_029721355.1. Classification (NCBI taxonomy): domain Eukaryota; kingdom Metazoa; phylum Mollusca; class Bivalvia; order Arcoida; family Arcidae; genus Tegillarca; species Tegillarca granosa. Next base: position 43,240,317 of record CM056603.1, on the reverse strand, counting down.
ACCATTCTAGTAAAGGAAAACTGACTGGTATTCTGAAAATTTTTTTTTCTTCAAAAATAAGTAGATTGGATTGAGTAAAAGTATTTTTTTTTTAAATTTGTGTATTTTTGGAGGACTGTTTGTATACACCGTCAGTGATTTTATTGTCAGTGACCCCTATATATAACTTTTATTGTCTTGTTTGACTGTTTTATCATTAACTAGTATTGTTTGTGTTCACTGGTTATTGTACATGCTATTAAGTTGCAAAGTGCCTTTTGCGTTTTGAATCGTAGGAACATAATTATGTTTGCTAACTTACTTATGTCCCATTTCATGTGCTATTGTAAATGCTGTAGATAGACCTGTATCTTCATTTATAGTACAACTACGGATTCTATTACACATGCCTTCAATTGGTGCAAAACCTGAAAAATGGAGAAATAAAGATACAGTTATAATCTGTCACCTTTTATAGATATTTCTCACATTGTGATTGATTAACATACTAGTATAATATGTTCTTTCTTCTTTCAGGGCACAAAAATACATGAAATGTTTGGCAGTAAAAAGATAAATCTTAGTCCTATGGTTACTGTAAACAAACATTGGGACAAGGTTTCCAGATCACCTAGTTTAAAACGACCAAACAAATGTCCATTTGGAAGGATAAGAAATATGTTCAATAGGCCTTTGGCAGGTACCGGTAATACTGACCCTATGTAAAATGTCTAAGTTAATCTTTTGACATTGGGCTGTGTAACCTGTCAAAAAAATCTATATACCTGTAATTTCATGCTTATTACATTTTATTAGAACAGATAACAGTATTATCCTACCTAGTGTATCACAGGGAGCATTTTTATATGAACAAAGGTCCATTCCTGTTAACAATATTGCATGGTCATGTTGTCGTCCATTAGCTCCTACCAGCACAGACTGCCAGGAACAAAAACTGTTAAGAGTCTTGTCGGCATGGAAACCAATATTTAGTCCTGGCTACAACAAAAATCAATACAGAAGTTGTAAAATTAATCATAAAACTAGAGCATTATGAACAGAAAAGTACCACCCACCCACCCCCCACCCCCACACACATTCCTACAGGGTCAGATTTAAGATCTGACTAAGTGACCTTGACCTTCATAACTTAATTTGTATGCAATGCATCATTTCATGTTGGTATACATTTGTGTCAAGTTTGAGGAAAAGACATGATATTAGGATGGACAGATAGTATGACAAACAAAAATCGTGATTCTTATTGATAAATACTACTGTCCCCACCCCTTATAAAGAAAAACAATACAGTAGTGAACAATGTTTGTAATAATTGTTATATAATTATACCATGATTGGTTATTTGACTCAATGTAAATAATCAATTTTTGGTGTTAAGAACTTTTTTTCCATTTTGGTTTGAATGTCTTTCAAATACTGACCAAAAAGTAAAAAAAACTGACTCTTGATTTTAAAGAAACAACTCATGTACCTTTTCTTGTATAAAGTTCATTTTTTTCTAACAATTTGCAGTACTGATATGTTTACTAACCTCTTCACCTTCTAACAGTACAAGTCCTACCAGTACAATCTTTATGTTGTTACCGAGACTGTTATCCTTATACAGCTGAGAAACCTGGAATTATATACAACTATTTAACCAAAAATCTAAAAATTTATTCTCATGAGGAAATGAAGAAATATTTTCTACGTGATCAATGATATACAGTTTAAGCTCATCTGTATATTAAGTCCACTTTTACTCATTCTTTTGGGTGGTCTTTATACACAGGTTATACTTTACTGAGAATAAATGGCTATTTATAACCCACTTTGTGGACCATTATTACTGTATATAAAACGCTTCTTTTCTGCAATTTTAGTTTTTACTTTTTAATGATGCTTGATCTATTCCCTTTTCCCCCTTTTTCTCCTGTCTAAAGTTTTACATTCATCAAGTTAGTTCAGTACTGAGTTATATAGAGAATATTTAACAACAATTTGTTCTGCTGTTAACAAAACTATATCCTTGAGCACTAAGTTATATTTAATTCCATTCTTTGTCCCATGTGTAATCTTTAAAAATGAGTGTTACTGTATATTATTATGCTATCAGTGTTGAATTGCTTTACTCACCATATTAAACAGTGTTAGAGTATATGTTGTAATATTCTCTTCACCGTGTTTAAAGAACATATTTTTATCTACAACAACCAGAGTTTCCACTGTTTTGTCCTTATTGGTTAATTTTGGTCGTCCTTGAAACTTCCATCGGAATGGTGACCGTTTAGACACTGAATGATGGTCGGGAGTTTTCCCTATATTTTCTATTTTTGATTCAATGCTGTTTATATTTTGTGACAAAGAAGACCTTTCATCTGAAAAATATAGTTACAAGAATTATCTCCCTTTAGCAATGTTTCAACAAAGTTTTTCAGCATGTTGGGAAGAATTCCATCAAAGCACAACCAGCATCTTAAAACAGGAGTAAAATTGATATATAAAGAAAGAAGAAGCCCTCTGTGATGGTGGAAGAAAGCAGAATACCTGAAGAAAAACAATAACCTTCTGCAAGAGAACAACTGAAAAACTTTAACACTAAGATTGGGCCCAATTGGAATTAAGCCTATGTTATGAGGGCACAGTGGACTGGAAAATAGGTGTTTTGGACCACTCAGCCACAAAGACTGGATTGTCTATGGAGGTTAAAATAAAAATTTTTTGGCAAGTTTCAGAAGAAAATGAAAATATGATCTTTGACAGATGAAAGTCTTTTAAATTCTTTAAATATTAAATAGTGAATGCTAATATATGTTGTTTCAACATGATGATACCTCTATCTGAATTTCCACAATACTGTTTCTGACTCTGACCTAGTGTTGACCTTTTATATAATTTATGTGGATGACCTTTGGCATTTTTGAATTTATATCTTTCTAATGGTTCTATGATGTAATCTTCTTCAGCAGTTCTAATTATCCCAGTCTGAAACAAGACAAAATATTTTATTATTACAAACAGAAATTCATATAATTAATTAATTTTCTAATAATAATACTACCAGTAAAAGATTTTCTCTAGTTACCCTGCAGATCTAAATTCTGTGAATGAATGAATGAATAAAAAGTTATGGATGGATGAATGAAGAAATGAATGGAAAGCTATGGATGAATGAATGAATGAATGAATGAAAGAATGAATGAATAGAAAGCTTTGGATAAATGAATGAATGAATATTGAATAGAAAGCTTTGGATAAATGAAATAATGAATGAATGAATGAATGAATGAATGAATGAATGAATGAATGAAAAGCTACGGATTAATGACTAAATGAATAAATGAATGAATGAATAGAAAGCTTTGGATGAATAAATGAATGAATGAATGAACCAACGAATGAATGGATGAATGAATGAAAGAATGAATGAATGAATGAATGAACCAACGAATGAATGGATGAAAGAATGTAGGGAGAGCTGGATAGATGTACATTTTATTTGGTTGATCAGTATTGATGTGATAAATTATAATTTTGACTGCTTTCTGAGAGTTCTAGTGTAGCCCTTTAACAACCTTTTCAACATTTTCAGACAGACATGTAATTTGTAATTATAACCTTAAATGTGAGTTAATATAACAGTGAGGTACTTTGTAAATGTCAATCAAATCATCATTCTCACCATGTGTCGTCTGTAAGTAATGATGTTTAACAATCTGATCATTATGTCATAAATTTGGCTGAAGTTTATGTAATGATGTTTAACAATCTGATCATTATGTTATAAATTTATGTTTAAATGCTTCAACTATTGCTATAAATCATTAATTAATTTTCCTGATTTTTGTGATATAAATATCCTGTTAACTTTTTACTCTTCTTTTTCTATTGCAATGTTTCAGGTCAATATTCTATTGTATTTGTCCACTGACCACATCCAAATTCATTCAGTTGAATCTTAATTATTTCTTAGTAAAGTATTGGGGAACATGATAAACCCAGTCAATGATGACAATGATGAACAGAGTCTATAATGACAATGATGAACACAGTCAATGATGACAATGATGAACACAGTTTATAATGACAATGATGAACACAGTCTATGATGACAATTATGAACACAGTCTATAATGGCAATAATGAACACAGTCTATGATGACAATGATATACACAGTCTATAATGACAATGATGAACACAGTCTATGATGACAATGATGAACACAGTCTATGATGACAATGATGAACATAGTCTATGATGACAATGATATACACAGTCTATAATGACAATGTTGAACACAGTCTATGATGACAATGATATACACAGTCTATAATGACAATGATATACACAGTCTATAATGACAATGATGAACATAGTCTATAATGACAATGATGAACACAGTTATGATGACAATGACAACACAGTCAATAATGACAATGATGAACACAGTCTATGATGACAATGATGAACACAGTCTATAATGACAATGATGAACATAGTCTATGATGACAATGATATACACAGTCTATAATGACAATGTTGAACACAGTCTATGATGACAATGATGAACACAGTCTATAATGGCAATAATGAACACAGTCTATAATGGCAATAATAAACACAATCTATGGTGGCAATGATGAACACAGTCTATGATGACAATGATGAACACAGTGTATGATGGCAGTGATGAACACAGTCTATAATGACAATGACGAACACAGTCTATAATGACAATGATGAACACAGTCTATTATGACAATGATGAACATAGTCTATTATGACAATGATGAACACAGTCTATGATGACAATGATGAACACAGTCTTTGATGACAATGATGAACACAGTCTATGATGACAATGATGAACACAGTGTATGATGGCAGTGATGAACACAGTCTATAATGACAATGACGAACACAGTCTATAATGACAATGATGAACACAGTCTATTATGACAATGATGAACATAGTCTATTATGACAATGATGAACACAGTCTATGATGACAATGATGAACACAGTCTTTGATGACAATGATGAACACAGTCTATAATGACATGATCAACATAGTCTATTATGACAATGATGAACACAGTCTATGATGACAACGATGAACACAGTCTATGATGACACTGATGAACCCAGTCTATGATGACATGATCAACACAGTCTATGATGACAATGATAAACACAGTCTGTGATGACAATGATTAATGCAGTCTATGATGACAATGATGAACGCAGTCTTTGATGACAATGATCAACACAATCTATGATGACAATGATGAACACATTCTATGATGACATTGATGAACACAGTCTATGATGACAATGATGAACACAATCTATGATGACAATGATGAACACAGTCTATGATGACAATGATGAACACAGTCTATGATGACAATGATGAACACAATCTATGATGACAATGATGAACACAGTCTATGATGACAATGATGAACACAGTCTATGATGACAATGATGAACACAGTCTATGATAGCAATGATGAACAAAGTCTATGATGACAATGATGAACACAGTGTATGATGGCAATGATGAACACAGTCTATGATGACACTGATGAACAAAGTCTATGATGACAATGATGAACACAATCTATGATGACAATGATGAACACAGTCTATGATGACACTGATGAACCCAGTCTATGATGACATTGATGAACACAGTCTATGATGACAATGATGAACACAGTGTATGATGACAATGATGAACACAGTCTATGATAATAATGATGAACACAGTCTATGATGACACTGATGAACAAAGTCTATGATGACAATGATATACACATTCTATGATGACATTGATGAACACAGTCTATGATGACAATGATGAACACAATCTATGATGACATTGATGAACACAGTCTATGATGACAATGATGAACACAATCTATGATGACAATGATGAACACAGTGTATGATGACAATGATGAACACAGTCTATGATGACAATGATGAACACAGTCTTTGATGACAATGATATACACATTCTATGATGACACTGATGAACACAGTCTATGATGACAATGATGAACACATTCTATGATGACATTGATGAACACAGTCTATGATGACAATGATGAACACAATCTATGATGACAATGATGAACACAGTGTATGATGGCAATGATGAACACAGTCTATGATAGCAATGATGAACACAGTCTATGATGGCAATGATGAACACAGTCTATGATGACAATGATGAACACAGTCTATGATGACAATGATATACACAGTCTATAATGACAATGATGAACACAGTCTATGATAGCAATGATGAACACAGTCTATAATGACAATGATGAACACAGTCTATGATGACAATAATGAACACAGTCTATGATGACACTGATGAACATAGTCTTTGATGACACTGATGAACACATTCTATGATGACAAGATTAATTAAACACATTAATTTTTATTAAAAATAACATTAACCTTTAGAATGGTTTCTTTTAATTCAATCATTGTGCTTTTTATGTTTTCAATACATCATTTAAGAAATGGAGAATGATGAATAAAAAAGTCACTGATTTTGAATGGTTAATAACTGCTGACAATGATTTTTCCACAGCAAAATAAATTCAAAGAATCTCAAAAATCTCAGCAGTAGTATTTCACCATTAGCTTTATTAACAATCTAAACATCTGACTGGTGTTTAACTCACCAATATTCCACATCACTTAAAGATGACTGTGACAAAACTGAAGTTAGAACAAATTATGATACTATTTCACAATGTGAGAGGAGACTAGGTCTGAAATCTGATGCCATAAAAACAACTGTCTGCTTTTAATTTAATTTGTACAATCAATAGAAATGTCTTGTTCTCTGATGTGAGAATGCAAGGAACATTTTGACATTTGGGTACAAAAATCAAAGATTTTTAAGAAGACACAAAGACAGCCTTGGTAGAGCATTGTCCTTACATGCAATAAGTAACAAGTTGTTGGTGGCAATGCTGTTTAACATGACATCAGCAATTTGATACCTATTAAGACAAGAGCAAGTTAACTTATCTGTAACTGGATTGCTTAAAGAACAAATTCATATATGCATGAAATATGTGTTTCACGGTCTGCCTTGTATAAACACTTATTCAGGGAGACTTTTATGTGCTAACTCAAAGATTTGATCAATATAAAGCAGACAAGCATACAACTTCAATGAGAATGATTGAACCAGTCAATACTCTGTCAAAAGTGAACCAGTCAATACTCTGTCAATAATGAACCAGTCAATACTCTGTAAATAGTGAACCAGTCAATACTCTGTCGATAGTGAACCAGTCAATACTCTGTAAATAGTGAACCAGTCAATACTCTGCCATTAGTGAACCAGTCAATACTCTGTCAATAGTGAACCAGTCAATACTCTGTAAATAGTGAACCAGTCAATACTCTGTCAATAGTGAACCAGTCAATACTCTGTCAATAGTGAACCAGTCAATACTCTGTCAATAGTGAACCAGTCAATACTCTGTCAATAGTTTACCAGTCAATACTCTGTCAATAGTGAACCAGTCAATACTCTGTCAATAGATAACCAGTCAATACTCTGTCAATAGTGAACCAGTCAATACTCTGTCGATAGTGAACCAGTCAATACTCTGTCAATAGTGAACCAGAATAGTGAACCAGTCAATACTCTGTCAATAGTGAACCAGTCAATACTCTGTAAATAGTTAACCAGTCAATACTCTGTCAATAGTGAACCAGTCAATACTCTGTAAATAGTTAACCAGTCAATACTCTGTCAATAGTGAACCAGTCAATACTCTGTCAATAGATAACAAGTCAATACTCTGTCAATAGTGAACCAGTCAATACTCTGTCGATAGTGAACCAGTCAATACTCTGTCAATAGTGAACCAGAATAGTGAACCAGTCAATACTCTGTCAATAGTGAACCAGTCAATACTCTGTCAATAGTGAACCAGTCAATACTCTGCCAATAGTGAACCAGTCAATACTCTGTCAATAGATAACCAGTCAATACTCTGTTAATTAATGCAAAGTGCAAGGCAAACAAGCAGTATCTCAAATTTTAAAGTTATATAATTATATCAAGGCCAGAATTCCAACCTATATCCTCCTGCTTTCAAGAATGATGAGTGCTTTCACCTCTTAGCCACCCAGTTTGAAATGTAAAGGCGCAGCTATTGTTATCATTATGAGTACAATTTTTCTTAGCCAATCTTGAATCAAATACTGTAAAAATGAAATGATCTTTTATAGAATGCATAAATCATTTTAGATCCTCTTTTCTCCCTCCAAGTTGATAGATGTGCACTCTGGTTGGAGTCAAATTATCAAAGAGATCCATTATCATACAATTATGATAACACACAAAGTGCAGTAATTGTTATGACATCAGGTGTATTGCCCTGAGCGACTCACAGTTAATCGTTCAGTACAATAACTACCTATGGTACAACTCAATCGTTTAATCTTCAAAGCCTTTATCATTACATCAGTGCCCTATTTCCACCTGTGATCTCATGTCATTTGCACCTGACAATTTTATATGTACATACATATATATATCTATATCTATACATATATATATCTATATCTATATATATATATATATATATATATATATATATATATATATATATATAATTTATTCTTTTGAAATTTGCTCTTTTTTCTATTAGAACATTACAAATTAGACTGTAAAATTTACTTGTGTTCTTTTGAAACTTTTTTTTTTCACTCAAAGCATGAATCTCCTGTAAAGTAAACTGTACTGCTTCAACCCTTCATATCAATAAATTATTATTTTCTTATTTTCATTTTTCCCTGATCATAGACAAAAGAAAAATTAAAGTAAATAAACAATATTATTTGTATATTACAATTTACATCAAACAGATCACATGTAAATATATGTTGAGTTGTTTTCTCAATCAGTTCAAGCAATTTAATTTTTTGGAATTATGAGTTGATTGAGTAATGGGGTACCATCCCCATGTCAAGATTCTTTCACATATATTGAGGTGGTCTTTTCTGCAATGGATTAGGAAACCATAGTTCGATTAGAAAACTACAGAACTCTAACAAGAAAACATAAAATATTCTCCAATGAGGATTTGTCCGAGTCAGATTTAAATCTAGGGTGTTAAAATATTGCTTTAAAACAAACCTGAATATAATCACTGACGTTAAATTCAAGTCAAACATGTTTCTAAACATTATAAGATATACAGTTGTTTAGCAGCCCAGTGTACCCAGATAGATAAATGTACCCAGAGAAGGATATAAGTACCCAGACAAAGATACATGTACCCTGGCAAAGATACATGTACCCAGACAAGGATATATGTTCCTAGACAAAGATATATGGACCCAGACAAGAATATATGTACCCAGACAAAGATATTTCTACCCTGAAAATATATGTATCCTGACAAGATACATGTACCCTGACAAAGATACATGTACCCTGACAAATATATATATGTACCCAGACAAAGATATATGTACCAAGACAAAGATACCTGTACCCAGACAAAGACACATGTACCCAAAAATATGTGTACAAGACAAAGATATATGTACCCTGAAAATATATGTATCCTAACGAGGTACATGTACCCTGACAAAGATATATGCACCCAGACAAAGAAACATGTACCCAGACAAATATATATGTACCCAAAAATATGTGTACAAGACAAAGATATATATACCCTGAAAATATATGTATACTAACAAGATATGTATACCCTGACAAAATGTGTGTAGCCAGACAAATCTGTATGTTTGTTCTGAGCCACTTAAGAGTTACCTCCCTTATATATTCTACTACATTGCATGTGTTTATGTATCTTGGCAGATTTTCTGACAAAGCTCTATATATACATCTTTGCAGGTTAAGCAATCCCTATCATAGAAATTTCCTTAAAAGGTGACCAACCAGTACGTAATCTATAAGTTAAATGGAAGGCAGAAAACACTTTAATATTTAACATATTATAATGATTTTAAGTGAACGACCTGATGTGATGTATTAATATGATGACTTATTAATCACTGACATATCTGATGTGATGTATTAATATGATGACTTATTAATCACTGACATATCTGATGTGATGTATAAATATGACTTATTAATCTTTGACATGTCTGATGTGATGTATTAATATGATGACTTATTAATCACTGACATATCTGATGTGATGTATTAATATGATGACTTATTAATCACTGACATATCTGATGTGATGTATAAATATGATGACTTATTAATCTTTGACATATCTGATGTGATGTATTAATATGATGACTTATTAATCTTTGACATGTCTGAAGTGATGTATTGATATGATGACTTATTCATCTTTGACATATCTGATGTGATGTATTAATATGATGACTTATTAATCACTGACATATCTGATGTGATGTATTAATATGATGACTTATTAATCACTGACATATCTGATGTGATGTATTAATATGATGACTTATTAATCACTGACATATCTGATGTGATGTATTGATATGATGACTTATTAATCACTGACATGTCTGATGTGATGTATTATTAATCTTTGACATATCTGATGTGATGTATAAATATGATGACTTATTAATCATTGACATGTCTGATGTGATGTATTAATATTATGACTTATTTATCACTGACATATCTGATGTGATGTATAAATATGATGACTTATTAATCTTTGACATATCTGATGTGATGTATTAATATGATGACTTATTAATCTTTGACATATCTGATGTGATGTATTAATATGATGGCTTATTAATCTTTGACATGTCTGATGTGATGTATTAATATGATGACTTATTAATTTTTGACATATCTGATGTGATGTATTAATATTATGACTTATTAATCACTGACATATCTGATGTGATGTATTAATATTATGACTTATTAATCACTGACATATCTGATGTGATGTATTAATATGATGACTTATTAATCACTGACATATCTGATGTGATGTATTAATATGATGACTTATTAATCACTGACATATCTGATGTGATGTATAAATATGATGACTTATTAATCTTTGACATATCTGATGTGATGTATTAATATGATGACTTATTAATCACTGACATATCTGATGTGATGTATTAATATGATGACTTATTAATCACTGACATATCTGATGTGATGTATTAATATGATGACTTATTAATCTTTGACATATCTGATGTGATGTATTTATATGATGACTTATTAATCACTGACATATCTGATGTGATGTATTTATATGATGACTTATTAATCACTGACATATCTGATGTGATATATTAATATGATGACTTATTAATCACTGACATATCTGATGTGATGTATTATTAATCTTTGACATGTCTGATGTGATGTATTAATATGATGACTTATTAATCTTTGACATGTCTGATGTGATGTATTAATATTATGACTTATTAATCACTGACATATCTGATGTGATGTATAAATATGATGACTTATTAATCTTTGACATATCTGATGTGATGTATTAATATGATGACATATTAATCACTGACATATCTGATGTGATGTATAAATATGATGACTTATTAATCTTTGACATATCTGATGTGATGTATTAATATTATGACTTATTAATCACTGACATATCTGATGTGATGTATAAATATGATGACTTATTAATCTTTGACATGTCTGATGTGAAATATTAATATGATGACTTATTAATCTTTGACATATCTGATGTGATGTATTAATATGATGACTTATTAATCTTTGACATGTCTGATGTGATGTATTAATATGATGACTTATTAATCACTGACATATCTGATGTGATGTATTAATATGATGACTTATTAATCTTTGACATATCTGATGTGATGTATTAATATGATGACTTATTAATCACTGACATATCTGATGTGATGTATTAATATGATGACATATTAATCACTGACATATCTGATGTGATGTATAAATATGATGACTTATTAATCTTTGACATATCTGATGTGATGTATTAATATTATGACTTATTAATCACTGACATATCTGATGTGATGTATAAATATGATGACTTATTAATCTTTGACATGTCTGATGTGAAATATTAATATGATGACTTATTAATCTTTGACATATCTGATGTGATGTATTAATATGATGACTTATTAATCTTTGACATGTCTGATGTGATGTATTAATATGATGACTTATTAATCACTGACATATCTGATGTGTTGTATTAATATGATGACTTATTAATCTTTGACATATCTGATGTGATGTATTAATATGATGACTTATTAATCACTGACATATCTGATGTGATGTATTAATATGATGACTTATTCATCACTGACATATCTGATGTGATGTATTAATATGATGACTTATTAATCTTTGACATATCTGATGTGATGTATTAATATGATGACTAATTAATCACTGACATATCTGATGTGATGTATTAATATGACTTATTAATCACTGACATATCTGATGTGATGTATTAATATGATGACTTATTAATCACTGACATATCTGATGTGATGTATTAATATGATGACTTATTAATCACTGACATGTCTGATGTGATGTATAAATATGATGACTTATTAATCTTTGACATATCTGATGTGATGTATTAATATGATGACTTATTAATCTTTGACATATCTGATGTGATGTATTAATATGATGACTAATTAATCTTTGACATATCTGATGTGATGTATTAATATGATGACTTATTAATCACTGACATATCTGATGTGATGTATTAATATGATGACTTATTAATCACTGACATGTCTGATGTGATGTATTAATATGATGACTAATTAATCTTTGACATATTTGATGTGATGTATTAATATGATGACTTATTCATCACTGACATATCTGATGTGTTGTATTAATATGATGACTTATTAATCACTGACATATCTGATGTGATGTATTAATATGATGACTAATTAATCTTTGACCTATTGATGTGATGTATTAATATGATGACTTATTCATCACTGACATATCTGATGTGATGTATTAATATGATGACTTATTCATCACTGACATATCTGATTTGATGTATTAATATGATGACTTATTCATCTTTGACATATCTGATGTGATGTTAATATGATGACTTATTCATCTTTGACATATCTGATGTGATGTATTAATATGATGACTTATTAATCACTGACATATCTGATGTGATGTATTAATATGATGACTTATTAATCACTGACATATCTTATGTAATGTATTAATATGATGACTTATTCATCTTTGACATGACAAATATAAACCAGTTCTATGAAATATTGAAGAAAAAAAATCATTTTTAATTTTAAACTTTAAGATTAATGTACATAATTTATTCTTTTAAGATTACAGGTGCTTTAAAACAGAAAAATTGTCACATCTGTTATAAAATTACTCATGTTGTATTTACTACATTGTATAACATAATCAGTCCACACCACTCAACTCTATTTTTCAGCAAAGCCTCAGTATCAAAATGGTCTACGGTATTGGCTTACAGTTCACAGCACCTCACCACTTCTAAATGAATGTTCTAGTTTGAGAAGTGTGGTAAGTTCCCAGTTAAATGTCAGTGGTTTTCTCAAAGTACTCCAGTTTTTTTTTTACCTAGATCTCATTGGTTTTATATAATTGAAAGATGTTTGACAGGGGCAAAAAACACAGATTCTTCACTTCAATCTATCACTAGAATCATTTCTAAACCAGGTATATGATTAAGAAAAAGGAACAAATGTAACAAAAATCAACCATGGGACTGAAGAAATATAGACTTTATAGACGGGTGGTCTTTTTACTGAATTTTTTGTGTTTTAGCATATGAAGCAAAGGGACTTAACCCGAACCTTGGAAAAAGGGACTTAACCCTAACCCTGAAAAAGGGACTTAACCCTAACCCTGAAAAAAGGGACTTAACCCTAACCCTAACCCACTAACTGAACAAATGGTCTTCATTTGAAGGTGGTTGTTATAGCAGATTTAATCTACATCCAAATGTCTCCAAAACTTTGATATACTTCCATCATTTTGAAAAACTATTAATCAAGGTTTGTTAATGAAATGTTATTCTTTCAGTACTCCAAGTACTTTGCTTATTTTACCTTCCTTTATAATACCGGTATGTGAAATCATTTTTTTTTTGGTCCAATTTTTGTTGGTCTCAGAAATAATAATATTTTGTGTCATTGCTAATTTGTGGTCTGTGGTTTCCATATGTTAAGTTTGTATTAAATTTTATATACATGTAAATTTATAGGTCAAGGTACCCATGAAAACAATGAAATTTACATAGGACATGACGAAAATTAATGATATCACAAGAAATGAGTAACATCTTTGTTTTATACTACTGATGACTAAATTATATAATAAATAACAAATAATGAATTACATAATAAATAAAACATTATTAATAACACGCTATAAATTATATAAATTTTACAACTTTTATTATACTTTTTTATTTTGACACTTAATTCATCAGTATAAATTTTAGGTTTTTAATTCACAAAAATCACAAATTTAACCAGTCCAACAATTCATCATAAAAGGTTTTATTTTTTTAAATATTAATTATTTATATTTAAAATTGAAGAAATCTTTTAAATAAAACTTAATTGAACCCTGCATATATCAAACCTTATCAAATCTAAACCCTGAATATAGCAAGTCTGAGCCAGACTTTGACAATATTGACATCAGGTTTGAATTGAACTCTGCATATATCAAACCTTATCAAATCTAAACCCTGAAAATAGCAAAAGTCTGAGCCAAACCTTGACAATATTGACACCAGGTTTGAATTGAACTCTGCATATATCAAACCTTATCAAATTTTAACCCTGAATAATTAGCAAGTCTAAACCAAACCTTGACAATATTGACACCAAGTTTAAATTGAACCCTGCATATATCAGACCTTATCAAATTTTAACCCTGAATAATTAGCAAGTCTAAACCAAACCTTGACAATATTGACACCAAGTTTAAATTGAACCCTGCATTAATCAAACCCTATCAAATCTTAACCCTGAATATAGCAAAAGTCTGAGCCAAACCTTGACAATATTGACACCAGGTTTGAATTGAACTCTGCATATATCAAACCTTATCAAATCTAAACCCTGAATATAGCAAAAGTCTGAGCCAAACCTTGACAATATTGACATCAGGTTTGAATTGAACTCTGCATATATCAAACCTTATCAAATCTAAACCCTGAAAATAGCAAAAGTCTGAGCCAAACCTTGACAATATTGACACCAGGTTTGAATTGAACTCTGCATATATCAAACCTTATCAAATTTTAACCCTGAATAATTAGCAAGTCTAAACCAAACCTTGACAATATTGACACCAAGTTTAAATTGAACCCTGCATATATCAAACCCTATCAAATTTTAACCCTGAATAATTAGCAAGTCTAAACCAAACCTTGACAATATTGACACCAGGTTTGAATTGAACCCTGCATATATCAAACCCTATCAAATTTTAACCCTGAATATAGCAAGTCTAAACCAAACCTTGACAATATTGACACCAGGTTTGAATTGAACTCTGCATATATCAAACCCTATCAAATCTTAACCCTGAATATAGCAAAAGTCTGAGCCAAACCTTGACAATATTGACATCAGGTTTGAATTGAACTCTGCATATATCAAACCTTATCAAATCTAAACCCTGAAAATAGCAAAAGTCTGAGCCAAACCTTGACAATATTGACACCAAGTTTAAATTGAACCCTGCATATATCAAACCCTATCAAATCTTAACCCTGAATATAGCAAGTCTAAACCAAACCTTGACAATATTGACACCAGATTTGAATTGAACCCTGCATATATCAAACCCTATCAAATCTTAACCTTGAATATAGCAAGTCTAAACCAAACCTTGACAATATTGACACCAGATTTGAATTGAACCCTGCATATATCAAACCCTATCAAATCTTAACCTTGAATATAGCAAGTCTAAACCAAACCTTGACAATATTGACACCAGGTTTGAATTGAACTCTGCATATATCAAACCTTATCAAATCTTAACCCTGAAAATAGCAAAAGTCTGAGCCAAACCTTGACAATATTGACACCAAGTTTAAATTGAACCCTGCATTAATCAAACCCTATCAAATCTTAACCCTGAATATAGCAAAAGTCTGAGCCAAACCTTGACAATATTGACATCAGGTTTGAATTGAACTCTGCATATATCAAACCTTATCAAATCTAAACTCTGAAAATAGCAAAAGTCTGAGCCAAACCTTGACAATATTGGCACCAGGTTTGAATTGAACTCTGCATATATCAAACCTTATCAAATCTAAACCCTGAAAATAGCAAAAGTCTGAGCCAAACCTTGACAATATTGACACCAAGTTTAAATTGAACCCTGCATTAATCAAACCCTATCAAATCTTAACCCTGAATATAGCAAAAGTCTGAGCCAAACCTTGACAATATTGACACCAGGTTTAAATTGAACCCTGCATATATCAAACCCTATCAAATCTTAACCCTGAATATAGCAAGTCTAAACCAAACCTTGACAATATTGACACCAGGTTTGAATTGAACCCTGCATATATCAAACCCTATCAAATCTTAACCCTGAATATAGCAAGTCTAAACCAAACCTTGACAATATTGACACCAGGTTTGAATTGAACCAAACCAGTTTTTTCAACCAAACCAGATCTGACATGAAAAAATCTTGACTAGGGAAAAAACTTCCATAAAAATATGTACTTCACTTAACTCTTCTTTGTTAAGTTTAATTAGTTTTTATATACAGTTGAATCTCGTTATCTCGAACTCCGCGGGGAAATGCAAAAAGTTCGACTTATCCGAAGTTCGAGATAAACGATGTGAAAAAAAAATGGCAAAAGAGGGGGGTAACTCGTACAGACCTATCGGAAGTCACTTCCGGTATTATGTAATGCTTATGTCGACAAAATTCTCAGTATTTACAGATGCCTCTTATCTCTTTTAATACGTGATAAGCAAGTCGGTTACAAAATAGTGTCGACAATGTTCATTTTCAAGTATTGTGAGACAGTATTCAAGTACAATTTTATTCATAAGTATATCTGTATACCGCTGACAAGTACATGGACTATGTTGCTTTCCAGGTACAAAATATTGTTTACTGTTTTTTTTAATAAAAGTGAAATACGTGTGTTAAGTACATTTGTTTTCAGCTACAATGTTGCAGCTGTAAGAATGAAAATTTAAAAAAATTATAATCGCCTCATACTTTACATCATACGATTTTGTGTCTAATTTTCGTTTTACCTCCCCTTTACCCACTACGGTAGCTGATCCAGTTATCCCCCCAGATTAAATACTGAATCCTTTGCTGGATTTCTCAGCCGAGTTCAAAAACTTGACTATCCCCCCAGTACTAGGACCGGGTCCTTCATCCAGTTTATTTGTAGCAAGTTCACTTAATGACATGTTAAAACGCATTTTGTTTTATAAGATTTTCTTTATTTACTCAAAATCTGTCAATAACTGATAACACTATTGTATTTTACCGACAAACTACGAGTCCGTTTTGTTCCGCATTCCGGTTTCGCTTTGTGTACTTTAATCACCCCAAGCTTCCGGTTGTTTTGATTGATGTTCACATCACACAACCACTATGTTAAGCTTGGCAGTAATTAAAACACCCGTTAATCTTCTTGATGGTTTATTTGTTTATGCAACGATAATAATTAACGGATTAAAGAAATCAGAAGGTCAGTGCAGTTTAATAATAATGAATGTATTGGTTTTAAATCAAGAATGCCGAAAGTCACTAGATTTTTAAAATTAATTAAATCTTCCAAAAAATATTTTCTTAAAATTTTTGTTCGAGTTAAGGAATGTTATTTTTCTAGGATTTTCATTCATTGGGACGAAAAATTTGTTCGACATATCCGGAAATTCGAAATAGTCGAGTTCGAGATAACCGGAGTTATTTTAGTTAAATAAAGAACAATTCTGTCCGGACTTTTTCTAAAAGTTCGACTTATCCGAAAGTTCGAGATATCCGTGTTCGAGATAACGAGATTCAACTGTACCAGTATTAATTAAGCCAATAAGTGTCTGCAATAAATGAACAAAAAAAAAAAAAAAAAAAAAACCAAACAAAAAAATGATTTTTTTTAGATAGAAAATATAAGAAGTCACAAACTTAATTTATGATTTACAAATGATGAAAATTAATAATTACACTAATTTATATTTCATGTTTAAATGTGGACAGACTTTATAAATAAATATATCTGTATGTAACAGTCAGATTAAGTGTCTATATGCCCTGTGTATTTTTATGTTAAATTAAAGCTGTTTTTTATGGTCCAATTTTGGTCACTTTGTAACAAGTTAACTCTCTAATCCAATTAAAATGTTATATATTATATATATCCATCAGTTCACTCCGCTGACATATATGTACATGTATATGATATATATATATTTTAATGGATGTTGGGATATTCATTACTGCTGACATGTTTTAGATTAGTTACTAAACATACTTTACTACATAAACTGTCAACTTTTTTATGTTTTACAAATTAAAAACAGAAGTTAGATTGAGTAACAAGATACTTGTTAATGTCAAAAAGATCAGCTATATTAACCTGAAAACAACTGTAGCGGGACTGAGCTAGTCGTGGTGTTTGTGTATATAGTAGGTACAATAAAGTGATTTACTGCCAGACTATCTGGTCCGGATCTTTTAGCCTTGTGGTAGAGCGTTCGCTTATCACCCAGAAGGCTGGGTTCGATCCTCAGCCGGGAACTTGGTGTTTTCTCCCTCCTGTTACACAACAAGGGCAAGGTAGATAACTCATGGTCATGGATACACACTATAATTAAATAACAACATGCTGAACAAGTCCATAATTTAATTACAGACTGTAGCATGCAGTTTGTATAGATTCAAATACATTTGTGTCATTTTTAATTCCTCGTTAATTATTAGTTCAGCAAATTTTTTTAATCAAAATATTTAACAAACTTTAATATCTCATTAACTTAGAAAATTCAAATGTTTCTCCACAGTAAAACCTTGTAATAAAGTCCCTCAGTAACTCTGCCACTTAAATGCCACATAACAATCTCATTATATTGCCTTGTTATAATGTCCCTCAGTAACTCAGCCACTTAAATGCCACATAACAATGTCATTATATTGCCTTGTTATAATGTCCCTCAGTAACTCAGCCACTTAAATGCCACATAACAATCTCATTATATTGCCTTGTTATAATGTCCCTCAGTAACTCAGCCACTTAAATGCCACATAACAATCTCATTATATTGCCTTGTTATAATGTCCCTCAGTAACTCAGCCACTTAAATGCCACATAACAATCTCATTATATTGCCTTGTTTTAATGTCCCTCAGTAACTCAGCCACTTAAATGCCACATAACAATGTCATTATATTGCCTTGTTTTAATGTCCCTCAGTAACTCAGCCACTTAAATGCCACATAACAATCTCATTATATTGCCTTGTTATAATGTCCCTCAGTAACTCTGCCACTTAAATGCCACATAACAATGTCATTATATTGCCTTGTTTTAATGTCCCTCAGTAACTCAGCCACTTAAATGCCACATAACAATCTCATTATATTGCCTTGTTATAATGTCCCTCAGTAACTCTGCCACTTAAATGCCACATAACAATCTCATTATATTGCCTTGTTATTATGTCCCTCAGTAACTCTGCCACTTAAATGCCACATAACAATCTCATTATATTGCCTTGTTATTATGTCCCTCAGTAACTCTGCCACTTAAATGCCACATAACAATCTCATTATATTGCCTTGTTATTATGTCCCTCAGTAACTCTGCCACTTAAATGCCACATAACAATCTCATTATATTGCCTTGTTATTATGTCCCTCAGTAACTCAGCCACTTAAATGACACATAACAATCTCATTATATTGCCTTGTTATTATGTCCCTCAGTAACTCTGCCACTTAAATGCCACATAACAATCTCATTATATTGCCTTGTTATAATGTCCCTCAGTAACTCTGCCACTTAAATGCCACATAACAATCTCATTATATTGCCTTGTTATTATGTCCCTCAGTAACTCTGC
The DNA here is from genome assembly GCA_029721355.1 of Tegillarca granosa. Taxonomy (NCBI): domain Eukaryota; kingdom Metazoa; phylum Mollusca; class Bivalvia; order Arcoida; family Arcidae; genus Tegillarca; species Tegillarca granosa. The sequence goes on along the minus strand of CM056603.1, from coordinate 43,220,138 downwards.
CACTTAAATGCCACATAACAATCTCATTATATTGCCTTGTTATTATGTCCCTCAGTAACTCAGCCACTTAAATGCCACATAACAATCTCATTATATTGCCTTGTTATTATGTCCCTCAGTAACTCTGCCACTTAAATGCCACATAACAATCTCATTATATTGCCTTGTTATAATGTCCCTCAGTAACTCTGCCACTTAAATGCCACATAACAATCTCATTATATTGCCTTGTTATTATGTCCCTCAGTAACTCTGCCACTTAAATGCCACATAACAATCTCATTATATTGCCTTGTTATAATGTCCCTCAGTAACTCTGCCACTTAAATGCCACATAACAATCTCATTATATTGCCTTGTTATAATGTCCCTCAGTAACTCTGCCACTTAAATGCCACATAACAATCTCATTATATTGCCTTGTTATAATGTCCCTCAGTAACTCTGCCACTTAAATGCCACATAACAATCTCATTATATTGCCTTGTTATAATGTCCCTCAGTAACTCAGCCACTTAAATGCCACATAACAATCTCATTATATTGCCTTGTTTTAATGTCCCTCAGTAACTCAGCCACTTAAATGCCACATAACAATATCATTATATTGCCTTGTTATAATGTCCCTCAGTAACTCAGCCACTTAAATGCCACATAACAATCTCATTATATTGCCTTGTTATAATGTCCCTCAGTAACTCAGCCACTTAAATGCCACATAACAATGTCATTATATTGCCTTGTTTTCTTTCCTAACTCACTTATAATGTCACAGCATTAAAAATGAAGTCCAAAAGTCTGTTGTTTCTCTTAATTATCTTAGATTTGTAACTAAACCCCTTTATAACAATAAGAATTGTCTTTAAACAAATAGTGGCAATGAAGTTTTACTGTAAATATATTTAAATTTCTGATGATTTGAATATTGGTTTTTTTTCATTACCAAGCATAAATCTCTAGGTTATTAGGTTAGTTAATTTGCAAAGTACTTGTTGCATAATTGTTGGAGATAAAACCCTGGGTGGGTCTGAAAAAAAAACCCCTGAAAACAAGTACACAAAGTGACCATTCTTACACCATGTATACAGAATTTACAAATAAAAGTCACATGGATTTTAGAATTTAGCTTCAAAATTAATGCCCCTTAGTAAACATTATCCTATGCTGACTGCAAAAAGTCATTTTTGCGGGGAAGGGGGGGGGGGGGCTTTTGAAATATAGCTGGTGGCAACTAGATATAAGTCAAATGTATTTTATTGGAATGTAAAAACAAATTCAATCTATCCATCTACCCAACAACCACCCATCCAAACACTCACTAATCCATCCACCCATCAATCAATCCACGCACCACCCATCCTTCCATCTATCCATCCACCACCCATCTTTCCATCCACCCACCCACCATCCATCCATCTATCATCCATCCATACACTCTGCACCCATCTATCCATTCACCCAACCACCCTTCATCCATCTTAACCCCCCACCCATCCAAAAACCCACCAACCCATCATCCATCCATCCATCCACCAACCCACCTATCATCCATTCATTTTCATTGATCCTAACAGCTTTCATTGGTTAATGATTAATGTTACAAACTTGAACTTCTGGATGATATACTTATATTTAACATTGAATTGATACAGTACTGTGAGCATGTATACCAGTATATATAATAATGATAAATTGACTTGTAAATTTACAGTCATTTGACATATCCTCTGACCACATCAAAGTAATATTGATATGGTTTATAGGTAAGTTTCCCACCTGTCTCTTTTTAAAATTTGTATCATGTCCTGATAATTATATAATAACAAAGCAGTAACAATGTGTACCTGTATGAGTCATATATGCAAATAAATACAGCAAAATTAAGGTCACTCAACACACTTAGGAACTTTTTTATCAACTTAACTTTCAGATCAGTCTATATATAGAATTTCCTTCACTGTTATAATAATTTATTTTAGTAAATTTTAACTTATATTAAACACATAAAAATATATAAGAAGTTAAAGGTTGTGGGTCTCTATAGTATATAAATACATAAATTATAAAAGTTTAAAGTCTCCTAACTGACCTTAACTTTTAAAATGAAAAGATTGACAAAAGTGCTAAAAGAAAGTTGTCAAGTTTTAAGTTGTACTCATTAACTTTTATGTTTTTATTTTTAAGGCCACATTATGTCACCATTATTATAACATCTTTTTTTGTCATCAGTCAGTCAGCATTAACTACCTTGTATTACCTAATATGATGTTTCAAGTCAACAGACCGTTTTAATGAGAGAACATAAATCAAATAACTAGTCTAAAGTAATAAAACAAAAAATCTTCTTTATTACATTAAGCCATGTTGGCAAACCTCTCCTCTCATTCGGGACAAATCCTGGTGCGAGAGTTTCCAAGTTTGCATACTAAAGGTCAGTGATTGTCTCCTGGAACTCAAGTTTCCCCTGCCATTACAAAACTAACTACCTTGATATAAGGTAAAGAATATCAGGTGTAAAACTTCATTATTTCAGTCCACTTCAGACATTAATTACAGTACATGCTAACAGTTCACTACTTCAGACATTTATTACAGTACCTGCTAACAGTTCACTACTTCAGACATTTATTACAGTACCTGCTAACAGTTCACTACTTCAGACATAAATTACAGTACATGCATACAGTTCACTACTTCAGACATTAATTACAGTACATGCTAACAGTTCACTACTTCAGACATTTATTACAGTACCTGCTAACAGTTCACTACTTCAGACATTAATTACAGTACATGCTAACAGTTCACTACTTCAGACATTAATTACAGTACCTGCTAACAGTTCACTACTTCAGACATTAATTACAGTACATGCATACAGTTCACTACTTCAGACATTTATTACAGTACCTGCTAACAGTTCACTACTTCAGACATTTATTACAGTACCTGCTAACAGTTCACTACTTCAGACATTAAATACAGTACATGCATACAGTTCACTACTTCAGACATTAATTACAGTACCTGCTAACAGTTCACTACTTCAGACATTAATTACAGTACATGCATACAGTTCACTACTTCAGACATTAATTACAGTACATGCTAACAGTTCACTACTTCAGACATTTATTACAGTACCTGCTAACAGTTGTTTACTTCAGACATTAATTACAGTATATGCTAACAGTTCACTACTTCAGACATAAATTACAGTACATGCTAACAGTTCACTACTTCAGACATTAATTATAGTACATGCATACAGTTCCCTACTTCAGACATTAATTACAGTACATGCTAACAGTTCACTACTTCAGACACTAATTACACAGAAAGTAATTTCAGTTACGAAAGGTAGATTATGAAATATATTTCTTGGCTGTGCTGCTGAGAGAGAGAAAGAGAGAGAGAGAGAGAGAGAGAGTATTTAAGAAAGTAGAAATATTTTGAGATTTTCACATAGGGTCTGATCAACTGACATTACCCACAGAAATGTCTTAAGTTCAATTGTGAAAAATACCTTATTATTCAGGTGTAAAAGTAAAAATTTTCAGGACTTTTGACATATTTAGGAACATATCATGTTTTATATACAATTAATTCAAAATCAACTTAAAACAAAATGACCCTTTATAATGTCTAATCATCTATTGAAATGACTCACCATTTTGTCACAACCTGATATGGAGACTGGACTATTGTCATGTGATACAACTTGACCAGTAAAATGACAATTTTTTCCATCTTTATTATTCAAAGTTCTTGTTTCCATGGAGACAGTAGACTGGTTCATATGATGTCTTCTGTGATACACTTTAAATCCTGGAGCTAATAACTTGTTATTTTCCCATAGATTTATATGAAAGTTTTGTCCATGACCACTGACATTAACATGGATGGAATTGCTAAGCAACCCAGACTGGCTACTTCGTTTATGAATATGAGAATGAAAATGAAGATCATGTGATATAAGATTCCCTGATATATCTGTAATAGTTGGAATGACAACTTCATAATCTGAAAAACAAAAAAACCACAAATATTATTATATATAATAGTCAGTAATATTACCTGCTTAAAAGAGAGATGGATTGATTTAATGGGGTTTAATGTCCCAGTCAAGATTATTTCACTTATATCAAGATGTCACCAGCTAAAGGTGAAGTGGCAGAAATTTTGACCTTTGCAGTGTGCTTAGGGCAATGTGCAGGGAAGGTCCTTTAATGTGCCATGCCTGCTGTAACAAGGGGCATCAGTTTTTTAGGTCTAATCTGAAAGACCCTGTGACTTTCATTTCTAAATCACAAGTACTGAGGGAAAAAACAGTCACTGCCTATTTTCAAGTCTTGGTCAGACCCAGTTAGGGTTCAAACCCTGACCTTTCTTATACAAAGTGAGCATTCTACAAACCTAGCTACCATAGTGGTTGTTTGAAAGAGCAAGTTAATGCTGTGGTGGTTCAGCTTAAACTCCTGATTCAATGATAGTGTGTTTGAGCCCCCCCCCCCCCCCCCCCAAAAAAAAAAAAAAAAAACAAAAAAAAAAAAAAAAACAAAAAAAAAAAAAAAACAAAAAAACATGCTGACTGTTTTAATTGTTCTTACTTTTCTTCATTTATTCTTCCATTCATTTATAGCCAGCAGTTGGTTACATACACCCTGTAGGTCAATCATGATTTTTCCAAGTAAAAGTGATTTTTTTCTTGACAGCATTTAATTACAATATGTACAGAAGTGTTCAAAAAACATCAGGGCCTGTAAACTTTGTTTTATATGTACAAGTTCTCTGAATATATATATCTTTAATATTATAACATGAAGAATTAAGCAATGATTTATCAAACTTTGCTTGACTGCTTTCTATCCTGACTTTAAATTTAAAAATCATCAAGTTAAACTGTTTGAAGTTTTCACTAGTTTTTAAACTTCAAACATTTTATTTCTTTTAAAGAATTAAATCCAGTTTATCAAATTTTAAACTTATGAGTTTTTTAAATAATTATTTTCTAGCTAGCAGATTTTTAATATTCAATTTTTAAAAATCTGCTCAGCTTAAAAGTGTTCAGTTGTCAAAAAAAAGATCCTATTTTATAACAAATAAACAACAAAATTAGGCTTAAAAGGATTAATATAAGCTCAAAGATTTTTTTTTTGCTCCAGTAATGTCCATACTTTTATCAAAGACCACCAAGGATGAGTTTAATTTCGCTGAATTGCAGAATTATCCCAAAAAGCTACAAGATATGAGCTTTTATTTGTAAACTCAATATCAAATTATATGTAAGTATACATAAGTATAACATAAGTAAATGTAAGGTGCAGATTTACCTACGATTCAGGTCAATCGTGTATGTTATTATCAAAGCTGAACATTTGAATGAATTTACGTCAGCATGGGGTAATTTGAACAAAATTTCTGAATGAGTTTGTGTAACCAATTACAATCTATATACTTTTATACAGAACAAGGTCATGACCTATATTTTATGACAGAAGTTCACTGTGGGAGAATAAGATATAATCTGGTAATTTGAAATCTGTGAAAAAATTATTTAAAATTTACTTTTTCCGACATAATGAATTTAAAATTTAAATGTTTGGCACTATCCTGTAGGTATTGGTTCAATTTTTTAATTATTTATTTTATTTGCTGTTCTAAAAGTCCTGCACTTGGGGGTTTTTTGTTTGTTTGTTTGTTAATTTGTTAATTTCTGTATAAATTATTGGACAATTAGATGTAAAGTAAGGGGGATAATTTTGTCCCTACTAGAGTGTTAGATAATTGACAACAACTCCAAATCTCAAGAACTGAAACCTGATATTAATTTAATCATTAAATCAAGTTTTTAGGAAAATGCTATTACACATTAGAGATTTTTTTAAATATCAGAAGTCCTATATGGGTGATCTTTACAACTGTTATTTTTAAGTTTTGTCAGTGCCTGATAATGGTTGGATACCACTGCTGCCATTTTGTATTATTCTACAGTCTTTTATGTTGCTAGGATACAAAAGTTTTAACCTGCATCAATGGTCCAAGTATGTTTTTCTAGTGTGGACCGGGGCACTATTTTTAGTAGTACTTTTTTATAATCAATTTTTCAATATATGTTGACCATTGTCAAACACTCTGGATTTAAAACTGAAAGTCATGGATCCACCTTGAATATAAAAGGTAAAAATTTCTGCCACTTCACCTACAGCCTGTCCCAAAATAAGTAAAAAATCCTAAAATAGGACTGAAATCTCTGTCATTTATTCAATCTTATAAAGACTTTTCATCTGAAATAGATGAAAAATTTACAAGAAGTATGTATAAATGGATTTAATTTTTAGCATAGGGGACACCCAAACGGTAGGGAAATTTACCCCATGATTGCTGAAAAATACCGCGCATGGCTTTAAAATTCCATCCAAACATGCCAATATTGCCTGCCAGGTAACTGCATCAAGGTGCACCAAACAAAACAACTAAAAAAAATCCTAAACACACCATCCTCCTGTGAGTGGTAAGCACCTCTGGGGGTGACCAGGACTCACTGGGCTGACTTACAAAAGTCTTTGATCTTTTACTCAATGATTTTTTTCATACTTAAAAATTTCAATATAAAAAAAATTGATCTATTAAATGTTTGAATCTTAAAATAAAATGGCATCTTGTGATAAAATCTATGTCCAATATATTACAGTAGAAATAAAACATTGAATATTTTAATTACACAGTAATTCAAATCTAATTAATCATTGTTTAAATCTTACTTTTCAAAAATAAATTTATCATAACTCTAATTATCCTTTCATCTCTCAGGAGATTAAGTCAGATGTAATGGCTCAGTTTGATAGATGGCGGACCAGTTGACAATATCGTTTTTCTAC
>CM056603.1:43171346-43213157 GCA_029721355.1 Tegillarca granosa | reverse complement strand
ACCAAATGTGAATATGTTTTAGGTTTCAAATTTTTTTTTCATTTTTAGCGATACGGCATCCGACATGTGTTGGTAAGGCAGCCGTTGAACTTCAAAATGCCGTTGATACAGCATCCGTTTATTGTATATTTCTCCTAAAGACCGATTTCGGACAAAACATCAAGTAATACAAATAAGAAATTATATGATCCAACAAATGAAAGTCTTAAAATATATCTACTTCGGTTCAGCAAAAAGTTTCCCGCATTCATAACGAAATGTATAGGTCCATTGAATAGTTTATCAAAAACGTTTTTTTTTACCTTATTATTTCAAATTTCAAGTACAAGGGTTCAAGATAATAATGCCTGATGAATAACATGTCCGCATTGCAAGTATTCCTGCAAACTTTATACAGATATTTTAAATCACGCATGTGAAAAGCATCCATACGATGTACTCCAGTACCGGAAATTAACCCTGAATAGTCAAACTGGAAAACTTGGCTATATTAAAAGAACATATGCTGACACAGTTCCAAATCAACTTAAAAGAGATTACGGGATTACGGTCCGAAAATGATTCTGTAATAATATTTCGTTACCATAGCGAAAATACGCCGCATGCTTAAAAGAAAATAAAGCACAAAACACCTTATATAGATATAATTGATCAGAATAAACATGTGAAAAAGCTCTTTGTTGAAAAGTCTGATCATAATTTCGGCGACTAAGACTATAATGTCGATGACGACATCGATATTGCTGATGAAGCTACTGAATCAGATTTATTGGAGTTACGATCGTTACTTCCATCCATTATCAGTAATTTGAATAAAAATCTGGTTATTAGAGGCCTATAAGAAATATTGTAAACTCAACGCAAGTGATATATTTCCGTTTGACAATATTTGTCATCTTCTCTTTCTGGATTTGGTAGAATGGTATGGCAGTGATTCTACGACGTTAATGCGCTACAAATATGAGGAGACAATTCGCTATTGGAGAATTGGCTACAAGCTCTTCAAATGATAATTCCTCAGGTTTATGAGTGGCCCTAAAAGTATTGGTAACATTGTTGGTAATTCTGAATCTAAAGGTCAATTTAATCCAGAACTATCTGATGTGAACTTTGTCATTCCAAGCAGACAAAATTTGATGGACAAATCTGAAAGTGTAAAGTCTTTGATGCCGGGTTTGATCCCTGAAACAATTAGTAATTTATCATCAGTCATGAGAGACAGAGCGACAAAATTGACGATTGATGGCAAAAAAAGTGCAAGACGTCGGGGTAAGACCATGGACGACGTTGATTGCTGGGGGTTTGAGGCGGGACCAACTTTGAATCAGCAAAAGAGCAGATTGATGGACGATTTAACAGCAGTTGAAACTTTGTACTCTAAATTTGATATGTTTAATAACCGCGGTAAAACAAGATTTGAAGAAATTTCAACTTCAAGAGATACGTACACGACTTCTGTCAAAAGTATTATACAGCGTATGGGTTGTCGACTTAGAAGTATGAGGGAAAAAATCATTAAGCGTCGAAAGATCAATTCTGAAATTTACTAATATCGCTGGTCAAGACTGGAGAAAATCTAAGTATCTCCCTTTGATCTCTTTCACTTCGTACAACCAAGTTTGACATCGAAAGGCATATAGAAACAGGACTGATTCTGGCTAACCGATTTGTTGCATTATGGTGCAATTTTGAATGGAAAGGAATACAGTCGGTTTAGGAAATTTGAAAAATTATGTTCCCCTTAGTCGATTTTCTGGCGACATGTCCGACAGTGGTCAGTGACGTTATATGTTAACCAACGCACTGAAGAGTGGTTCACCATTAGATCTAAAGCAAAAGTCACTGATAGCACGTATCACAATGCACTTGGAAAAAAATCCTTAAAAAAATAACTGGAGCATTATGATTTTGTATTTTCTAATAAATCAAAACAAGAATTTACATATGAACAAAGGTCAAACATCGAATTTGGTGTTGACAATGAGAAACATGCAGTGGCGACAACAGTATAAAAAATAATGCCATTATTTTATCTGAACTTGTATTTTGTCGAAGAAGGATGTCAAGCAATATTTCACAATAGATCGCCATTACTGATTGCAAGTCTTGATGTAGTCTTCGTTTATCAGTTGATGTTGATCCCATCTTAATGTATGAAACCAAATGTAGACCCCCGAAAGATTTTCGAACACCCGTGTATTATTCGTTACCCCGTTACTATGTCATGCAGGTTTTGAGTGAAATGGCAGCCTACAAGTGCTCAAACGGCTATTATACACTGTATGGTCTCCGGATTCCACGGTAGTAATTGAAGTGACAGTGTCTAACAATTTGTGGAATAAAGCTTGGGATGAAATAATTTTGTTATACAGTGAAAACAGCCACAAAAGACCATCATCTAACCAGTTACTTTAAAATCTTCAAAGGCACCAAGTGCGTTTCATAGCAATTAACTAGTCGTCGCATATAAGCATGAAACCAAAAATAATTATGCATGACTGAAAGACGATATTAGTCATGTTAGAAACTCATAGTATGACTTATAAGCAACTTGCTATACTTTACAGACACTGGTTCTATGGTCATTAAGAAAATTTAGGAAAAATATTGAAACGGAAGCCGTGCTGCCACCGAACGGATGCCGTACCAGAAATTACTTTTGAAGGTCGGATGCCGTACCCGAAAAAAAAGTATTGTAATTAAAACCGATTTCTGTTTAGTTTCTTACGTTCTTATACAGAAATATAGATAGAGTAGTCATATAGGAAAGTATCCCCAGTCTAAAAATTATTTCTGAGGACACTTGTAATAAATCATAAGCAGTTACTCTGATGTTCTTTAATTGCATAAATATCATGGATATTGAACACCCAATTTCAAACTTCATAAAGAAGAATAAACAATCATTTTAAGTACTTTCACTTTAGAACAAAATATTGTTTCAAACCTTAGTTTAGTGTCATTTTCTATACCAAATAAGTCTAAACTTCTCCCACCTGTTGTCCGACGGATGCCATACCACGACTATATTTCTCAAAATTTTGGACGGATGAAATAAAGCGCGTACCGGCTCAGACGGATGCCAAAATTATTAAATTGGTATTTCCCCCGTGAAGTTGAGACTGAAAAATGACAGGGCCCAATGTTACAATTCTTTCTCCTCAACTGAAATCTTGCCTTTAAGAAACCTTAATAATTCATCAATTATTATAAAATCCAGGAATTAAGGTGTTATTTTGAAGATCACATATTTTTAACATCAGTAATTATTATTATTTTTTTTTTATATAAAAATGGATATTTATGTTTCCAATGATATTGCCAAAAAAGCTAAATTTCAGTGAGGGAAAATCTTATTAAAAGAACGATTGTGAACATGTACAAAAAAATTGACAAAAAATGTACGTGATTTCTGCATTTTCTGACATTATATTTTTCTGCGAAAACTAAGACATCTTTAGGAGATAAGTCACGGGTTTGTTCATAGTTATAAAGTTTCTAAAAGCGTGAATGTCTGTATCAAATATAATTGGATTATATTTTATGATTGTTTCAGGAAAGCTGACAAATTAAAACATGGCTTCAATGTTACGACAGAACCTTACATGTGATATATGTAACACAGTATACAGTGAACCAGTGATATTACCCTGTATGCATACATTCTGTAAACATTGTATAACATCACTGGTTAGTACTGAAATATCACCAGAGTCTCTCCTCCACGAAGTCGACAGTCTAGATGGTGAACCAGATGATGTAGCGGACAAGACAGATGATGTAGCGGACAAGACAGATGATGTAGCGGACAAAGGACCTGTAATTCAATGTCCGACATGCTACTGCATCTCAGCATTGGAAAATGGCGTCGACAGTTTGCCTTTAAATGTAACCTTCGACAATATCACTAAGAAATATAGAAATAACTTAAAGAAAATTCACCGTGTGTTTTGTGATATTTGTGATGATGTCAGCAGGCCAGTGGATGCAACAAAATCGTGTGTTCAGTGTCGTCTTTCTTATTGCAATAACTGTGTTGAAAACTTTCATCCAAGTAAGGGCAAGTTATCCAAACACACCCTATGTGAACCGATACCCGATATCAGCGCGAATGTATCGGACGAGGAACATCTTCCCGGTGTTGATGGGGATTCTAAGGGCGTTTATTTTGTCACAGGGTTCTGCACCGATTGTAAAGTCACTTTTAAGACTATTGGTGATTCAGGAATATTACACAAAGAACATGTATATATTGACTGTAAACTTGCTAAAGCCGCTCAGATGGTGAGTATAAATGAATGGCGAGTGGAGTGAAGCAGGGTAATGGTGATTTATATCCTTGTTGAGGATCGCTTCAGAAAGTATGGGATGATGGAGAAAACCGAAGTACCCAGAAAACATGAATGTCCTACAGTAAACCAACTGACCAACTCTCTTGTTATGAAGTCTACCAATGTAGAATTTGAACCCTTGCGATTGGTAACACTGCGATTTGTAATGAGTTGCGTTAGACTAACTGGTCATGTGGTTCCAACATAAATGATATGATATACGATCATATACATAGCTCGTGTGCTGGTCATCATTCTTTACACTCTCCTTTTATTTTATTTTGAGTAATCTCCCTTTGCACCATTAAATATTTTTAAACTTGATCCTAACGATCATTAGAGAGGGGACTGACAGGCTTCTTACGCTAGGAACTGCTCAAGTTATTCAATTCGAACCTTGGCGGTGAGAACTCGATTGATTCGTAAGAGGACACTTAAAGCACTTTAAACCAATTAGGCACCGAGTTCTCTGGTAGTATGGGGACAATTAAAGCACTTTAAACCACTGAGGCACCGAGTTCTCTGGTAGTATGGGGACAATTAATAATGAATAGTTTTGAAAACATGTTCCTGAATTTTCTCAAAATATTTCAGGCAGGCTTAGAAATAATGGAAAACCAACTTGAAAAAACGAAAGAAGAAGTAAGTAGACGGATTAAAATTGCGGAGGCCGACATCGACGGATTTGAGGTAAATGTCATATTACAGTTAAAACGTCGTGGTATATTAGTTTCGAACTGGGCACATTTGTTTCATGTTTAAATTGAGGGTCAGGTCACTAATTTGAATCTTATTTTTTTTATTGCATTGAACTCGGTGATATATATATATATATATATATATATATATATATATATATATATATATATATATAATTTGTATTTTAAGTATTTAAATTAGATTATAAATTTGATGCCATTTCTTTTTTAATTGTCTTTGGAGCTGTTTTTGAAACTCGTGAGAGAGAGAGAGAGAGAGAGAGAGAGAGAGAGAGAGAGAGAGAGAGAGAGAGAGAGAGAGAGAGATGGGTTAAGCTCGCTTTCTGTTATTTTGTTCTCAACAGCAATAGACATAATTTTTTAATATAAGTTTTTGTCTTACTTTTATTTTGAAGTTAGAAGAAAAAAGACGAATTTCCGAAGTGCAGAAATCCTTGAATAATTTGCGTAGTTTGATTGATGAGAAGGAACATTCTCTTGTGATGCAAATAAAATCTGATACAGTACTTAATACCAAAGATCGCTCGACATACATACAAGAACTGAAAACAATCTTATCTAACGTCAGACAGGGTATCTGTAATATAAGGGATGTCTTAGATGACGAATTTCAAAATGTGACTATGGAGGTCAGTGTAATGTATTGTCACATATGGTCAAAGGGAGATAACTCTCATTGTATTGTTTGTATTATTGTTATTGTTTAAAGGGACAGAGATAAGGTTAAGACTTATTTGTAAACCCGTTTTTAAAATAAAAGAGGGTTTTCAAACAAATGAATGTTGCACAGAACCACGGCTAAATTATCAACTAAAGTTTGATTGGCGATTTTTATAAGTTTGGTCACTCTCATCTTAATGAATTCAAAGCAAGTAACTAAACACCCCTAGCCATGCAAGTTGAGATGTTTTGTGAGCATAAAAGAAAAAAAAATCAATATAATTTTTCTTAAAAAAAATTCTTATAATACACTTAAAATAAGACAGAAATGATACAAAAATATTTGTTAGAAAATAACTTCAATATACCTTTTGTACGAGTGTTAAGGTCCGCAGAAAATGATGTAAGCCAGTGTATCAGCTGATCAATGCCGTATAAATATTTGTAATTTATCGTCGCTGGAATAATGTCATTTATAAACAAGAAAACGTTACATTATGCAATTTTATATCTAATGTGAGTTAAAGAATCCTACACAGCTCTATCTCAATCTATGGTATTTTTTTCTGAACAGGGGGGTTGGAAAAAAAACGGAGGCTTGAAGAATCATGATTGCACAGAGAAAACGATATGAATTAAAAATATTAAAAATAAGCGTAGGGGGTTTTTCGTCAGCGAAACTTTCATGACAAAAAATGCAAGACCATGTTTGTTTCACATTTATCTGTCTAGATATATCGTCAGAACAAAATAAATGTAAAATAATCTTGCTCACAATTTATTGAAATTTCAATTTAATTAATGAATTGGTTTGTATTTGTTTTAGGGTCTACTTGAGGTACAGGACAGGTAGGTACAATTACCACAAGTCCGAACTTCTCTTAACCTAACACTTATTTTACCTCACACATAGCCGTCAGGCATAAGGTCCGTTCAGGTCGGAGGAAATTCGAGTCAATATTTTACATTTTTTCCATGAATCTGCCTTTTTTAAAAACAAAGTTTAGAAACATATCTATTGTTAATTTAATGGTGTTGAACAAAATAAATATGGCATGATTGGGAACATACATATCCTTGAATTAAAAACAAATTCGGATCTGAACCATTACAGAGTGTGGCTTTCAGAAGTCGTTGTCGTTGTACCCACAAGTCACTTATTAATGTATTACAAACAAAAGAATTCTTACAAGGGAAATAATTATAGAATAACATTAATATTACGTATTCATTTTTAAAGATAAATTTAGACTCCAATGTATTTTGAATTTTAACTTTTATTTGAACATAATTTATATTGGATTTTAGAGCCAACAGGTGTAAAGCTATTCCAGGTAACTTGAATCACAACAAGTCTGAATCACCTAAACCATACCTAGATACAAAACCTATAGAAGAGTTGTTGACCACACTGAGCTTTAGACAAACAGGTAATAGTTTTATTATTCAATTAAAACAAGTTTATTTGGAGCAGAAAATGTCTTTTTTTTTAATTTTCAAAGTTGGTTTTTCTTGTTAAATGTTATGCCGCATCTACAGTTTATTAGTTTTAAGCGAAGAATTCTTTTTTGTTTTATTATCTTAAAGATTGATAGCTACACATACACATATTTTGTAAATTTTGGTGCAAGGTTTATGATAATACTGAATATGGAATGGTATTAACAAACAAAAACACATTGTTTTGTAGTGTTCCCAGTAGATTTAATTTTAAAGCTCAGTAACATACTGTAATAAAACACGTCACACATATATACAGGCTATATGAAATATAAAATAAAAAAGCTATTCAAAGTCTATATGTTCTCTTAATAAACAGATAAAATATAGAATACCTATAAATTGACATATATTCATTCACACAAATCTAAAAAAAAAAAATAAAAATTAACCAAGCCATGAGATAAAATCAAATGACCAAAGTTGTACAATATACAATACTTGTAGCGTAAACACATCACTGAAAATTAACTGGTGCACCCGTCTAATGTTTAAACGTTTTGTTATATTATATTCGGATGCTTTTTTAAAATTTTTCCTGATTTGCTATTTTGTCATTAACTTGTATTATTTAGCTTAAATAATTTCAAATATGTACCTTTCAGTTACTAAACTTATTGTCTGAAAATATTACACAAATTTGTCTTGTTCTTTGTAATTTGGCGGATTAAAACCAAAATAGAAATAGGTATTATCGCTGTGTCGCATTTGCAACGTTTTCGCCTTTTTCGCATCGCAGTTTCGTGCTATCACGTTGGCGTTTCACCTCTTCGCTAAACATCGAAGAAGTGTAGAAGCGATTATTTTGAAATTCGATAACGGTCGTAATTCGGTTTGCTAAAACTAATTCATGATATAAAGATAAATTCATCATGCGATTAATAATTTAAAGTATTCGCAAGAAGAATTTACATTTACTTATCATGCTATTATGCGAAAAGAAATCTTATAAATTGTCGAAATGTTAGCAAACATTGATCTTGTTTTCATTGTTCATTTAAAAAAGACCAAGCACGTTTTATGACCGTAGGAAATAACTATATTATCCTAACATTTAATTAGACAGAACTTATGGACTTTGTCGGTCTGTATATAGCTATACACTTAAATACGGACATATTATCATATTTGATATGTTAAAATCACGAAGGAACCGAAGTTTTTATTACCAGTGTCATAGGAAAACCGTTGTATATGAAAACAAACAGTTAAAAATCTGCATTCGAGGTACATGGGGAATTTTCAAATGTCTGTAGTTGACAGGACCTTGATTTTGGAATTTATTGTAAGTTCGAATTTTAAAAAAGCAGAAAATATTGAATGGAAAGCTAAATTGCCATTCGGAAATTTATCTTGATTTGTAGAGAGTTTGAAAACAAACAAAAACTTTAGGGCCAGTACTGAGTATTACAGTGTTCTCTCCATTATAAAAGGGCTTTAAACAAATAGCAGGATCCTGCACTGTGACATACACCAAATAGTCATTGATGTAATATATATATATATATATATATATATATATATATATATATATATATATATATATATATATATATATATCATCACTAATTTCTACCATTGATTTTTGTGTAAATCTTTTATGTAACCAGTGGTACAATACTGCTGATCATCGGTAGCTAGAATCAAACCCTAATTCTTCCTGTTACTCGGTCACAAAAAGATCTGTTTAGTAAGTTGTCATGGTAACATAAAGCTAAAGTAACTTCATCATGTTGAAACTGTTTCACAGTCTTTAAGTGTGCCATAATATGCTCAGAAAGAACACTTACATTTCCACCGTAAACGTCAATGCCATAATATAGCGCAAAAGGCAATCTAAAGTAATTTCCAAATGTAAGCAAACCATGCTCTTTATTTGCGTTTCTTTTTACATTCGTTCCAAAAATAGTACAGCGTGTATTGCAAATATACGGTATATTTGATTCCGAGCATTTGTACGGAATCCCGTTACTTATCACAATTGTCTTCGGAAAGATTTCCAGCAGCGATTCGTTTTGGAATATCATTTTGAGATCATGATGCGATATGTCTTCAATACTCGTCGACACTTGAACTTTTCCCCAGTTGTAAAGCATTTTCTGTGATGCTATTTTATATGTATATACATCCTACAAAAACGAAACAGTTCCTGTATAAACAATGCGATCATTTATTATTATATTAGATATATATTTCTCGCATATGTGATAGGTTTATCTCACTGAACTGGTGGTACTGTATTTTTTCTATATCGCAATCCGCGTTCACAAGTGTAGGCTATCTCAATTAAACGGCGATTACTTTTCAATTGGCAAGGATCATATTATTATATAAAACAACAAAAATAAAGATGTGATGAATAATATCAGCGAAGCTTTGCCGAGTTTGAGATGAAAAATTTGTCCAATCGGAATTTCCAAATCTCGACCTCAAACACGTAATAGATTCTCTTTATATCATATGTATCATCAATATCAATGTATCATATATATATATATATATATATATATATATATATATATATATATATATATATATAAAAGTAACCTTGAAGTTACCTCATATACATACATACATATATATATATGTATGTATGTATATGAGGTAACTTCAAGGTTACTTTCAACGCAGTTTAAAGGTAGACTTCAAGGAAAATTCAAACTACTAGAATTTTTCTTCAATTCACCTTTTAGCAACTTTAAGCCACTTTTAAGCACCTTTTAAGCATAGCTTTATAGTGCTTATAGATGGTATTTGCTATTCGTTTTTTGTGACTGTTACGATTTGTTATTTTAAGCATTGTTCAAAGATATAATATGAAGATACTTAATTAAAGAGCGAGTGAAATGCAGTTGCAGCTTGTTCACATTTATCGAGAGATCCCACAAAATTGTTACCGTTGCGTGAAATTATGATAATATAAACTTGTAGTGAAATATTCGTGGTTATTTGGATGTTAGAAGTGAGAACAAGCGATCAGAGTATCTCACTGTCTTATTTAGATAATTAAGTGAAGGGTTCTGAAAAGAATATTTATACCTTTTTCTGCATTAAATTTTGAAATCCACTTTGAACATTTGGATAGACGAAATCATTATACATCTCTTTATTATAAACTCCAGAAAAGTAGGTAAGGTTGGGATTACTTCTGCAATTGTGATCCACTACATTACCAACAACACTCTTAAGGATACCTTTTCCACAAAACTCCTTACTTGTACGGGTAGACAATACAGCCATGGTCTTTCCTTCATCTAGGACAACAACAAAAATAAAGTTGACCTACAATATTGTCAGCAAAATGTTTGTCAATATCATAATTATTGTCTAAAGTAAACATTTTTTGCATCAGCTCAATGAACACCCCTTTAACAGTAAAATTTTACACAGAACAATATATTTAGTTATCATATTCATTAATTTTCAACTGTTTGGCTTGTGATTTTTATCTATCAAACTTTTCGGCCTTAGTGTCACTGATGGGGAATGTGCACATCTGGTACAGCAAATTTTAAACAGGTATTTTTGTTGAAATAGATACACTAATAACGCATTTCAAACTGTCCATTGAACTGATGAAATAATATTTGACAAAAAGTAACGTTTAGGTAAAAGCCGCATTAGTAGTATGACAGCCATTCGCGAGTCAAAAATGTAAAATATACTGTAACAACAGATTATATTTGACAGAGGAGATTTTATTGGCTTACAAACTTCTATATTATCATACCTTGAAGTTTCCTAACATAGCTTTGTGCACTCAATATCATTGAACTTGTCTATTATTGCCCTTTTTACCAAAATTAAATCCATGAAAATGCCGATTTTAAAATTTGTACATGAAACAATTGTTTAAAATGAATGTAACCAAAACGTGTGACCATGAAAAACTACCCACACCTATAGTTAAAAACAATTATCTACAAGAAAAAGAGTCATCTGGTACATCAAAATTTAGCAGGTACAATGTATTTGTTATATATTTACTCCCCCTGAGCGGGTACCGCTGCTGGTGGAGTAAATCTCCCCGAGGATATCCATAACTCAGTAGGCAGTACTTTGTGCTGTCAGAAAATACACCATTTAGCAAAATTTTGTAGTCGTCTTAATATTTGAAATTTATTTAAAACTAAGGTTTGTTCCCTCATGCAAAACATTCCTTAGCTGAATTTGGATTCACATATTTTTGGAACTTTATATTCATTAATTTTCAACTGTTTGGCGTATGTTTTTTAATCTATCAAACTTTTCGGCCCCTAGTGTCACTGGTGAGGAATGATGTTCCGAAATGTGCACATCTGGCACATAAAAAAGTAGAAAAGGCTTTGTACATGCCGAATTAGGATAGGTATAAGATATGTATTACAAATGATCATCATTTAATGTAACCGGTTTCACTTAGTCCTGAATAGACTATACAATATGGCTCACTATTTATTACATTTGTAACTCAGTTCGCATACATATAATACGACAATTAAAATAAAATTTAGACGTACCATGTTTCCATTAGCCATTGTTGCGTAACCTTTATATCCTGGCGTTCGTAGGAGTATCATATAATAATCCGCCAAATAATCTCTACCATTATATTGTTTTCCTGCCAATCGTAATGACATAATTGCATCAAAATCTTTTTCTGAAACTTCTCGAAACGATAAATTTACCATCGTCTGAAATATTAAAGATAACAATAGTTCTGTTGTTAGTAATTTTTTACATGATTATCGGAACCTTTTTTAATGTTCATAATTTTTCTGTATTTACTGAATTATGGTATGGTAAATGTATTTAATTAAAATATTTTAGAACCACGGTCCGAATAAGAAACGCAAACATACAATATTTTTAGAGTTTTCAAAGCTTCCTTGCATTTTTTTTTTCAATAATCACGTGTTGATTGAGATCAAACTTTTAAAAAATAAAAAGATAAATAATAATCGCGAATAACGATGTTTCATTCGCCAGATTTGTCAAATTTAAACAAATGCGAGAAAACATTTTTACAAATTTTGTAATTAAATATTTAAAAAAGAAAAACTCAGATTTACATGTATCAGTCTGCAGCGTTTTAAAAGCGTCGATGTCACGCGGCGTAAATTTCTTAATTTCATCATCTTGAATGTATGAACCACTAAAGTATGCATACATTACATGTTTGATATTTATTGGAGAAGTGATCATGCAATTTTCTTTAGAGTTAGCGTAGTATTGGATAGATATAAATCAAATTCCTTCCTCCAGGTGGAGAATCCGTAAAGAATAATTAATATTGAATTATAAAAGTGATTTATCATTAAGTCCATGTAGTAAACTTTGTAAACATAAATAATAAAATATTTGTGAACAGAATCTAGAAATTACAAATTCACACTTGTCAGAATGAAAATACTTTTGAACTTATAAAAAATAGCTCATATTAACTTTGTGACACGATTTATATATTAATAATAATAATAAATAATAATAATCAACAATGTAAACACAGTATACTTAAAAATGTCAGGCGTTTTTTCTCTATAACATTTGAGGTTATAAATTTCAGACAAAATAAATTTTAATTTGTTAGAATTTTAATACATTGGGTCAAGTTGGTTACTTTATTAATTTTTTTAATATATATTTTTACTAAACAAATAAGTCGTTGAAAAAAGTAGATCTGATTTCAGAAAATACCTGCAGTTTAGTGGAAACAAAGTTTGTGAATTTTATACATTAACTATCTAATTTATACACGTCTAAAAGTCTTTTAACAAGGAACTATTTTATTTTCAAATAAACAGTTAAATGTGTCCAGTAAAAGTTTAGTTTAGCAGACTTATAAACTAAAGTAACAAAACGTGAATTAAACCTTTCAATATGACCACGCCGGCGAATAAATTGTATTATAAACTAAATAGAAAAAAAAAAAATTAGTGAAACGCTAGTCAGCTAAATATTTAATATTCAAATGCTTATATAATAAATTTACATTGGGAATATTGCCTTAATCTAACAATACACAATTCATCGCAATATAAATATGTAAAGTAATTATTTGTAAAAGGAAGATTTAACTCATCCGTGAGATATTTATGTTTATTTAACACGTTTGTTTTCAGTTGAAAGATTTTGATTTAATTTTAATTTTTTTTTAAATTAATAACTTATTATACATACAAACCATCGCATTCCGCGTTCTTGCAATGACTATTTTGCTAAATGTTAATATTCCATATTTTCAAGTTTTTCAATATTCTGAATTTTTTTTCGATTTTTTTTTGCATATATATAATATTTTTTTCTAAAAATAGATAACTTCTAATCACGATTCTTCAGATTATTTTCTAAAATTTCATTCCTATTAGCTGTAAATAGACGGAATCATTTAGCGTTTGGGGCACACGTTTAACGATGATTTATATTAGCATGGAGCATGCGCACTGATATACGAGGACAAAAATGAATCAGAGGAGAAACCTGATATAAATTATATTAATTGTTCGTCATTAATATCTAAATGTATTTTCAATGACGATTTATCCCTTACAAAGTCATTAATGGACAAATTTAATGAAATTCTGTATTTATTTTAGTGAATTTCAGCGTTTTGTAAGTTGTGTTTGAATGACCAGGTTTTTTATGACGTAACCATGTTCTAAAATTAGATCCCATATTTCTACATCTCGCTGGGAAACTACTGCCATTTCTATATTTATTCGAAGCTGTTATCGTTGAACCAAATGAAACATTGTTCAATAGGAACATCATTAAGTAAATATGGCACCGTTTTAATTTTTTCCTAGGAAAACTTAATGCAGCTTTAAAATCATACCAAGAGTTATTGATTTTGAGGTCAAACGTTCATTTCCAGGGTTTTGCTTTTTAGTTCCAAATGTATTCGATGATTTAGTAGTTTACTTTGATAAAGAAGTGAGCAGCATGTTATTTTATGGAAAATTTAATCATATATTACTACTATGCTTATATAATAATCGAAACCTGAAAAATAGAATGTATTGTATTTAGTAAGAATATTTAGAAAGTACAAGCCTGAATTTAAACCAAAGCAAACGGTTGAAGAGAATTTGAAATTTTGATACTTCTGGACTAATCTTTTAAATATAGGTCTTTTTAATTTTTTTAAATTTTATTATTATCTTCAAACATTAATAAAACACAAACTTACCAGTCCTTTTCCTTTAATCTGAATTTTTTAAAAAAATCTGTACGCTTTCAAACGTCATAGACATGTGTAAGATATGCAGTTATTACAATTCAACAAGAAATTGTAAGCACTTAACGATGTATTTTTTATTTTCAAATTATCAACAGGCCTCCATCAGTTTCCTGCACAATTTGTTTACCAGACATACATCAGACAACCAAATCCACAAAATATCGGTTTTTATGGTATACCAGTTACGGGTAACTTTCCTTACCAAGTTCCAGGACAAGTGCTTAACAACATTCCAAGTATTCAACAGCGTCAACCTCCACAATTACAAAATCCAACCATAGCGATAATGCCTTCTTTGGTAATTTAATAATTAACTTGAGTTTATGAAATTGCCCAATAGAAATGCTCGATTAAGTTTCAGATAAATTTTTACATTTTATTAATGTATGGTATAAATTGTAATTAACCCCCCCCACACACACACACACACACACACGAACACACAAGAAAGTGGGGAGATTTATTGTGTTTGTACTGTTAATTCTTCTTCCGCTCAAATTTTGTCCGACACTTTTCTCAAGTTAGAAAATCATATCAACTCGAAACTTTCTGAAGACAACTAGCATCATCTAAAGGTGGGCTTACAGTATTTATTTTTCGCAATTTGCAAACATGAGCTATATTTATCGGAGTTTAACGCCCCCTCCAAAAACATATTTTTATTAAACAGTTCTTTATCCCTTAATACTCCACACGTCATGATGAAAAATCAACCGCTTTTTCAAATGCTATAATGTTTTCAATAAACAAGAGCTATATTAATCAGAGATTAATGCCCCCTCAAAGTTTTATTGTTGGAGATACATACATTTCCATTTTCTTGTAATTCCTTAATACGAGGATCAAAAGGTGTCGGAGGTGGGAGACTTGTCAGTTTGCCTGCATTGCAATATTTGTTCTACATGCGAGAACTAGACGTGATTAATTTTATAATATAAGTTAGTATTGTAATTAATCACAAATGTTAAAAATAAACATGATGTTTTGACCTCAAGCATTTCTTTCTAGAAAGGAGATAACTTGCTAGAAATAAAGTAACCGTGTTAATGAAACCAAATTTTACACAATCCAATGCGACCGACATCAAGGTATTGAAAAAGTAAAATCGTAAAAAAGTAAAACACGTGTTTAATGAGACATGCATGTCAATTTATTTAACATCATACATGTATTATTTGTTATGGAAACGATCCAATCTTTACTTGTTAAATATATCCATAGGTTCCCCAAAATGTAGAGAAGCAAGGCGGAAATAAATTACTATTAGAGTCGATGTCTCCACATGAGAGAAAACAGGTACTTGGAGAAAAGTTATTCCCCTTAGTTCAACAAATGTACCCAGATTTGGCGGGAAAAATAACCGGGATGCTATTAGAGATTAGTGACGTTGAACTTCTACAGTTACTGCAATCAAAAGAGATGCTACAACAAAGGGTGAGTATATAAACTTCCAATGCTTTTCTTCTATTATTCCATAAACGTTTATTAAAGTGTTTTAGTAACCGACTAAAAGAACATTTTCAATTAAACTTGACATTTTACCTATATAGTATACAATATAAGCTATAGTTATTGTTCATCAAACATTTTTAGATCTTTTTTAAATGTTAATTATATAATATAGTTAGTAAATTTTGAAAACATATGAAGCGAAATACAAACACAAACATACCGGTCCATGTTCAAAGCACAACCCCATAAGCACCGTAAAAAACTTTAAAACTAGCAAATTGAGTTAAACGCATGACCGTCCATCTGGGGAGTAAGGTCGAGAGCTCCGGACGAGTAATCTTCTCCTGCCTTGCTAGTCACATCCGCTACGTGTGAAATAAAAATTAGGAATGAAAGGATTATAAATTTATGGGATGTCAAATTTATTTTGTAACATTTTAGATACAGCAACATCATACTTATCAGCAGTATTGTATCGACGCCCATAAAGTGTTTCAGGGGCCTTAATAAGCTTTGCCCTAAGTCAACAATTTATTATATAAAGTTCCCGTAGTAAGAACAAGAATAATTAAACCGTTTAAACTATAAAACAAATATGCCATAAGCAGGAGAGTCAGATATATTGCTACATAGAAATGAAAACTTGTCAATAAAAATTGATGTGATAATTTTTACCACTACTTCGATCGAATATTGATAAATAATGAACTGCACTTGTTTTGTTGTTCCAATAAATCAAAATACTTATTGCTCGTTTGAGAAGGAAACAGTGGTGTATGTTATGAAAATAATTTGTGCGTACTTAGTTTGTTTTCATGGTAATTTTGTTATACAAATTATAAACGTCCCATTAAATTGAATTTAAATTATTTTACTTTTAATAATAATGTTTTAAAACAATAATATCTAGGACATACCTTCTTCCGAATTAAATCTTTATGAAGTAAAATTAAAACTAAATGGATAAATCAGTGTTCAAAATCATACCACACAAACTGTTAACAACGTAAAGCAAACAGTTGTGTAGATTTTATATTGTCTGATAGAAGAGTTGTGTTGAGTTGAGTAATGTTGTTTGACGTCCCAGTCAATAATATTTCACTTATATCGAGACGTCGCAAGCTACAGGCTAAAGTGCAGAAATTTTGCCTGTGTGTTGCGCTGATGGCATTATACAGCAGGGTTCTTTATCGTGTACCGTGACACGGGACCTCGATTATTTTAAGTTCCCATCAGATAGAACCGCGACTTTCATTTCATAATGCCGAGTGCTTGGCGAAGGAACAGTCACTACCCACTTTCTAGTCTTGGGTCAGACCCTTTAGGGGTTCGAACCCACGACCTCCCACTTACAGAGCGAGCACTCTACCAACTGAGCTACCGCAGTGGTTGTCTGATGAAGGGGAGTTTATGGACAAAATAAATATATTTAATAGGACATGTTTGATTTTTGGCAACACAAGACCCCAGTTTCACATTTATTCCTTAACTAAGTTTTCCCTTAACTTAAATTAAGCAAATTTTGGAGATCTCTTTTTGAATTAAAAAATAAAACATTTTTTGAATAAATCTTTTAACTTATTGATTAAACTGTCTTTTGGTATTAATAGGTACTATAAGCAGTGACTGTATGCAATATCTCAACTTTATTTGAGGAATATTGTTGATTTTATGGTACAAGCTGTTATAAGCTTGAAGTGATCTTCAAAAAGACACATAAAACTCCTGAATATCTAAACGTGAATAAGATTATTAAGATTTCAAATTTAACAGATTTAGGTTAAGGGAAATCTTAGTTAAGCGTATTTTTAAATGTGGGACCTGTTGTACTATTTGAAGGTGCAAATGCCAACTATATCTTAAAAGTTATAACTAGTGCTGACAAAAAATTCTATAGCTGACTTTGTCGACATGTTGTGGAGTGACTAAGTAGTGAAATCGTGATCAAGGATCGTGGAATAAATTCTCCGCCTTTCTTTTCCGTTAACATTGATTTCACATTTACATTTTTTGCACGTTGGATCAAAACGTTTGTTCTTTAAATCTTTGTAATGTTGCTTGAAAGTGTTCCAAAAATTGTTGCTTTACAAAGCCATTTTTACGTGCGTTTAGTTACCTATTTATTTGCATTTCTGTGTAATCATTTTTACGTGCGTTTAGCTACCTATTTATTTGCATTTCTGTGTAATCATTTTTACGTGCGTTTAGCTACCTATTTATTTGCATTTCTGTGTAACCATTTTTACGTGCGTTTAGTTACCTATTTATTTGCATTTCTGTGTAATCATTTTACTTGCGTTTAGCTACCTATTTTTTGCATTTCTGTGTAATCATTTTTACGTGCGTTTAGCTACCTATTTATTTGCATTTCTGTATAATCATTTTTACGTGCGTTTAGTTACCTATTTATTTGCATTTCTGTGTAGCCATTTTTACGTGCGTTTAGCTACCTATTTATTTGAATTTCTGTGTAATCATTTTTTGTTCATAACGACTGTTGTTTTTAATTTTAAAAATTAAAAAAAAATTAATGAAAAAAGAAAGTATTTCGTGTTTGGTGTTTTGATTATCCTAAACACTATGATTTTATTTTTTCAATTACAGGTTAGAGAAGCTGATAGCACCCTGCAGGAACACCAAAGACGTAAACAAACTCTAGATAAAGAAAATACCCAACAGAAAAAAGAAGATACCAAGAATGTGCAAAGTCGAAATGAAGAAAATAAGATCCAAATTACAGAAATTGATGGTCGTTTGCAAAGTCCAAGTAAGGAAAGTGCCAGTAGGCCACAGAGTTCGTAATCATCCCAAATGTGTTAAAATAACCGTACTGAGATCAACTTTAACAATTTGAAATTTCTTTTAGTAGCTTACGTCTTTATTTTTAGGAATATATAACTTTGAAATTAGCCGATATCATGGTTGGATACAGAATGATGTAAGTATTATTGTTTGTGCAGTGTTTTGATTGTTTTTGTCTATTTTTACTTTTTATAAATCATGATAATTTTGATTGCTTTAACAAATCTAGTTTGTAATAATACAAACATACTAGTAGTGTGTGTATAGGGTAGTTTCGTTTTAAAGATGGTGCTTTAACACATCATGTTCAGTTTTTCTAAACGTTCTTCGTAAAACATTTATTTATCCAAATTTACTGTTCTACATCTTAGAACAATTTTATCAATTATGTGACATACAGAACAGTAACTTTGCTCATTTCTTTGTACCATAAGATAAAACGTATAGTCTGTCTATAAATATATAACACAAATACCAATAAAATGATTTGATAAACATGCACCTAATTCATGTCAAAACGTTTTTTTATCAGATCGTTTTAAGGTGACATTTTTTGGTTTTAAATGTAAGTATGCAATTTGCATATTTTGCTTGTTGATAAGATATTTGTGTTCTCGTAATTCAAGTGCGTTTTGAAAACTCTGCTTTGTGATTTAATCAGTATAATCACCAGTTTTTGTTTGCAGATTATTTTTCAATTTTTGTGTTTACTCATGTTAAGATGTTTATTAACAGATAGTGTTTAATTCGTGTAAAGTGTATTGTTTGTAATCTAAATTAGCAATTTCTACAACGGTTAGCTTTACCAGACATGAAGTTATTTTCTTTGTTTTTGTCAACTTCGTTATCATTTGCGTTTTAAATTTTAATTCATTAACCTGTGTAAAAATTTTAATTAATTCGTGTAAAATGTGTCATTTGTTAACTAATGAAAATAATCACTTAAATATTGGTTACCCGGATGTTTTTTCTTATTTTTTGTATTTTTTACTTATTACATGTTTGTTGTATTTTTACTTTTTAAGTTGTGCATAATGTTCTGTTTCCTGTAATGTTAAAAGATTTGATTTTTAAAATGTTTTATCCATTGCAAACATAAAAAAATGCACGAGTTATAATTAACAATGTTTTGTGTCATATACAATCAGAAAGTCGTCCCCCTTTGCACAGCGTTTTTGCATTCTTTTTATAGTAAAATCGTGTAAAATAGTTTTATTTCTAATGCCAAATTTAAATAAATCATATAACAACAACAAAGTTCTACAACATTTTTTTCTGTGGACAGTGTGATGTCAAGTGTCTTGAAAACAACTACAGACAGTTATTTTGAATTATGCGAAGTTCAATCCATGCGAGATAAATAACTTATTGAGGATCCAAGGCTCGAATCCCGTTCGGAAAATACTCATCAGTTTGCTGTATACATATTAGTATTTTTCCAATTTAAAATAACGTTTTATATCCCTAAATTAACTGCCCTGGCCAAAGGTTAGGAACTTAACGAGGGTGTTAAAACGTTTCTCTACTCGCTTGGTCTCAGATAGCTGTAACATTTCTGATGCTACAAAATTCAAATAAAAAACCACTAATCGATTTAATTATTTTATATGAACATTCCATTGCTGTTATTACATCTGGTTCCACTGGATTACTTAGGATGCATTTCCGTTGGTAATCTACAATTAGCAAAAAAAGTAATATACAATAGAGTTGATATCATAATAATAATAATAATAATAACAAACAGCAATAATAATTCAAGTACTAATAATAACTATTTCATGAAAAGCAATAATAATTCTTAGTTGATAGAAAAATATAAAATACATTTATAGGCTATTATAAACCATAGAACACAAACTGATGTTGTAGAACAGTTTGTAGAACACAAACTGACGTTGTAGAACACAAACTGATGTTGTAGAACAGTTTGTAGAACACAAACTGATGTTGTAGAACAGTTTGTAGAACACAAACTGATGTTGTAGAACACAAACTGATGTTGCATTATATAACTCGATTTTCATTCATTTTTCACTAATGTATCTAAACCTATAATAGACATCAAAACAATCAGAGAATGAATTGATAAGTGAGATTATCTCTAACGTTGAAGATTCCTATATTGGATTTTTTTTTATTTGGGCAATGTATCAAATCACGAGATCAGGATAATCCTTTATTAATATCTACTTACTGGGTTGGTCCATATCCATTCGTCACTATAACCACAATAAACTCTTATATATGTAGGTTTCTGTGACATTGTTGGGCAGGTCTTTTTATCTATTTTCCACATATTGTGGATGGATTCTTCTACAGTTTGTGTATATTCTAAAGGCTGATATGGTGCTATTTCAAAGGCTCCCGAGCATTGATAGAATTCGTTCTCATTTAGTCTATCTCTGCAGTAAATCTTGCATATTCTCCCACAAGAGTCAAATGCCGAAACGAGAAATTGTGTATACTGGTGATCGGGTTTCCGCGCAGCAATAAAAGCTGTTGTTTTAGACAAAGGCAGACGGTTATCGGGTACGGCTATTTCATAAAATGTACCATCATAATTTAACCCTGTTGTTTCCAACTGAATATTCTGCATACCTTCATTGCCACACCGACCGGAAGTAGCAAGGTTCTTTGCAGACGCTGGAGGAATAAGATTTGGATATTTTTCAGGAATATAAATGTCATGACCCCAATCAATATCATGATTGTTTATCACTGGGTGTGACCTTTGACTATGGTATCCCGGAGGTCTAAGCTGAACCACCTCAACAGGGAGAAACGCCCAGTTTTCAGTTGTACAGTTGTCATTTATGCAGAACGTATTCTGTATTCCTTCGTTGTTTAAACTATATTTTTCCTTGGCTTTGCCGACTTCTTCCATGCTTTTAGATCGACAAAAAGTCATATTGTCAGTGTCTGCAGTGTCACATGACAAAAATTCAGAGTCACATGACTTGCCGTTTGAACAAGATGGCTGGTCTTCATACTTGAACACACATGTTGTGAAGTAGTTACTCATTCCTTGAATATTAGTGAAACTACCAAAACCGAACGTTGAACCTTTAACATGAGCGCCTTTTGCATTAGCGGGCCATTCGTTTTCAACATCTACACCGGCAGCTTTCGCTTTCCTCTGCCATTGTTCAAACACAAAATCTATAAAACAGTGGTAGAAAAAGAACACAGGTTCATACGCAGCAGTGTTGATGCCACTCATCTGTCCACCGACCCAATTATGTGGGGGACCATGCAACGACATAAGATCAAATTCAACGTCCGCTGTTAGTGGAGAAATATCTTCTAAATGCAGTTTTGTGAGTATTTTCTCAATCACAAAATTGTTAAAACCTGGATCTTTTAATCGACCATAATTTCTTATTAGCATTCCTGTAGCAGTTGACCAATTTTGAAATGGTCCTGTAATAACCTCTCCGTCTCCATTTCCAAAGAGATCTGATGTCCACAACACAGAGTCTGTTGGCTGGAGATCTGATAACAGCATAAAGGAATCTAAACCGGTATCCCAGTACGGCAGAGTGACGTCAGGTTCAATTTGTCTTAGAGCGTTTTCCATTCTATGAATATAAAGAAAAAGTTATACACAGTAAAACTGTAGGTAAAAACTGAACATGGAACTTTCGAAATATAAATATAAAAGACAGATGGAGTTTTATATAGAGGTTCGTTTCGGTAAAAATACGGTGTAATTAGTCCTTAAACATGTTCAAAATGTGTTGTATGTAGAGACAAAAGCGGGTTTTGACAAAATCTTGCCAGCCAGTTTTGAGTTCTGACGTACTGGTGTCTCTCACAAAAGTTTTGAATGATAAAATGATTGCGAGTTTTGAAAACTTTATGTTGCTTTATTTATGTGATTTATTATTTTTCTAATAATAATAATAGTATTTTGACGTTTACAAAAATAATAAAAATATTAAAAATGAACTCTAAGCCTAATTATTATAATAATATTGCCTTAAATCATTACTAATTTTATGTGCGTTTATAAATATTACCAAACGATTTCTGTAGAAATGTTGTTTTTTAAGGGAATATACGCGCGTTTATGACTATCAATCACTCACAGAAGAGTATAAAATCGGTGCCATGGAAGAAAATTTGGTCCAAAGTGGGCGGCGTCTATAAGATCCCCACTATGCATGGAAGCAATGTATTCATATCTGTTAGTGTCACCATACTGAAATATGTCAAATAAACCATCGTTTATTATTATTATTATTATTATTATCTTATCTTATCTGTTTTAATTCATGTTTGCTTTGACCGGGTTCTGTCATATTTTAAAACTTCTTCATAATGTTAATAACGTTTAGTGGTATACAGGAATACGTCTGTCCGTCTGACCGTCTGTCTGTTTATCACAATATCATGTCAGTTATAAAGCTTTCATATCTATGGATGGATTTGGATAAACTAGGCACAAAAGTAAACAATGAAGTTTTCATGGCGTCAACAAGATTCAACGAAAGGATGAAATTATGAACAGTATAAAAGAAAGAGTTAAGATTAAAAGCAATGAAATATTAGTATTTGATGCCTCAATCTTGATCCTTTTACTTTCTCCGAGGCATTGTGTTCTAAAAATGGTGGGTAGATTCGGACTGTCAGAAACATACCATTGACAAACAACCTGACAAACTCTCTTACATAATACTTGTAAATGAGATGAACCTTTTTTTTTCAGCCGGTACTTTAGAACCCTTGAGGAGCACAGAGGATCATTAAGAACATTTTATTACTGTCTGTAAAGACAGAAGATTTTGGATTAAATCTGTCCGAGAGTTTTACTCAATACACAGAATATTACTACATATCTCCACTAAATTCAGAGAGAGAGAGAGAGAGAGAGAGAGAGAGAGAGAGAGAGAGAGAGAGAGAGAGAGTAATACATACCGGTGTATCCTTTAGGACTCTAAATGCGTGGAACAGTTTTTCTCTTTCCTTTTTTGTTAGTTGTCGTATTTCCTTTCTTGCTCTCAATGTAACCTTTTCTGGGTCACACGACTTCGTAGGATCCATTTCTTTTACGAGGTTTATAAACCAGTCGTTATTGGCATCCGCCAACAAATTATTCTTCAAATGTTTTGTTCTTGGAGTACATCTTTGTAGACAATTCCAATTGATAACACTTCCGGCCGTCTTTGTAAGGTCCGTTTTGCTCTTGAACTCATCAAAACAATCTTGGTAGTTGCTCGGAAGTGGTATTTCGTATATTGATGCTAAACCGAACGGATTTACCAGAAGAATCAGACATAAAACAAACATATTTACGAACCTAGAATTAAAAAATAAAAATAGAAAAAAAAAAAAACATTTTCATATTTTCTGATAAGCTGGAAACGTGTCGGTGTAAGTGGAATATTCTTGACATAATACCTCGTGAAATAGTTTAGTTGCTATTGTATAAATAAAAATGAAACGTTCCTATAAAAATAACATTATTTGTTGTTAATGACATTTATTCGAACATTCGTTAAATCAAAATGTTTACTTACTTCTCCATTGCGAAGAAACATTCGTTAAATCAAAATGTTTACTTACTTCTCCATTGCAAAGATCGAATATGCCTTTTGGAAGAAGGACATTTGAAGAAAGCATTCACCTTGTATATTATCTGTATAAAGACCTTGATACACTTATCTACGTACTAAAGTACCTATATAGGACTTAATGACTCTTGATTCTAACATAAACAATCACAAAATACTTTCTCCTGACTTATATTTTACTTACCGCGAAACATCAGTGTATCTTTTCAGTTAAATGATGTTCCTTTGGCAAAAGCCAAAAAAACAAAAACTCGCATCAATTTAAAAAAACATATAATAAAAATTTATTTTTAAAAAAATTTAAAATAAAATAAAATAAATAAAAAACCATGACGAGATAACAACAACAACAATAATAATGATAATTAAAATTAATATGTTTGAATAATACACAAAATATATCGATTTCAAAAATAAATATTGTACCCGGTAATTTTTTTACATTACAAAATAACTCAATGAACACTTAAACAAACGTGTTTTTGTCACGGAAATCCCGGAGTTTATATAAAAAAGAAGTCTAGACTAATATTAGATTTTCGTTTGATATCCCAGGCTCCCAGCTCACATT
Organism: Tegillarca granosa; assembly: GCA_029721355.1. Lineage (NCBI taxonomy): Eukaryota > Metazoa > Mollusca > Bivalvia > Arcoida > Arcidae > Tegillarca > Tegillarca granosa. The sequence goes on along the minus strand of CM056603.1, from coordinate 43,188,327 downwards.
AAATTGGTCGTTGTATAGGCTATAACAGGATTTGTTTCATCCAATCAACCAATTTACCAAATCCTAACCCCACCCCACCTTATTATGTATCAGATCAAACATTTCTGCACAGTTTTGCTGTCGATTGATCAAAATATACGCTATAATCTGCCAAGTTAAACCTTTAAATGAATGCATTGCACCTTTCTAGTGAAATGTTCTTTTCAGAATTTTCTGGAACAAAATCCACAAGAGTACATGGTCAACATGGGAGTATATCACTTGTTTTGTCACCTTATCAAGTTAAAAACAAGAACGTTCCATAAATTATCCAGATTTTAAGGCTATCTATTTCATCATTTTTCAAGGTACGATCTATTTTTGAAAGACAGGTCATGTCAAGCACGTGCAATGGTTCACACAGACGAAACTGGAGTAAAAAGAAACCAAGTCAAAATTCTATCACTTAAATAAGGTCAGTTTATAGTGGAGGGAACTTTAGTGACAGGAGAAAACACTCGCATTATTTTCATTATATATTAAGGGGCTACAAGACACCGTTATTCGTAAGCCAAATCTAGACAACTCACACTAAGGAAGTGTTGTCAAGACACCGTTATTCGTAGGCCAAGTCTAGACAACTCGGACTAAGGAATTGTTGTCAAGACACCGTTATTCGTAAGCCAAGTCTAGACAACACACTAAGGAATTGTTGTCAAGACACCGTTATTCGTAAGCCAAGTCTAGACAACTCACACTTAGGAATTGTTGTCAAGACACCGTCATTCGTAAGCCAAGTCTAGACAACTCACACTAAGAAAGTGTTGTCAAGTTGATCAGATTGCTACTCATTATGTTTGGTCTTGGTATTGTCGGTTTAATTCAAGGTTTAATTTTTGGTATATCTTTTGACGATTTAAAGGCCAAACACCTGTTAACCTTAATGCACCCAAGCAAATGCATTATTTACTTATTCTTGAACTGTCATGCCTGAAACATTTACTATAAAGTCTAAAACCCCCCCTTCTAAGTTGAACCTTGAGTAATCCCGGAACAAGATACCAGAAACTATATGTTTATAAAAAAGTTCAATTTTTTTTCTTAAGTCGAGTTCGTATATTTAGTCAAAATATAAGCAGAAGGGCTTTGGTTGGCAAATGGTCCAAAGGGGCTTTTGCATGCCGCTTTATTTCGACTTCCATTCAACCAGACCCTAGAGTGAAAATATTTGTCTGTATTACTCGATACAAGTGATTGTTGGGCTTAAAAACTAGAAAAATGCGCAAAAAGGAGTGGTTAAATATATTATTTAATATATGTTATATTTTAATATTTAATTTTATAAATTCAATACCAATACGTTTTATTTCTCTTAATTCATAGCATAAACTTTTAGATGGCTTTATAATTATTTTTTCTTTTCTTTCGTTCCTTGAACATACGCATTAAACCTATCTACCTTATATATATATATATATATATATATATATATATATATATATATATATATATATATATATATTTAAAGGAAATCTTTCCGCCCTTACACCTAGAATGCTTTTCATTCAATCGATTAATGCTTTTCATTTTCATTCAATCGATTTCCGCCCTTAAACCTGGAATGTTTTTTTATTCAAACCATATTTCCTGTTTTGTTGTGACATTTTTCAATAATAATTTGTGAACTACATAATTCCGATTGAATTCTCTCTCTCTGTCTCTCCCTTTCTCCCTCTCTCCGAATAATGATACAATAAAAGCTAAGTTGGCGTTCGCTTTAGTCAAAATCCGGGATTCAATACACAGACATGTTCGATTACACTACACATGTAATTGAAGTTTGTAAATAGTTTCTAAGGTTCTGTAAATGACGGTAAAATACGATAAATTAATCACAGAACTTCGTTAAATTTGTCATTTGTGACTTAGTAAGGGATACATAACAACATTTCAAATACATCTGGATATTAAGTAAGGACACTTAATGCAATTTGTCATGTTTCACCTTCGATTCATGGGTTTTTTCGTACCTTCGTGCGCATGCTTCAAGCTAATAATTATCATCTGTAAACATTGACAAACCGGTCAGAGGATTCTGTTTATTTACAAGCTAAAAGAGATGAAATTTAAGAAAATGAATGTATCGGATCGCGAGTAGAAGATATCGATTTTTAAAAAATAGGTCTTTAGAAAATAAAAAAAAATTCAGAAAATTGAAAAACATAATGCAGCTTTAAAAATACGAGAGCGCTTAACCCGAAAATCCGTATTTGGGTCAAGCATCTTGTGTCTGTCCTCCTCCATTTAAGCCTTTCCCTTTCCCCACTGAAATTAAGCATCTAGATCATCAATTAAAATAGATAAGTCTACTTAATAGGAAAGATGCGCAGCCAACTGGGTCCCAACTACTCAATGAAGGATTTGCTCAAAACATTTTGTTGATGGTGAGCCCAGTAAAAGACACCCTTGTCTAACTTTGGAACGCACTTACAAAATTGTTACAAACAAAGTTAAAACAATTTTTGGAAAGGTTATAAAACATCAAGTTACTGAAGCCCAAGACAAAATTCATTACACAGTTTTAAGCAGAAAAGATGAATTTTTTCTGACTCTTCTGAAATTAAGATTAGGTTTAACAATGCAGGATCTGTCTTATCGTTTTGGTATATCTACTGCTCATGCTTCTTCAATATTTACTACATGGGTAAAATTACTGGCTGAAACACTAGGAGCTACACTTTTCAATCCCCGTAAGAAAGCTGTAAAGTCAAATGTACCACCGTCATTTAAAAATCCTCGTAAAGTGTAACATAGTAAAGATTGTACAGAGGTATTTTAGAAAACCCCAATAATCCAAATTTGGTTTATAAAACTTGGAGTGATTATAAGTCCCATCACACAGCTAAATGTTTATTATCCATCAGGTTTTATTAAGAAACTGCTAAAGTGGTAGAAATAGCGATAAGTTTATTACCAAGAATTGTGTCTTTATGGATAGAGTTCAAATGTATGACATTATAATGAAGAATAGGGAATTTTTAAGCAGAGGAGATTTGACCCTAATAGGAGCTGAAATGTTTATGCCACCTGGGCATAGATGTGCCGCTCAATTGTCTTCTTTAGAAGTTAGACTGACAAAAGATGTTGCCAATCGTATTATACATGTTGTAGTAGGTTATAAAACGCATTGGAAGTTTCCGCTCATCAAAGTTTGAGGTTCCACTAGCTCTTTCACCTCTGTGAGATGAATTTGTACTAAATATGTAACTGAAATTCATTCTCTAAAGACCTTTTAAATAGTTCATAGGTACTTCAAAATATCATATATATATGTATATATTGGGAGTCGTGTAACCTGAACATATGCATGTGGTGATTTACTTAATTTCTTTATCTCAATATGTATACATTATCTTAATTTGATTTTTTTGGGGGGATTGGTTGATTGTGTATCAACTTTATCAATTTATGTTGGCTCATATGGCAATTTTTTGCAAATAAAATTAATGGTGAAGAGCTTTCAAGTTAGAACTAAATTCTAAAGGGACTCAATTTTAGTAATATATATTGAAATAATCTTGACATAGCAGGTATATAGTAACCAGAATTTCTAATATGTATAGCTGGTCTGGTTAATTGGGCTAATCTAGAGAACAGTATTTGTTTTATCATTGGCTAAGTTTGAACTTACCCCACTGAACAAATGCAATATGCTGACTTTTTTATCCATCCTTGTTGCATACTACCCATACTTGATGTGGTTACTCTGTCCCTTTTAGGGATGGAATGCATGTAGATTTTAACATGCATAAATACGCTCTTCCTTTGAACACTATGGTATTACACTTACCCTAAATATCCAGCTTGGAAGTACTCGTATGTCTTTCTTATTTTGTAGTTATTTAACCTTTCTTGTATATTTCCTAAGAATCTCTGTTTATCATGATTTATTTGACAATGAGGTGTCTTAGTAGCCGAAATACTGTGTCGCGCTGGCTGAAAGTACAAAAGTATATGACTGTCTTCAAAACACGTCTTACCTCTTCCACCGACAGCAGCAGGACACACAGAACTCAGGTAAACTGGTCAAGTGCGCTGTTCCACCAATAGGATTCCATAGTGTCACACTCTGCTTCTCTTGTGGCGATAACTGATGATACTGCTTGTGCATATACCGCCGATTACAGGCAGCACTACAAAACGTCGCCAAACTACCACCGGTCTCAAAAAAGAGGTCTTGGAGTATACTGGTTTCACTAAACAGGAAATCACAGTTTGTTATCACGCCAAAACAAAAAATAGACAACAATCACGTCGAATCAAACTGGATGGCAATAACACCGAATCATATAAATACAAAATGCTAGTGAAGGATAAATCCGCTGCCAAAATTTCCTAGACTGGGCAGTCCTTCCGCAAAGACCATTAACACATCCTCATTCACTAAACGGTGGGGCTTGAACACCCCCGATTAATCGGCTAAAACCGCATAAAGCCAGAGGTACTGGTTAAACACACCATATATCCCACACTGGAAAGAGCGGGCTAGGCGCATAAGCCGCACTCAGTCCGCTTAACAGTTTGGCCTTTTTCGCACCCTCGGCTTGTCTTACAAACAAAATAATATCAATATGTGAAAAAAATAAATAAAATGAAATCAAAACAACAAAAATATGTACAGTTACCCCCCTTTTCCATTCTATTTACATGACTTAAGGAGGGTCCCATTCCAACCCTGGAATGCACAATCGGTTGTAAAATGTGCGAACAATAAGTTTTCTGGGTCTTCTACTACCAAGAAGACCACCTGGTAGCTCGATATTTCCCTGACCTCAAGGCTTCACACCAGAATTACCAGAAACATCACCTACAACAGAAGCCTGACAATCTTTGCAAATATATTCGCCCATTTGAGCAACTTCTTCCGAAGTCACACCTTCACAACTTCCATGAAACCACTCCTTACATTTAATACAACTAATCATAAACTTTCCATCATCTGGCCGCCTACAGACGCAACACAACTTCTTCCGCTCGGACACCGCCTCCAGCAACAGCACAACTTCCAGCACTTCCAAAAGATTTCTGAAACTTCTGCAACCACTGAGGAACCTGGCGATTACAACACAATTTAAGACAATGATTCATAACACCTACTGAATTTTGCAACTGAGCCCTATACAAATAAGGGGTAAAAACTTCAACAATCATACCAGACCTTTCCAAGGGAAATCAACTTCCTACTACGATGTTTAACTACAGAGGTATCAACTACATACACAAAATCCCCAACATTATAAGACCGTTGGACAATATTTAAATCATACGTCTTAGTATCTTTCATACGGGCTTCCGAAGTTTAAAGCTTAGACCTAGCTACTCCATGAACGGAATGCAAAGCCTTTCTCTAGCTTACATATATTCCTTACTAGACTGATTTGTAGAAGAATTAGGGGGTTAACATAATATGAACATATAAGTTAATCTCATGACCTAACTTAAGTCTATTTGGAAAAAAACCCAGTGTTATCGTAACTGAGGAACTCAAGGCTCCTGCGGAAGTTACTCGTCCATGTTGCGTTGACTCTTATCCACAAAACACCTCACGTCTTCACCCGAATACTAGACGACCGGTAGGGTGTAGTGCAGGTTTTCTGAGTCCGGAGCAAATCCCACACTTCCTTGAACAACTGACTCTAAAAAATTACGTCTCTGATTTGTGTAAATATTTAACGGAAAACCAAAGCGTGTAAAAAACTCATTGATGACAGCTTTTGAGGTCATCACAGTCGTTTGAGACGGTAGGTGATTACACTCCACTCACTTAGTAAACTGGTCCTACATCATATGTGCTCAATACCATTGATAGATTTTGGCAGGGGTCCAAAATAGTCAAGGTGTACCCGTTGCATAGGTTCACCGACATGTTATACTGTAAGAGGGAATTTTGCATGACGAGACGGCTTTTTATTGATACTACAAACTGAATATAATGTTCCACATAACTACTCAATCTATACCAACAATAATTTTGCAGTATGCAGGATTTAGTGCGGCTAATATCATGATGGCCAGACGATGACTGGTCGTGGTTTAGTCAATCACATCTCCTTGCAGGGATTGTGGGACCACCAACAGTTTGCGGTACTCATCTTCACACTTTCAGATTTGCAATTGCCATTATTATCAATGGTAAGCAACTCTCGATTATTCAAGTAATATTTGGTAGGTTTATCAGCTCAAAAAAGCTCATTCTCACTCGGTTGAGTTCAGTTTTGCAACCACTCTCGTAACAAATTGAGGCAAGTAGTACTTCTTCGAATAGCTCCACCACAACGACTGATCTCCTAACTGAAATAACTGGAAACAATTTGAGCTTCTATCACTTAAATATTCAAAGTCTACTTGCTAAACTTGACCTAGTGCGAGTAGAGCTGTCATCTTACGATGTTATTGCCTTTCAAGAGAGCTGGCTAGATCCCCACTGCGACGACGATAACTTACTCATTGACACCTACCATACACCCCTATGCTGCGACAGACAATACCGTTCAGGCGGGGGCGTCCTACTATATATAAAAGACTACATATATACTAAAAAACGGACTGACTTACAGACAGACGGACTTGAATGTGTATGGACTGACCTTTACTACAAAGGAAAAACTATTTTATTTGGTGCTATTTACAGACCCCCAAACTCGGGCCAAGATGTTTGGGACAAGATTGAACACACGTAAGACCTTGCTACGGACAGCAATTACAACTACTTGATAATAACTGGAGATTTTAACGAGGATCAACACAAATGTACCAATAGTAAGATAAAGGACATTGCAGACACCTTTAACTTAAAGCAACTTTTTGCTGAATCTACACACTTTACAGAAAACGCAGCATCTCTCATAGACCTTTTTCTTGTTTCTGACACAAATATTGTCCATCACTCTGGGGTTGTAGACACATTCTACGATGTTAATGTTCGCTACCACTGTCCTATCTCACTTACTCTACGCTTAAAGCTGCATTAAGTTTTCCAAAGAAACAAGAGGCCCATGGGCCTTAACGCTTACCTGAGGAAATATCCAAAAACTTACAAAGAACTTAAATACATAAAGTTCACAAAATTCCTCAAGTTTGGAAAATCCTTCCTCAAGTTTGGAAAATCCTGCAATAATTAATCAGAAATGTCGTCACATTTCATTTATAATAGCTCATATGCACCATTTAACTATAGTACAATGAATAATTTCCAAATCATTAACCATATGGTTATGCAGCCATGATTTTGACCTTTGAACATCTGAACTTTAACCTTATATCAAAATGGTCTTAATATCAATACGTACAATATTCTAATAAACATGCTTGAACAAAATGTTTATAGTTTTCAAGATAATTAGCAATTTTAGTCTTCTTTAGCAACTGTGACCTTAACCTTTTAACATATGACCTTGTACCCTATATAAAAATGATCGTTGTCGTAATACCTACAATATTCTATTATACATGCCTATACAAAAAGTTAATAGTTTTCAAGATAATTAGCAATTTAAGTCTTCTTTTGCAGCTGTGACCTTGACCTTTCAACATTTGACCTTGTACCATATATCAAAATGATCATCATGTCAATACCTACAAAATTCTATTATACATGCCTATACAAAAATTAAAAGTTTTCAAGATAATGAGCAATTTAAGTCTTCTTTTGCAGCTGTGACCTTGGCATTTGAACATATGACCTTGTATCATATATCAAAATGATCGTTGTCGTAATACCTACAATATTCTAATATACATGCCTATACAAAAAGTTAATAGTTTTCAAGATAATTACAGTTCAAGTTTTCTTTTGCAAATTTGACCTTGACCTTTCAACATATGACCTTGAACCATATATCAAAATGATTGTCATGTCAATACCTACAATATTCTAATAAACATGCCTATACAAAAAGTTAATAGTTTTCAAGATAATTTGCAATTTAAGTCTTCTTTTGCAGCTGTGACCTTAAAATTTGAACGTATGACCTTGAACCATATATCAAAATGTTTGGCATGTCAATGCCTACAATATTCTAATATACATGCCTATACAAAAAGTTAATATTTTTGAAGATAATTAGCAATATAAGTCTTCTTTTGCAGCTGTGACCTTGACCTTTCAACATATGACGTTGAACCATATATCAAAATGACCGTCATGTCAATACCTACACTATTCTAATAAACATGCCTATACAAAAAGTTAATAGTTTTCAAGATAATAAGCAATTTAAGTTTTCTTTTGCAGCTGTGGCCTTGACCTTTCAACATACGACCTTGAACCATATATCAAAATGATTGTCATGTCAATACCTACAATATTCTAATATACATGATTATACAAAAAGTTAATATTTTTGAAGATAATTAGCAATATAAGTTTTCTTTTGCAGCTGTGACCTTGACCTTTCAACATATGACCTTAAACCATATATCAAAATGACCGTCATGTCAATACCTACAGTATTCTAATATATATGCCTGTACAAAAAGTTAATAGTTTTCAAGATAATTTGCAATTTAAATCTTCTTTCGCAGCTGTGGCCTTCACCTTTCAACATATGACCTTGAACCATATATCAAAATGATTGTCATGTCAATACCTACAATATTCTAATATACATGCCTGTGCAAAAAGATAATAGTTTTCAAGATAATTAGCTTTTGCAGCTCTGACCTTGACATTTCATCAAATGACCTTGAACCATATATCAAAATGACCATCATGTCAATACCTACAATATTCTATTATACATGCCGATACAAAAACTTAATAGTTTTCAAGATAATTTGCAATTTAAGATTTCTTTTGCAGTTGTGGCCTTGACCTTTGAACATATGACCTTGAACCATATATCAAAATGATTGGCATGTCAATACCTACAATTTTCTAATATACATGCCTATACAAAAAGTTAATAGTTTTGCAGATAATAAACTTTAAAGGTAATAGTTGTGCATCTTTGACCTTGACCTTTGAACCCATGACCTTGATCTATAAATCAAAATGATTGTCATGTCACTACCTACAATTAACTGAAAATCCCATGCCATTATCACCTGAAATGTTTAAAAAATAGGTTTTTTTTTATCAAAGGTCAAAAGCAGGGATATGACCTTGACCTTTTACCTTCACATCTTTTGGAAAAAAAATAGCAAGACAAGATCAACAGTGAAAACTCCATACAATTATCTTCAGCCGTTATTGAGTTATAACAACAAATGTCTCATTTTCAAACTTACATAATTTTATGCAAAAAAACGCGTGACCTATTTTTCGCTTAATTTTCATGAAAAACACAATTTTAATGTTCCCAAGTATGCTGAATCCAAATATCCAATCAAAATTTGCCTGCACCTTTTGGTTTCAGAGAAGAATTTTTTTTTAGTTTTTTGCTATTTTTAGTAACAACGGCCATCTTGTTGGGCGTGGCCAAACCCGGAACAAAATTTTGAAAGGCTGTTAACTAGAAATGATAATCACCAAGTTTCATCAAATTTGGCGCAGTAGTTTTGGAGGAGAAGATTAAAATGTAAAGTTTACACACGACGGACGACGGACGACGCACGACGCACGACGCACGACGCACGACGGACGACGGACGGTGATAGATTGCAATAGCTCATCTGAGCCTTTGGTGCTAATCTAAATAATGATGTTCCTAATGAACAATGTTACATTTGGTTCAACGATAAAAGCTCGAATAAATACAGAAATTACAGTATTTACCCAGCGAGATGCAGCATTTGGGATCTAATATTAGAACATGGTTACGTCATCAAAACCCGGGACATTTAAACACAACTTTCAAAACGGTGAAATACGATAAATTAAACACAGACCTTCGTTGAATTTGTCATCTGTGACTTAGTAAGGGATACATGACACAATTTCAAATACATCTGGATATTAATGAAGGACAATTAATGCAATCTGTCATGTTTCACCTTCGATTCTAGGGTTTTCCGTACATCCGTGCGCATGCTCCTAGCTTATAATTACCATCGTAAAACACTGACCAACCGAGGATTCCGTTTATTTACAGCTAAAAGAAATAATTTTTTTTAGAAAATGAATGTCACAGATCGTTTTTAGAAGATATCTATTTTTAAAAAAATATATTTTTAGAAAAAAAAAAAAAAAAAAAAAAAAAAAAAAAAAAAAAAAAAAAAAAATTCAGAAAATTGAAAAACTTAATGCAGCTTTAACAAAATCTTCGACTAAATGGTTCAAAAGAAGGATTTGGTCTTATGATAAGGGAAATTACGACCTTTTTAAACAAAACCTAGCTGATCAGGTCTGGGATATTATCTCAAACATTAAAGACGACAACGAAGCCGCCATAAAATTTTCTGACATAATTTTAGAACATGCAGGTAGCCCTATTCCAAATAAAACCGTAACTATCAGACAGACAGACAAACCTTGGATGAGAAATGACATAAGACGCTTCATTCGTAAAAGAAAAAGTCTTCACAAAATTGCAAAAAAATCCAATTCACCTCAACACTGGACCGATTTCAGACGAAAAAGAAACATCTGTGTTACAGTAATAAGAAATGCTAAAAGTGACTATATAAAACATCTTTCAAATAAACTTATATCAAACAAAGTCCCGGCCAAGCAGTGATGGCAGCTAAGTACTTTATGACTGGAACATCTAATACAACAATACCTGCACTTTCCTATAATGACAAAATATATTTCGAAGACCAAGACAAAGTTAATGCATTAAACAAATACTTTACTGACCAATCAACGCTTGATGATAGACATGCCACCTTACCAGAACTACGTACTGTACACCACCCCACGGTATTGATAACATAGAAATTACTCCAACTGATGTTAAGGGCGTACTATGTTCTTTAGACCCGGATAAATCCCCAGGCCCCGACACAATATACCCGAGACTACTTAAAGCAGCAGCTCAGGAATTATCACATCCCCTGTCAAAATTTTATAATAGACTTCTACGCTCTAACTCTTATCCAAAGTGTTGGAAAACGGTTAATGTTATTCCTATCTTCAAGAAAGGTGATCCCTAAGAGGTTAAAAACTATAGAACTATCTCTCAACTGTCTGCCTTGGGTAAAACCATGGAACGATGCGTCTTGAAATATATATCGATTTATCTAGATGAGTTTCAAATTGTTACAAAATTTCAATCAGGCTTTAGAAAAGGTGACTCAACTATTAAGCAACTTTATTGTGTTTCTAATGAAATCGGGAGGGCATTAGATATGGGTAAGGAAGTAAGGATGGTTTATCGCGATATAAGCAAAGCTTTCGACAGAGTATGGCACGCTGGTCTTTTGCACAAACTAAAAAACATAGGTTTTAAAGGAAATCTACTGGAATGGTTTGAAAGTTATCTTTGCAATAGAAATCAAAGGGTAGTTATCAAAAACAATTGTTCATATATGTTGCCTGTTACTGCTGGGGTTCCACAGGGTTCAATTCTTGGACCTATACTTTTTATAATCTACATAAACGACATTGTCGAAAATATAGGGAGTAATGTAAGGCTTTTTGCTGATGACACGCCCCTTTATGTAACTGTTGATGATCCATCTGATGCTTCAATCTCATTTAATAACGATCTGGAAACTATCCACAACTGGTCATTACAATGGCTTGTATCTTTTGATTCTCAAAAAAACAGAATCTATGATTTTTTTCACGTAAACTAACAAAACCATTTTATCCAGCAATATACTTAGACAATTCATTAATAATCGAAGTCGATTACCACAAACATCTTGATGTTATATTGTCAAGTGACGGTACATGGAAAACTCATGTTGACGACTTAATAAAAAAAAGTTTATTCTTGATTAGCCATTCTAAAGAAATTAAAATTTAAACTTGATCGAAAATCCCTTTGAAAAAAATGTACTTCACCTTCATTCGGTCATTACTTGAATACTGAGACTTCCTCTGGGATAACCTCACTCATGAATATATTAATAAATTAGAAAAAATTAACATAGAAGCGGCCCGTATTGTCTGCGGAGCCACCAAATTATCTAGTTTGTCTTTATTATATCAAGAAGTTGGTTGGGAAACATTAGAATACCGTCGTAAAAGACATAAAATGATACAATTCTATAAAATGTACCACGGTCTTTCTTCTTCATACCTAAACGATTTGGCACCCTCAGCAATTTCCCAAAGACACTTCCACAATACACGGACATCTAGTAATTTAGAAATATTTTTATGCAAAACGGATAATTACTTTAAATCCTTCTTACCTTCTGTAATAAGAGATTTGAACGATCTACCTAGACATATTCGTGAAGGTTCTATTTTTCAATTCAAAGCATTTCTTAATAATCAAACTCAGATTCCATGCTACTTTAATACTGGTTATCGTACTGAACAAATACATCATTGTCCATTGCGCTTGGAATGCAGTTCATTAAATTTTCCATCTCTTTCATAAAAATCTTACAGAGAACCCAAATTGTTTATGTGGTCAAACTGAGAATACAGAACATTTTTATTACACTGTCCATTTTATTGTGATATTCGACGTCGTACTATAGGAGCATTGAATTGTCATTATGATTTGAATATATTGTTATATGGAAACAGTTCACTGACACCAGCGCAAAATGCCGAAGTGTTTTTACATGTTCATGAATTTATTCGTCAATCTAAACGATTTTATTGAATAAGTATCTATAGTATATTTTTCGTATATATGCATCTCTCTCTCTCTCTCTCTCTCTCTCTCTCTCTCTCTCTCTCTCTCGTTCATAATGTTCTACTGAATGCTATACTTAATTGTATGTTGTATTAAATGCCATGTTGTATAAATTGTAATATTATAGATGTCCAGGAAACTGGTTAATATAAGAGTTTGACTCTTGCTCCAGAATCCTGACTTGTAAAAACTATCTCAATGTTATTCCATAATTCTGATTTTTCAAATAAATATTGTTTAAACAAAAAAATTTAGGATATAATCTGTCTCTTGCTCGGTTTTCAAGTCAATTTTGTCAGTGAGTCAAGTACCCGCCCCGTCGGGGTCTACTCGAATAACCTGGCATTTTTTGCAGTTAAGTTCAATTCTCATAACTGAAGTCTCCATCGCCATTAGTTGCTTCGTAGTCGTAGAAGATCCGTTATTACTAGTATTACAAACTGAAAACGCTTGATCTACCGAATGTATGTCCGTGACCACATCCGATACCGGGTCTGGAGCCAAAGTGAGGGAAAGGACGTCATCCACATTCTCCACAAACTTTGACCAGCCCTCATGCGCTCTCATACAATGTCAACATCCACTACTGGGCAAATCATGCAACTTAAAATGCATGTGAAACTCTTTACACGGGGACAAAGCAAAACTACCATACCCAACAGCACACTCCTTTCAATCCTGGATCTCCAGGATCTCTGCACCTATCGCCCTATCAGAAGCGTCAGTATCTAGTGTAAATTGACCAGTTTAGTCCGGTAGTTTTAAAACAGGGGCCAAAGTAAGGGCATGTTTCAAATGTTTATATGATTTAACATGTTCAGGTAGCCAAACAAAATCCTGTTTGCCAGTCACCAAATATAACGATGGGGCTAGGTAGACATAGTTCTTAGTGAAAGTCCTATGATAATTAGCAAAGCCAAGAATTCTTCCCACATCTATATACTCTGGGGAACTGACCACTCCTTAACAGCTTCAACATACTGATGTCCCATCTCAACACCTGACCGACTAACTAGAAACTCTACATTTGTCTGAAACAACACACACTTCTTGGGTTTGAGACGTCAACCGTAAGTACGTTATCTATCAAAAACATGACGGATTCTGTTTATGACTTTAATGGGGCTGCTCAATAAAAAACGTGACACACGAACAAAATTGGGTTCGACTACAATAGACTTGGTCGTAGACACCTAAACGCGTCTAAGGTCGCTGTAATCTAATTGTAGAGCAATCAGGTTGGTCCCAAAAAATAAAGTGTTGGTCGTTAAATCAACCTTTGTAATATGGTCCATAAGGAAAGATAATCCCACTACAATTTCATCGTAAATGGAAGCGACATAAAATTCCTTGAAACCTGTTGAAAACGGATAGGTTCAGGAAGGAAAGCACTCATGTCTAAAACGGCCCTAACCTTATGCTAACCTGCAATTAAACGAAAATAGCACACGTTGTGCCTATGGATTTAGCCCAACCAACGGGCTTGTCAACGCAGCTGGTGCCAAAATTCTTTACAGTGCCGATAACATCATTACATCCCTTGTTCTTTAGTAGGCCTATAATTAATGTAAGTTGACTATCGAAATTAACAGACTTGCCACTGGATGCCAAAGAATCAAACGAGTCGGTTCGTCGGACTTGAAATACCGCTTGTGAACGTGGGCGGCGCGAAAAACCTCTAATGGCACGTTGTGCGTCCATTATACTCTGTATTATACGATTTATAGCTTGGCCTATATATACAGGTTGCGAGATATAAACCTGCTAAATGGCGACCTCGTCATGAGCACCTCAACAACACTGCGGGATGACATGTCGGTATCGTACTTCCTCAGAAGAGGAACGGAATACATGGGTCATCAAACTCAATATACGCTCAGCTTATTCACCAAGAGATTCCTCGGAATTTTGTTTTAATAAGAGCTACATTTTTATCAAATCACTGGAAACTTAACCAATTAACAAATTTTATTTCAATCTAAATCACCAAATTAAATCGATTTCATTAAAAATACACACAGGATAAATTCACAGGTCAATAATACAAATAAAGTAATAGACACAAGAAAATCTGCGAAGAAGAAAAATCAAGAAGACCCGACAGTACATCGGAAAACGTGACGTTACTGAACTTCTGCCCAACCAAATGGCGGGAAACCCAAAACACGCGGAAAACAACGGGCTTAATTATTAAACAAAATATAACGTCAGAAGCTACAAAATCTATTAAAAATAGTGCACACCAATAAAATGATCATACCAAACGTGAACAAGTGAAAAACCAACGAGTACCGTTACTATAAATCGTCCTCCTCGCCACATTACAAATATTAGAAATATATAAAAAATAAAACATAAATCGACCTGATTTCAGTGGTTCCAAACAAGAATACCAATACAATAATTTACAAAATTGTCCGAAAACAAAAACAATGTCCAATCTTCAAAACACTGAAAAACCCACTAAAAAATCACGGTCCTAAAAACCCACTGAAAAACAGGGTCCTAAAAACCCAGAAAAAACACGGTCCTAAAAACCCACTGAAAAACACGGTCCTAAAAACCCACTGAAAAACACGGTCCTAAAACATATTGAAAAACACGGTCCTAAAAACACACTTAAAACACGGTCCTAAAAACCCCACTAAAACACGGTCCTAAAAACCCACTGAAAAACACGGTCCTAAAAAACCCACTAAAACACGGTCCTAAAAACCAACTGAAAAACACGGTCCTAAAAACCCACTGAAAAGCACGGTCCTAAAAACACACTGAAAAACACGGTCCTAAAACACACTTAAAACACGGTCCAAAAACCCCACTGAAAAACACGGTCTTAAAAACACTTAAAACACGTTCCTAAAAACCAACTGAAAAACACGGTCATAAAAAAACCACTAAAAACACGGTCATAAAAACCCACTGAAAAACACGGTCCAAAAAACCCATTGAAGAACACGGTCCTAAAACCCACTGGAAAACACGGTCCTAAAAACACACTGAAAATAACACGGTCCTAAAAACACACTGAAAAATACGGTCCTAAAAACCCACTGAAAAACACGGTACTAAAAACACACTAAAAACACGGTCATATAAAACCCACTAAAAACACGGTCCTAAAAACACACTGAAAAAACACGCTCCTAAAAACCCACTGAAAAACACGGTCCTTAAAACCCACTGGAAAACACGGTTCTAAAAACCCACTGAAAAACACGGTCCTAAATACACACTAAAAACACCGTCCTAAAAAACCACTAAAAACACTGTCATAAAAACACACTGAAAAATACGGTCCTAAAAACACACTGAAAAGTACGGTCCTAAAAACCCACTGAAAAATACGGTCCTAAAAACCCACTGAAAAACACGGTCCTAAAAACCCACTAAAACAATGTTCAAAGATATCTCTTTTTCAAAAACACAAATCCGTCTTCGGCGCCACTTGAGCTGTTTTAGTAGACGAGATACTGTGTCGCGCTTGCTGAAAATACAAAAATATATCACTGTCTTTAAAGCACGTCTTTCTAATGACAGCTGCAAAAGGACAAACAGAACTTCCAGAAAGCCCTAGGGTTAACTGGTCATGTGCGCTGTTCTGGATTCAAGGATGTCACATTCTTTATCTTTTGTGGAAGTAACTGATGAAAACTGCTAGTGCTTATACCGCCGATTACGGGAAGCACTGCCAAACGTCACCAAAACAATGTCCGATAAATAAAAAGGAGGTCAACGTCTCGTCCGCTTTTTATCAAGTCAATTAATGTATGATACCTGGATCAGGGATAACAGCGCCATCAATAGTAACCTATTATAATCCCGTCTTTTCTGCCCAAAAATCTAGCTAAAGGAGGAAACTAATGGCATATTCATGAAATGAGCGACAAGAAAAAGTACAGACAGTTATTGTACCGTCCTTGGTGAGACCAGTTAAAGAAAATCGTAAATCTTCCAATTTTTTCCACGTTAAAAAATCATCGATAGTTATAGTTTGATCACCTGAATCCAATGTAAGATATGTATCAAAATTATATATAAAGGCAAAAAGATTTTAAAAATGAATTCGAAAAACTTACAAATATACCCGCTGTTGTCTACAAATGAAAGTTGTGTTTACAGACATAACCGTTACTTCCCGTTTCGTTTTCACCGGGGTTTTTCCCCTTTGACCTATGAAGAGCTAGTTTAAAAGGTAGAGAAAACATATTTGACTTAAGACGTCCATAATAAATAAACAATCT